>KK115144.1:92363-140828 GCA_000611955.2 Stegodyphus mimosarum
ATGTGAGAGTCATGGTTTTGTGATGTCTAAAGCGTCGATAGGTAATATCATCAACAAGAAAGAAAAAAAAAACGTTAAATTGGAGCCTCCAGTGGGACAAAATTTCCAAACAAGTATCCGAGGAAAAAACGGACATCTTCGACTATTGCAAAGGTACGTTGTTTAATGTTAAAAGAAAATCCTTCTATTCAAAGGACAGTCGCAAAATCAATAAAATGCTCGGTGTCCACTGTAAACAAAACGATAAACGTTGATTTAAATCTTAAGAAAGCGAAAAATCGCAATGTCCATCGTCGTCTTCCGAATCATATGGCTCGACGTGGGACACGCTGCAGAATTCTATACGAGAAACACTTATCCAAAGAAAAATGGAAAACAATTGTCACAATAGATGAAGCACGGGTGTATTTAAATGAATGTAACAAAAAAAGAGCCATTTATTATCATAAAAGGGGAGAAAAAAATTAAGTACGTGGTTCAAAAAATCGAAAGAAAGTTTTTCTAAGGGATTCATGATTGTTGCTGTTTTTTCTTATAATGGCGCGTTAAAAAGTAAAGAGAGTGCAAAAAATGTCAAGATGAACTCCAAATACTATCAAGGAACATATTTCATCGCCCATTTTTCTGAATGAAATACCATCGCTTTACCAACGGTGCCATCGATCTGTGAGACTTAATCGGGACAAAGCTAGCAGTCACACATCAGAATCCACTGTAAAAATCCTAAAAGAAATGGAACAAAAACTGGAATCGAGGCCATACCCTTCACTGATATCCCTACTAAATCTCCCGATATGTCACCTATGGATTTTTGCGTTTTGGGACTTTTAGAAACTGCATTATCTAAACGTTGTTCCAAAATCCTAACTGGACTCTGGAAAGCTGTTCGGAAGAAATGGGATAGAATACCTCTTCTGACACTTCAAAAGGTATTATGATCGTGAAAATTGCGGTGTCGAAAGATAGTTCAGAATAAGGGATGTCAAATAAACATTTAAAATACAAGAATTTTATGTAATTTAGTTTTGTGAATACAATATACATCGTCTAAAAAATGTGCGAACAGCCTCTGTATATGAAATAAATTATGCCAGTCTGAAAATTTAATATTTAGCGGTCAGTATGTTTTTTCCATTTTGTAATCCAGACAAAGAAAATAAAAGTAAATTACAATTTTTCTTTGCGATATTATTATTGAAAATTTTCATAAATACTTATTATTATGAATTATTACAAAATTAAAACAAAATAAAAATTACTATTAAAACAAAATGTTTTAATTTGAGATGCTGCAAAGGTGATCATTTGAATAATCAGAGTGTTTTGCCTTTTGTTTGCCTATCTAAAAATCTTCAAAGTTAATTATCACTCTGAACTTGGGTTAATGCGGACATAGATAGCTAGATGTTGCGTTAAATTTCTTATGGAATTAATTCATATATATTGCGATTTGTGCAACTATCCCAAAATAAATCTTTCTGTCAGCCTTCAGTCATTTTGTTTTCTTACATATCGGTTTTGCAAACCGCGAAATAATTCATGGCTTGTAAATCCAATACGAGTTTTATATAATCATGAAGATGTAAGGAATACATTTTTAAGAGTTACAATAAAATCGACAGCAACTCATTCTCACGTTCACATTCTCCCATTTAGTGTTTTTATTAATTTGGACAAATTGTCGTGAAAGTAAAGAAGCCCCTAACGAACAGTTATGTGAAGCTTGCCTTGGTTTACTTTTCTTAGAGCAAAGCACGCTGGGACTATTTGTCTAAGAAGAGGATTACGGTTGTGTAGGAATTTATGTAAAAAACTGGATCGTATCCACGCTACACACAGAGAAAACCACGAAATTACCCTTGCATTTACTATGTGAAGCTAACTCTTAAATACTTCTCATTTAACTAGAACTTTTGAGTATAAGAGACTTAACACATATTTATTTTGTTTATTAAACACGAAAGCATCTCAATTCAATCGTCAAACATGTCTAAATGTCATCGTCTCAGTAATGAGTTGCTGCGCCTTTTTCCTAACTTAAACAATTCTTTATAATTTGCAAAAAACAAGGGAATGTTGTAAGGTCATAAGGATTTTTTTGAAGCGAGAAAGGTGAAGAATGAGCAATGGCCTCGCTCGGACTCGAACCCTCGACTTCTCGAATACGGGGCGAGTGTGCTAACAGTTACACCATGAAGGCAGGGAGAAAATACCTTATGTAAACTTCTTTTAAAAGGCGACTGGGATTAGGAAACCTAATCGCCAAATATTGGTGGCGAAGAGTCATCATCCCCCATCTTTTAATTCGGGCGCCACTGTACATACATTAGGTTATTTTGATACAAGATACATGAAAAATGAGTAATGCCCTCGCCGGGACTCTAACCTGGAACTCTCGAATACGCGCCGAGTGTGCTAACCGTTGCACAACGAAGGCATACAGGAAAGATGAAGAAAATACCTATAATGGTATACTGATACTTTGCATCTTGGAGATGTGTTGTTGGGATTCTTTGGGTTTATCCCTTTGGGCAATTTGACGTTTGGTAGTTTTTATATGTTGTATGCAAGGTTATGTGTAGTTTTGTTTTATTTTACTTTTTACTAACCTTGTGACGTTATTATTATTTTTAGTTATTAGTGTGAATGTGAGAATTTGGAGTTTGCAACGATATTAATTGGTATTTTTTGGTTTGTTATGTTTTCATTCTAAAACCTTTTTAGTTACTCGGGGCTTGGTTTCTCGGTTGCTTTTTATAGCAATAGTTTTGAATTGCTTAAATTTTACTTTTTATTTTGATAGTTGGGACCACGGCCGGCTCGCTGTCTGCTTCGTTTTTGTGCTGGACGGGCTTCTCCCTTCATAAGCCATATGGCCGAATCTTCGGCTAGGCGGGTTGGGGGCTTTGCTCTTTTTGTGACCTTATAATGGTATTGTTAAGTCAAACGTTCCTTTTTACTTTCTCACCTGCAAAATGTACAACGATCTTGATAAAAGATTGATTCACAATAAGTATAATATAATTATATCTGCAAAACAGACTTAAAACACTTGAGAAATATTACTCTAAACAATGCACAATTTACTATGATTTTAACTTTAGCTGCTTCTAAAATTGGTTTCAGATCCTCCCATGCACTGAATTTCCTATTATCTCTACATATAATAAAAGAAAGAGTCTGTGTGTGTGTGTCTTTCGTTCGTGCTGTGCGTAAGCTAATAGACTCAGGGCTACGAAATTTGGTACATAGGTGCATCTAGACAAGAGCCAGTGCACCTCGAAGCGATTTTTTCGAGACATAATGGGCTACAGGAAAGCGAGATTTCACTCTATACATTTCATTTTTACATCGTCGTGAAGAGTAGACACTTAGCTATTTTACGAACTTAAAATAAACTTCGTATTTCAATAAATCGATTAAATACGAATTTATTTAGCAAAGTGAGCTTAACACCTTCGCAAAGGAATTTTTTTTAAAGTTTATTTTAAAAAATGTACCGTTTATTTTCCTATTATTTTTGGACACGATAAACTTTAATCCTTCCGACTCCTTTTACAAAAAGGATTTTGGAAAGATAATATTTTTTATTTTTTTTTATTTTTAAATGAAGCTTCCGAATACACTTCTCACATCTCACATCTCACATATTTTAAAATAGGGTTTTGGCAACAATTTTTCATTCTTATTGTTGATAGATTTTTGATAAAATCGCATCATTTTGAATAGTTTCATTCTTTTAGAAATGTGTGTTTGGCAATGTTTTTCATAGTATTTCTTATGTCACTTTTTTTAAGAAATTGAAAAGTTTAAGAAATTGAAAAATTGTTTTTTTTTTGCAAAGGTAAATTGTTTAATTCATTTATTAGGATAATTAATATTTATATTAAGGGATATTGCTTATTTCATTGTAATTTTTTATATATATAACAAGTTAAATGGCTGCGATATGACTGATGACACATTTTCTCAGAAGAATGCCTAAAGTATCATAACATTTCAAAAAAAATTTCAGAAAAAGAATCACTCAAACTACCAAGTAAGAAAATGCTTAAAAAATTTTGACTCACCAGAAATGGCATGAAGTTATTTATATTATTATAGAATTTTTATATAATTTTTTATGTAGTTATGGTGGTGGTTAAGAAGGGGGATATAAATTATGTTTTAACAAATGTTTAATACACATCTCATGCAATCAGTTTGCTAAAAATTCAAGATGTATATGTTTTTCTGGTAATACATCAGGGCCGTATGCAAAGGAGGGTTTTATTCTTAGCAAAGAAAAATAGTTGGAAGAACTTACGGGATTATCGGTCTCAGGTGTGTCTTTTAGGCATTTTTCCGGTACGTTTCAAAGTCAGACGAAGCCTGGCCGCATAGCGGCTAGTTCTCAATAAGTTATGCAAACGTGCATGTCCAGAAATGTTACCACTAACTGTAAATATAAAATTCTCCGGAGCTGCCTAATAATGAAGACACGAAAATACTGTTTAAAATAACAATAAAACGTAAAAGGCATTCAGGTTTTTACCGGAACAAAATCTATCACAATTTTTCGACTGCGTGTCGTGTTGACACTGCATCTAAAAAATTGACAAATTCTGCAGAATGCTGACATCATTAAATTTAAATACAATTTGTTGAACCATTTGACTTTTGCCTACGTATTCTAGCATTCCGATCATCATTATATTTGATCCCTTTTTCAATAACATTTTCATCCTTTTCCGCAGGCTTAAATCTTTGAAGGGCGGTGGTTACTTACAGTAACTACCTTTTCTATTGAACATTTTACTCCCTCGTGTTAGTGGTTTCAAGACTGACTGTTTCTGAAGTTCCCTTGTAGCTCGCTAGATGGCAATCAAGAAATGTAAGCCAGTAGTTGATGCAGCAATTCGTCTTCAAGAAAATAACCATCAGCCACCGAAGACAACATCACGACGATGTGCACTCTGCAGCACCAAGACAAAGCCTATAAGAACAGTATGGGAATGCAGCACGTGCAAAAATGCATTCTGATTGAAAAAGAAAAACTGTTTTCATGAGTGCCACAAAGACTGATTTGTTGGGATGTGTTCTGTAAGCGGCGGTCACTGAGACTAACCACCAGAAGTGGTCATTTTTTTTAACGCATCTTGGACAAACTATGTGCAGCTGTTGCAAATAATTCCATTGTATACCTGATATAGTAAATAAACCTGCCCCTCAAAGAGTTAAGCCAGTTAGATTTCTTGGTGTACGAGCTTGAATAATAAATATCATTTATAGCTTTTGCTTCATTATATCTCGAAAATATTAGGGTTTCGGTAAGAAGATGTTTCACTCAATCTATGCACAGCTCTGCTATACTAGCCCTATCCCCATTTGATAAGCTTGTCTATTTATTTCCTGGAATATCTATACTGAACTTGAGTACAAAAATTTCAAATGCCAGATCTTGCCAAATGACAACACAAAACTTCTAAATTGCTGAGTTTCTAATCAAAAGTTCCTTGAATTCATACAAAATACGAAACAAATAAAAAAAATCGAAATTCCTAATTCAGGCTTTGAGGTGCATACGTTTGGGCGGAAGATTATGTACGTTCAAAATTCGTTGGCCAGTCGAACGCGATAAAATTCGAAAGACAAGTAACATTACCTGTCGCCGAGCGGTAACATACTTTTTATATCGTTTCTGATTACATTTGAAGTATAAATATCCTTCGCTTTGCAGAGTGGCAAAAAAACCCCTTTCTTTTGCAAAGCTTGTAATCAAAAGTTCGATATATCCTTGCCAAAAAGTAAACTCTGTGAAACATCTATTTTTTTAGACTTGAAGCCATACCATGACGGGCATTCTTTGAACTGATGTGATTGGAAACAATAAATCATGCAACAGGGATAGCGCCTCGTGCGCAGGCACTCTGATGGCTGCACCATGCCACTCCAAGTTTATGACATTAGTACGAAACAAACAGAAAGAAATGCAAAATTTTAAATTGGAGCTTCGAGGTACACATGCTCGAGTGATTGTACATGTGTTCAAAATCTAGTGGCTGTATATGTTGCCAGGTTGTTTTTGTTGTTATTTCTAATCCCCTTGAGGCACGAAAGCCTACAAAAGCCCAAGAGACCTTGCCGCAACAGTAAATTCCTGACGTCGTCCTGCTCAGCCGACAGCTGTCTCAGGGAGACGCCTACACGATCCAGTAGGTGAGCGGGAGAGGCAGGGAGGGAACAGGCACACGAGGGTAAGGTCTTTTCTCCCTCTTTGAATTGCATGCATCGAAGATGCTCACTTCTGAATCTGGCTAGAAGTGGCACCTGGCAACAGCCAGAACCGCTGCCGGGTGCATACAACATACGTACTTATTCCTAATTATTTAATAGTGAAAGTGGCTAATTCGTGTAGAATGTTTGATTGTTAGTGATTTAGAAAAACTTTTTATGAATTCGTAACCGGTCAGGATAAATGGCCATTTATTCAATTCTATAACATCATCATTCATAACATTATCATAATATAAACACTCATAACATCATTATTCATAATATTGTAACCGATTTCGTATTTATTTAAAACTGTAATCAAAATTGTTTTATTTTCCCGTGCAACACAGACAATTCTTGAAGAGAAAGCTACGTCGGAAATGTAAAAGAACGTATGCATTTAGTATTTAATAAATAAATATCTCTTAATTGCTGTTGCCATCCACAAAAATCGAGAAAATAGGTTTTCCCAGAATGTTCTAGTGAATAATTAAAAGGCTTATAAAAGCCGAAATAAAACACTTCAGCTGAGTTAGAGCTGCTTTAAGCGAACGGTTTGTTTATTTAATGCTGTTATTGATTGTAGCGAATTCGCTGGGAGATTGAATTAGTTTCTCTGTTTTGAATTGAGTTCTGCTTAATGTTTGAGATATTGTGATATTGCACGAATATTTCCGAGGAAATATTTCAGCATTTTGTTTTATTTATTGTGAAAAGAATAAATTTCATTCACTTTTTAACGACTTCTGCATTCAATCCATTACGAACCCGTAAGCACGCAACAATATCAACATTCGCAACACCACCTAGCTCAATGTAGTATATTATTACATTGTGTTGCAACGAAATGTGGCATCAGATGATATTTTGCACAAATACAGTAATAGCTTACAAATTTCACACTAACTACTGTATGATTTTTACCACAACATCTTTATGCTTTATGGTCATTGTGCAACGCATTTCCTTCTCCAGCACTGCTTTTATATCTGCATATTCTTTCACAGTTTTCGGCATACTATTCCACTGAAGGAAATCTGCCGTTATACAATCATGTCCATAAATTAAGGATAATTCGGAGTCACACGGAAATCGAACTCTAAAATAAATATATTACCTGTAAAATCACTACTCATATCTCAAGAATCATATGCAAATTTCAGGAAGTAACCAGACGACACCGATAGTACGTCACAATGACGAGAGTGTAAAAGAGAGATATATAAGGAATACGGGCAAAGAAGTAAAATTGTTCGCAGGCAATTTATAAGCATTTCACTGCAATAACCGAATAGTTATGACACAAAGAACGCATTTGGATGATTTTTTACGTGCTAGAATGATCGGTCGTCTGCAATGTGGGCGTACCCGACTGGAAGTATATGACGAACTTGGAATTGCCCAGAGTGTCATCTCCAGGCATTGGCAACGATTCCAAGATGATGGTAATGCGAGTTGACGTTACAGCACAGGTCGCCCCAGAGTTACAACGCCGAATGAGGACCGGTATTTGGCAGTTACTGCCAAAAGAAACAGGCGGAGCACAGCCCCAGACCTGTCTCGTCGGCTCTCTTCAGCCACTGGTACGACAATTTCAGACCGTGCACAGAAGCTTAGGGCAGATCGGTCTATATGCTCGTAGACCTGTCAGATGCGTTCCACTTACTGCGACAACGCCCGTCTTCACCGTGCAAACGTCGTAAGGGAATGACTTCAATCGGAGGATATCCCCCGTATGGACTGGCCAGCATTCTCACCGGACTTGAATCCAGTAGAGCACGTGTGGAACATGCTTGGCCGACGAGTTGCAGTCCGTCGACCTCCTCCTACATGTCTACCGGAACTTTGGAGAGCATTGCCTTTTGAGTGGTGTAATATCCCCCAAGATCAGATCGATAACTTGATACTCAGCATGCCTAGGCGTTGTGCGGACTGTATTGCATCGTCCGGCAGACATACAATGTATTAGCAATCATACCACCCATGTAATGTTGTTTTTTAGTAAATAGATTTTTTTTTGTAATTTGCTCCAGGGAGAAAAAATCGTTAATGTTTTTAATAATATCGAACATCTAGCATCTTTTTTTGCTCTTTAGCTTTTGTTTTATAAATAATCTTTACAAATAAGTGAAATTTGTTTTGCTTCTAACTCTTCCTTTGCCTGATTTTGCATTATCCTTAATTTATGGACATGAGTGTAGTTTCAATTGTGTTCACTTGGTGGACGCATACTGAAGTTCTAGTTTACTTACCTTTTTGCGTATTGGACTAAAATGACCGCTGTAGATATTGAGTTAATACGTTGTTTGGCACAGTTTCTGTCTCCTGCCTTGTTCTGTTTCATGTAGGAGGTCATTTAGTCTGTAATCCTACAAATAGCGACTAAGGGCATGCAATTGACAGTACGTGACTTATAAGGTTTCTCCTTCAATCTCTTGACTCTTTTCGTTAGCATAAACTGTGAAACCTTATGTGGAGGACAGTGAGCAGATCTAGGCTATGTCCTTTAGTGTTGAAGAACTACAAAGTCAGAAGGAGGGTTTAAAAAGTGACCCTTTAATTCAAATATTTACAACTCTTCCAATTGAGAGTAAGCCACTACTTGGGCTGAACTAAAATAATATTAAACTAAAGTGTGTTAACAAATTCAATTCCTAACTTAATTCTAAATAGGACGGCGAGGGAAGCTTAACT
This sequence comes from Stegodyphus mimosarum, assembly GCA_000611955.2. Taxonomy (NCBI): domain Eukaryota; kingdom Metazoa; phylum Arthropoda; class Arachnida; order Araneae; family Eresidae; genus Stegodyphus; species Stegodyphus mimosarum. The sequence continues at coordinate 101,313 of KK115144.1, forward strand.
CTTAGTGAAGTGCAATTATGCGAATTTCACTAGAAAACACTGGTAATTGCAAATTGCCTATGAAGGCGAACTTTCAGTAGACAGAGGAAATCTTTGCGCGCACAGCCTTACGGCGATAAATCCAAGGCTCTGTCTTTCTCCTCGTTAACTCCTGCCTTTTAACTGCTAAGAAATATATGCGATTTGCATAAATATCTCACTCGCGCTAAACTCGGGCAGCAACTGAAACTTTGAGAATTCGATAGGAAAGTTCAAACTAAAAATAATTTGGTTAATTAAAATAATGAATGCTACAGACTATTTCATTAATTACTGAAACCCTATCACTGATTCACTGTATCCTAGAACGCCCACTGCAAGCAAACCCTTTAAGAGGACATCATAATGAAGCAACTTAAAGTGCCCACTCAGCGATGTAAGCTAGGATCTACTCGGAGCAGAGAATGACTAGAGGACGTAGTTGCCGTCAAGCCACCACAGGGCTTGTTGTTTAAACTTCCGATTTAACCTTGAATGCACGAGATTCACATTTGAAGTTTGCTTTCGATTATAATAAACAGTTCTTGATGGAACGTAAACCGAGAAGCCCATTAAAAACACGCAAAAAAGTAATTATAATAGGCATGTTTCTGAAAGCTACAGAACCGCTTTTCAGTAACGATCTCTAAAAATTATCCACAAATAAAGAATGCTTTCTATCCTGAGTTTTCCATAACACTATCATTACGATGACAGATTACATACTTCTATTTCTTTATGCTCAAATGAAAACCATATTACATTTATTTCTTATTTATTGATTGAAAATATTACAATATGGTAAAAGCTCGTTTTGTTAACACGTAAACTATCGGAACCCACATTATTTTCGTATTAACTCGTAGAGACATTAGGTTATTTAGAAGCAGGAGAGATGAAAAATGAGCGAAGCCTTCGCCGGGAATCGAACCACGGACCTTTCGGTTACGCGAAAAGCCTGCTGACCACTACACCACGAAGGCATGCGAGAAATACCTTATATACTCCCCCTTTTAAAGGGCGACTGGGGTTAAGGGTCCCCAATCGCCAAATCGTGGTGGTGGAGAATCATCATCTACCACCTTTTTTAGTTCGAGGCCACTTGTAGAGTCATTAGGTTATTTAGAAGCAGGAGAGATGAAAACTGAGCAACGCCTTCGCTGAGAATCGAACCACGGACCTCTCGGTTACGCGTCCAGTGTGCTGACCACTACACCACGAAGGCATGCGAGAAATACCTTATATGCTCCCCTTTTGAAGGGCGACTGGAGTTAAGGGTCGCCAATAGCCAAATCGTCTAATACCTTATAGTCTTATAATAGTATGTCAAATCGAAATAGCTTATAGTCTGTCTAAATAGGGTTTACGGGTTTTAACACTATAAGCATGATTTTCGATAACCAAACAGAGGAAAATCATTAGGAAAAGTTTGTAACAAATTCATCTGTGGTTTTTCTAGTAGTGTAAGTGGTCAGGAGTTCCAAATTAATATTTGTAAGATCAGTGGCTCAAATACCGGAGAGGAAATTTATGGTGCCTCTGATGCCTGTTGTTAAAATCCCAATAGACTCTTTAATGGAATGTGAGTTTAAATAAGGTTGTCGATAATTCGTCAATACTTAAATTGGATCGACTTTAAGGTCCATGCTTCTTTCCAGTGCAATAAAATAAGGAAAGAATGTAATATAATTTATCGCTTTTTGTTCGCGCGTGCACTCGTAATATACTTGTTTAGAGTTTCCTGATGGCAACTCTAAAAATCATAATAGATTCTGTAGTGACGTACGGATTAAAATGTGTTGAATGATAATTCATCACCACCTGGATTGGGTCAAGTGGTCCGCATACTTCTTTCCAGTTACCGTTTAAATGCGGTAAAATGTAAGAAATTATTGCATTCTCTAATGCACGCTATCGTGGTGTACAACCAGATAACAACTTGAAGATCTGTGGCCCAATTTAGATGATGGCACAGGTGAATTTTCACACTTTGTGCACCGAAAACACTTAAAATTGCCTTCAGGCGAGCCAGAACTAAAGTGTGGTGGACGGTAATTCATCACAAAGTGGATCTGGACACCTAGTTTTCCCTGTTTAGAGGAAGAAGAAGGTAAGTATTTACTCCGCACGTGGTGTCGCAATGTAAGTGGATAGCACATCCAGTTATTGGATGGAAAACAAATGACTGACATCTCGGCAAGAGCATAACTGACGTTCGCTGTTTCCTGCTTCGAGATATTTGTATCTTTACATCTCATTAGTCAGATAATCACAATTATAAATTTTACTGATACCTCTGATGAAAAGAGAGAGGGATTAACTCTTTGACGACGAAACAGCCCTACATGGTGCTTCATTTAGACTACCTAAAACGGCCGAGATTGCGATCTTGTTTGCTTCCCGCCCCCTAGGGTATGCAGTAGCAGGTGCAGCTTCCCGAAATGCATTGTATCAGTTTACTGCAGACAGTTTGTCCTAAGAGGTTTAATTGCGATTTTCGTATCTTTAGGTTGCACTTGACATTTCGTTTTTGGTTCTCTGATTTCAGTTTGAGACCTTCAGAATAGGTTTATAAAGAATGGGGGTCAAAGGCTAATAGAAATCTTTGTTAGAGCTTAGAAAGGATGCCATTCGAAATTTTCACACATATTTCTGCGTTAATGGACAGGGAGGGGAGGAAATTGCTGTGAAACTGGAAAAGTATTTCGGCGGGTTCAGTATTTTTTACCAAAGCGTTTGGACTTCAAAGAGTTAAACTCATATTGTCAACCACAATATACGAAATTATTGATCTCCTGGTACGTGCTATCGTGGTCCGAATCTCGCATAGATGATTTTTCATGTTTCCTATTCTGAAAAAGCCTAAACTTTCGATTTTTGCAGCAACCTCGTGCCTTTTTACTTCTTTGTACGAAATAAAAAGGAAGTATTGTAATCGCGAAAAATTTCGGGCATCATATTTTTAAAAAAATATCCACTTTAACAGCTATCGAATGCAATTTAACTATATTTTTGGCCGTTATCTGAACGTAATTACAGAATACAAGATTCTTTTTCCCCCACAAAATTATAAAACTGATTCAAAATGGATTCTGTAGTGATTTTTTTGTGGCGTCTGTGCGTACGTACGTACGTATGTATGTATCTCGCATAACTCAAAAACGAGTAGCTTCAGAACGTTGCAATTTTGTATATAGGACTGCTATGTGCACCTCCTATTTCGGTTGCTATGGACCGCACCAAAAGTATATAGATATATGTGTATACATATATATATATCCATTGTCATCGGCTCAGTGAGCTCATATTTGTTTTTCCTATACGTTGATAAATTGTGCATTTTTTGCTTTACAAATGATTGAATTATGTTGTTCTTATGTTCCGGTTAAGGTTCTTATATCTTTTTTGTTTCTATAATTTCTTTTATACATCGTTTCAGATCTATGATAGCGTTTGAACCGAACATGTGGCAACGATTATATAATTCTTTAGATGATATACATAATTTTTGTGCATTCTGAGTTATTAAATCAATAAGATGTAACGCTGTTAAGTGAACCTGGCGCAAAAGTGTCGCTATGGTAAACAAATATAGTGCATTTGTTCTGTTGTGGCTTTTGCGCAATCCAGAAGTAGATTTATTTCAATCCAATAAGTTTAAATGAAATGCAAAATGCGTGTAATTTAATATTCCGTACAAGGAAATCATGTGATGTACACATCAGATTTTTTTGCTAATATTTTATTAATCGTTTAAACATTGCGAGGAATAGAACAGTGTTCGTGACAGAATATCTCGCAGATGAAAAATGCAAAATATCGCTGTGGATATAATGTGCAAGGAAACTCACGTCTAAGTGAATATTAGTAAAAGTTTTCAAATAACCGTCATATATCGCAAGATTCCAATCTATATCAAATGCGAAATAATTTGTTTCTTTTTGGTTACATCTTTTAATTTTCTTTTACAGTCATTTTGTAAGATTTTGGTTTAAACTAACAAAGTTTTATGTTAATTTTCTCTTTCCTGTAAGTTCTTATTTCAACTTCACGTTAGAATAAAGCACGCGTTTCAGCTTTATGCTAATTTGAAGTGAAGCCAAGTTTTGGTATTTAAAGGTTAGCGAGGAACTTCTCTGTGTGAGAGAGCTTTTAGTCTCGGATCACTGCGGCTCTGTTCGGCGTCCACCTGACCAGCTAGTATTTAAATTCTAAGCCTTAGCGCTGTTATTCTAATTGAAATAATCTAAGTGCGTTAGTATTAGCTAAATCTTGCTACGCACCCTTGATCGTTTAGCATAGAGGCCAACCTCGCGTTATAGCTCTGTTAGCAACGACTACTTAATTTCTATTTAACTTTATTTTAAATTATTTGATTGTTCAAGTTAGACCCAAGTGCGGTCATTATTTTCTGTTATCCCTCCCGAGTCGGGAAGTGGCTGTACATATTAGTGGTTTAATAAAAGAGGATTTTAAATCTTTCTTACGTGCAGTTATTCTACCACTTAACCACAGTATTTTACCAGAGAACATAGCTGAATTCAGCTCCCTGTTCAAGATCAGGACTTTAACTATTTCACAAATATGTTCGCCAAAAGTATATCATCACAAGATCTCAGAAACTACACACTCGATCGACTTGAAATTTTGCATAGTCACTCATTATATTAGAACGGATTTTACGTAAATCCTGTCTCCAAAATGAATTTTTGTTATACCATCACAGGCGGACAGTATACGTTATAACTGACATTATTATTTATTAATGCTACATTATAACAGGATTATGTTTATCTCTCTCTATGTAAGCGAAATACCACTGACTCATCAAGAGATCTCCCATACTATACACCCGATTGACTTGAAATGTTGCATAGTTACTCATTCCAGTATGTAGACGCGCACTAAGAACGGATTTTACGTAAATCCTGTCCAAAATGTGTTTTCGTTATACCATCAGAGGCGACACTAAGTCAAAACTCTTTGTGTGTGTGTGTGTGTGTGTGAATTTTGAGTTTGATTCACTGACTGGCACTATATTTCCGGACTTCAAATTTAAAAAAATTACATTCATTATCAAGTCGAAATTAGACATTTCGTCCATATAAGAATTCTACGTTCACATTCAAATAGTGTGCCGAGCAAATCGGGTGGGTGTTTGCTAGGTTAGAATATAAATGAAAGAAATAAAGGTAATATAAATATTACAATTAACAGTGATTAATTTACGTTGTAAAGACATCTATAGTAAATGTAGGAAAATAGTTCCTGGAATATACAATTTTTTCAGAAAGCGTTTTTTTATCTTTTATTAGTATATGGATGTCTACTTCTGCCCTTGGTACTGAGACGAAATGGCGCCAAATGCTCATTCAGTTCCAGACCTAATCAACAGTAAGCAGACACGCGCGACAGACATGCGCAGAGAAAAACTCGCATCGCTCATACAAGTTCAGTCATTTATTTTGCTGGGTAGTTTGAGAGCGAAAAAATTCTTTCTCTTTTCCCCGTGTTTGTTCTTTCCATCAGAAGCCGGTTGGCAGGGTAATTCGATAATTATACCTCGTGGTGGTTAATATTGCAAAGGGGTTTAATATTTAATTTAACCGCAATAAATTAAGTGTAAAACTCCCTCGGGATCATTTAAGTATCCATTTTTTTTATCTCTGAGCTCTAGCGGAGATAATTATACCAAATTAAATAAGAAAATGAAAAGCTTTACTGAGTTATCAATATGATACATTTTAATTATATTCCATTTCTCATGGCTAACGCAGTCTGCTATTTAAGACTGCTAAGTAGGATATTAAAAATTATAAAATTAATGTTTTAAGTACATATATTTAAAAAGTTTCTAGATACAGTATTGAATCATTCGCAAGCATCTTCTTCCTTGATAATTTAATGGAAGATTACATTTTTAAAGAATCCTAAAAGAAAAAAATTTTCTAGATGCGATATTGGATCATTCGAAAACATTTTTTTCTTGATTATATAATTAAAGGGAACAGCTTGAGTATAGGACCCCAATGGCGATTTTTTGACTCGGCGACCGAAAAATGTCGCCAAGCCATGGAAAAGCAGTTAAAATTGAAAACACAAGTTAGAAAGCACGTTTTAACCAGAAAAAAATTTAGAATATATGTTTAAACAGCAAATTTGAAAGTACATAAGTAAGTGGGAGCATATTTTAAATAATAATATTGAAAATAGAAGTTTAGCCTTAGAAAATCAGTTAAAATTGAAAATAGAAGTTAGAATGCACATTTTAACAAGAAAAATTTTAAATACAAATTTATAATGTATATTTAAACAGTAAAACTGAAAATAAATAAATAAGTGGAAGCATATTTTTAACAGTCATACTGAAAATACAAATTTTCAGCTGCAAAATTGAAAATAGAAGTCCGGAATACATGTTTAAATTAAAAACATGAAAATAGGAGTTAAGAATGCATGTTTAAATTAAAATTAAAAAAAAAGGTTTGAAAATACACAAGTAGCTAGAGGCATATTTTAAGCAGTAATGTTGAAAATGCAAATTTGAAGTTGTAAAACTGAAAACAGGAGTTCAGAATACATGTTTACATTAAAAATAAAGTAAAAAAAATGCTGGAAATTTAGTAATGTTTACAAAATCATGGTAAATTTAAAAAGAAATCCTATACTCTGCCCAGTTTATGTCCTTCACAATTTCTAGAAATTTGTTGAATACATCAATATTTTGCTCCTTGTAAGATTTCCTGAAGATACAGACAGGGTTGCCGAAATGGAGTATTCTAGAATTCGCTGGGTTACCAGAAAAATACCGTCCAAAAAGTGCGCCAAGCTGAAAATCGACAATGGGGGTCCTATACTCAAGCTGTACCAATTAAAGATTATATTTTTGAAATATCATTAAATACGCGTATTAGGGCTCTGTTTTAGCTTCAGAAGTGGAAGGTTTTTCTCGCTCCTAATTTGACACAATTTAATTCTACTTTTGTCGAAATGAAAAAAAAAATACACACACACACGCACATATATATGTATATCATTCATTAATACACTACTACGAATTAACCCCGTGACCACCTAACGCTAGGTTTTGAATTGATCCCATGATCAGATACATTCAGTCATAAACCGACGCTTCATTTCATAGTCGGATACTTCAATCTAGAGTTCGTATTAATCGATTTCTCCTTCTGTTGAATTATTGAAGCGTTTCCATTTTAATCAATTCTAAAATACTAATACAATCCACTACATTTGCACATATTTTTATGGATTTATATACGTTAGTTTGTAAGGTTTTAGTTTAAACTAACAAAGTTTTATGTTAATTTCTCTTTCCTGTGAACGCTTATTTCAACTTCCCGTTAGAATGAGCCCGCGTTTCAGCTTTATGCTAATTTGAAGTGGAGCCAAGTTTTGTATTTAAGGTTAGCGAGGAACTTCTCGGTGCGAGAGAGCTTTTAGTCTCAGAGCACTGCGGCTCTGTTCGACGTTCGCCTGACCAGCTAGTATTTAAATTCTAAGCCTTAGCGCTGTTACGCTATTACTTATTGAAGTAAATCTAAGTGCGTTAGTATTAGCTAAATCTTGCTACGCACCATTGATCGTTTAGCATAGAGGCCAACCTCGCGTTCATAGCTGTGTGAGCAACGACTACTTAATTTTCTACTTAACTTTATTTTAAATTATTTGATTGTTCAGTTTAGACCCAAGTACGGTCATTATGTTCTGTTATCCCTTCCGAGTTGGGAAATGGCTGTAAATAGTAGTTTAATAAAAGGGTAATTTTAAACCCTCCTTGCGTGTAGTTATTGTACTACTTCCAGTGAACATAGCTGCATTCAGCTCCCTGTTCAAGATCAGGACTTTAATACTATCACGACCATGTTCGCCAAAAGTATGCACAGAACGCTCAGTCCTGACAAGTTGGTTATCTTCCTGACTTTTATGAAAATTAAATAAAAATGGCATTTTTAGATATGAATGAATTTACACTATTATGCTCAAACAATTGTATTTGAATTTACTTTGAATTAATCTAGTTTAGTTCTTTTTAAATACTGAGTAATTTCATATAACATTTTACTAGTTACACTTATAATTTGAATATTATTATAACAAAAGTTTTCAAAGGATGTTCGCACATTTTTGTACTGATTTTGCGAAGATTTATGTATAAGCAAACCTTAGAATTTTAATTTCTAATACAGTCAAACGTAATATAAATATTACATTAATATTGTATTAGTAGTAATATTGTAATAGTAATAATATTCTAATATATTCTGATAGCGCTTTTGTTGAACTAGCATAACACATCTTGATTTCTAAGATAAAAGTCCTTTCCTTAAAAATCAAGGTTGCTTTTATTCCACTCCTCCTTCACATTCTTCCAGAGTCCATCCAATGTTTTGGGATGCCGCTTATAAAGAGCTTGTTTTAAAAGATTTAAAAGATTGGAATTAGGGTCGTTAACTAGAATAGAAAGATTTTTTTAACGTGAAACGTCTCCAGAAAGCCCAATTAACCAATGGAAGATGTGTTTTGAATAATTTTGGCTGCAGAAAAATTGGAAGTATGATTTTCGGACCAACAATGTTGGACAACAGAGAACTTTTGTACTTCCTTTTTCCTAACATATGCCGTTAAGAAACATGAGGCCGTTATTACAGAATCCAGAAAGAACCACAAAAACATTAGAAAATCTTTTCTTCTTTTCTCTGAACCAACATGTTAAGACTTTTCCTTCTCTTTTTCGGTAGTAAATCGATCTTTTTCCGTTGCAATCAGATAAATATCCAAACCTTATCAAATGTAACGATACATTTCCATTTTTTACCTGCGAAATAATTTTCAGAAAGCAATCTGCACACAGTCTTACGCCGAAAAACTTGTTGCGGTGTTAGGCCATCATATATTTTTTTGTTTGTTTTGATTAGCTTTTAATTATATTGAGTTTATAATTTTGTTAACAGTTCCCACAGAGATATTTAAAGACTTTTTAACAGCTATTTTGAAGGTGGGCTGGACTTTCCTTTAAAACTTGAAATGCAACTTTAGATTTAAGAAGAGCCGTACGTGTCTTTCTTGGGTATGCATTTTTTATCTTCCCGGTCCAGTAAACTTTCATATTAATTATGTCACTTATTTTACGTGTAAACATGTTAAAACACTTAGCTATTCACTTCTTTTTTTAATAATTGACTCTGAGTTGCCTGAGAGATGACAGCATCTCTTTCTCTCAGAATTTGTGGTGCCTGGTGACCGTACTGGTTGCAAGCCTCTTGCATAACGTGAATGCAAAATGCTTTCCATCAGAAAGCCATAAGGGTATCCTCTTAAGATGAGTAGCCTTCAAATAGTTTGCCGTAATAAGTTGCTGATTTATCTTCATATACTGTATAAGGTACTTTCTCCCTCCGTTCCACATGTATTCGTGGTGTAACTGGAAGCACACTCGACGCGTATTCGGGGGGCCGGGAGTTTGAATCCCGGCGAGGTCATTTTTTCAATTTCTTGACATTGAAAAATTCTAATAACTCTACAACTCACCTCACCCCCCCGGGGGTCGACGTAGAGAGCTCTGCGAAGCAACTAGCTAGGATCTGTACATAGGCAGTCTCGGCCACGGGGGTATACAATTTATGAACCTAGTGGTTCTGGGGGCTCCGGAAATGTCATTTATTGGCCGGCTCGGCATGTCTTAGAGCAGGGTGGTTCTAGTGGTGGGATAACTCCCTGGGTTTGCTGGGTAATGGTTATGGCCACCTGCGACGGGCTCGCCCGAGCGACTGGTGGGTAGCAAATTGATGACCAGTGACGCCCCAAATTGGGTGCGTTGTCCCGATCTCTGAAGGTTCCGGGAAGAGTTTGAGCCTCGGTTCTGCGGGGGGAAGAACCTGTAGTGCGATTGAGTTCGCGGAACAGGGAATGCCAATATTTATATTACAACTGACCTCTAATTTGTGTTTATCCTGCATTAGATAATGAAAGCATAGACTTTTAATTAAAAACTAAGAACCCCTAATATTTACAAGGTATTTGTCCCGCCTTCTTAGCATGCCTTCGTGGTGTAGTGGTGAACACGCTCGGCGCGTATTCGAGAGGTTCGTGGTTCGAGTCCTGGCGAGGGCATTGCTCATTTTTCACATTTCCTACTTTCAGCTTTACTCCATTTACAAGAGCAGTTTTAGCAGTCGATAATTTTCTACCCAGTGCTGAGATCATTTATGTAAAACGTTCATTTATTCAAAAGACTCGCAAGGTTACGCTAGTAAGGTACAACCCCTATATACCAAACTAATACCAGTTGAAGATAACGAACCGACGTTATGTCATCACACGCACGCTTTGCAATTATCTGCTAACGGACAATGTTTAAAAAAAGCTTGGAATAGGAATGTAACGTGAAGTCATTTTAATTGTATAGATTTCCACATACCCATACCTCTTTCATTACGCCATAGTAGATAACAACCTGCACTCATAACCTTCGCAATTGTCTCTCGCTGATAGCAGCATTAAACTGCAAGTTCTTTAACCGATCTATTGAACGCTTAGTAAGCCCGAAAACATTCTTTCCGCCAATCCCATAATCGTCTGAAAATGTCTCATAACGCAGCGGCTCATATCCATAACTGCGAGCGTCACGGGTGGACAGAAGAAGAGGGAGGTCCTGTTCCATAAGCACACATAACCTATACTATGAAAGAACCATATCTTGGGTATAGTGTGTTTCATTTCATAAGCAGATCATTAAAGAAAGCACTTAGATCCATCAAGGTTCGGGTTGCCTTCATGAATAATGCATAAAACGGCCGATGATGAACTTTGGAATGCGAGAAAAGTTAATTTCAGGGGTGGTGCACAGAGAAGAGTCGTTTCTTCTCCTAGGATTGGGGGAAACTAATCATTTTTCAATTTTGCCAGGCTGCTTTTGTTAAGGGGGGAGCGGAGTTATTTTTCTTCTTTCGTGGATATATTCCCTTAACATTCTCCTCTATCCAGTGTATTTATCTCCACCTGGTTTAATACAAACTACGATGGTCTACGTGTTATTAAACAAGCTGTGAAGAGATATTTCTTTCTCGTGTTAAATTGTCGGGAAAGAAAAATTGAGGGTTTCGCCTTTCTTGCTACCATTGCCACGTTTTTAAACTTAATTTATTATGCGCAGAGTTTTTTTTCTGCGCGCATCTTTTCCAAGATGAATAAATACGTTTTTATGATTTACTTGCTGTGAATATGTCTGAGAGTTAAAGCACTAATGAACAACTTCAGTGTTAACTATTAGTTCTTTTAAAACTTAAATTCCTGTTCATAGTTATATCCTATTTCGAAGCAATGGAAACTTAAAGAAATTCAAAGTTTTTTTTTCTGTCGATTTTAAACTGCATTGTGTATTTATTAATAAATCTATATCCACAGAATTTACAAGTTGATTTGATGCTGTGCATGAATAACAAATTTCAATTTAATCTAAAAATAGCGGTAAGCTACTTAGTATAATGAAAATGCAACTAATTATTAACCAACAGTCTTTTATCAACTGTATCGTAACAACGATGAAAAAACGCGCAATTTTAATGAAAAATGGGCTCCTAGATTGCGTCCTTTGCGCTGTGATAAAATGTCATCAATAGTCTTTGAGAACTGCTAAAATCTTGTCAGAACTGAGTGTTCTATGCATACTTTTGGCGAACATATTCGTGAGGTAGTTAAAGTCCTGATCTTGAACAGGGAGCTGAATGCAGCTATGTTTTGTGGTAGAATACTGTGGTTAAGTGGTAGAATAACTGCACGTAAGAAGGATTTAAAATCCTCTTGTCTTAAACCGCTATTATTTACAGCTACTTCCCAACTCGGGAGGGATAACAGAAAATAATGACCGCACTTGGGTCTAACTTGAACAATCAAATAATTTAAAATAAAGTTAAATAGAAATTTAAGTAGTCGTTGCTCACAGAGCTATGAACGCGAGGTTGGCCTCTATGCTAAACGATCAAGGGTGCGCAGCAAGATTTAGCTAATACTAATGCACTCAGATTATTTCAATAAGTAATAGCGTAACAGCGCTAAGGCTTAGAATTTAAATACTAGCTAGTCAGGTGGACGTCGCACAGAGCCGCAGTGATCTGAGACTAAAAGGTCTCTCACACCGAGAAGTTCCTCGCTAACCCTTAAATATAACACTTGGCTCCACTTCAAATTAGCATAAAGCTGAAAGGCGCGCTCATTCTAACGGGAAGTTGAAATAAGAACTTACAGGAAAGAGAAAATTAACATAAAACTGTTTTACTTTAAACTCAAACCTTACAATCTCTATGTATCAAAGCTGCTTTATATTCATGCTGTCAACTAACAAATCATTTGCACACACACACACAATTGCATGCTAAGTAGTATTGCTGCGATGCGCATTCCAATGAATGTGTACAAATCAGGTACCAGGAACACCATCTACATTGTGCATAAATGGGAGAACAACGCAGTGAGTTTCCCATTCCCAAATTGCATTTGAATGTTGGTTGTATGCGTAAAGGTCATGTTATGTCTTGTGCTAGAAGTGGAAACTCCTAACGGCAGGTGTAATTTGACCTCAGCTGTCGTAATTCGTGGCAAGTTGGCCAGTTTATAGTTCCGCGGTATTACTTCTAGTGTTGGACGAATATTGAATCAATGACATCAGGAGGGTTATACCAAACACCATGCCTGTTCTCAGCGATCCCTGGACATGAACGCTTGACAGATAGACATGTTGTTCTCTCGGCTTTGCAAGAGTGTACAGCCATATCATATACCCTCAGTCAGAAACCTGATTTTGTGTAGGACGGCAAATGTCTGCAGTAACTGACAGTCTGCAGCACTATCGACTGTCAGCACAGTGACCACTATTGCGGCTTCCTTTGACACAGCAGCAGAGACAGGAGCGCCTCCAGTGATCCGACGGACGAAGACACTGGACACGTGAATGGCACCATTCCGTCTTTCCAGACGAATCTTGGTTCTGCGTACGCATCATGATGGACATAGTCTTATGTGGAGGGTTCGAAGATATAGGTTGCCAGGTCACCTCTTGTTCGCATAGGTGGTAATGTCGACGGCCATCTTTACACTTCTGAAATGTTAAGATCTTTCCTCCCAGCGTGTCATGCATGATTCAGTTCAGTTTTCTTTCGGTAGCTCACTAAATCACCTATGAGACACAGGTGAACTGGAAGTGGTGGCCAACCGAATCGTATTTTATATTCTACAACGCAACATTTTATTTCAAATTTTAATTCTTTGAAGACCGAGACGCCCTAGACGGCCTTTCAATCGAACGATCACAACCGCCCGAAACGGCTGAAATTTCGATATTGTTTTCTTCCAAGGTATGTCGTAGCAAGTGCAGTTCCCCCAAATGCATTGTATCCGTGTATTGCAGACAACGTGTCGTAAAATGATTTATTTCTGGTTTCTTATCTTTATTTATTAGGAAGTAGAAAGAATGCCATTTGAAATCTTCACTCTTCTTTGTGCGTTAATGGATGGGGAAGGGAGCTGAGGGGAGGAAATTGCTGTGATTCTCGAAAACCATTTCGGGCGGTTCGGTATTTTTAAGTATACAGGTTAGCGAAGGCTTCGGTATTCAAAGAGTTAAGTGCACATAAATTATGTTAGAATATTTCGAAACCTTTTTGAAGGAATTCTCATAAATATTAGCCTTGTTGTTATGTCTGGATATTCTAGGTAATATACAACCTCTCTTGACAAGCAGAAACACATTGGGAAGTGATTAATGCCGAAGTAGAGCTAGACCTAGTGGAAACCATCCATAGAGAGAGAGACACTGCTGTGTCTGTTTTTGAGCAGGGGACAGGGACCACTTGCTCCGATGTGGGGCTTTTCGTGGTCTTACAGAAGAGTCGAAATACTGGGAGGAAAGAAAGCTTTTTAGGGAATGACTTCGATCTTTTTGTTTTTAGTTTTATTATTTGTAACCTCTGTTTATAATATTTTAGTTCTTTGCAACTTTTTACCTAACCATTGGAAATAAAAAAATCTGAATATCGTACCATACATCTGATACCGTAGTGTCTGGTATCGTATATCTGACATCATAGTACATGTGATTAGCATAGTACAATCCGATCGCTTGCCACAGATTATCGTCGTATAGAACACTCGGCAGTGGAACTCGTCTCTAAAACAATGCATTGCTTCCAACATGAAATCCGAGAGAGTAAAGAATTAAATTGTAGGCCTTTGCTTTAGACTTGGTTACTAATTTTAGTGCCATGCACCCTGAATGCCGAAGTATGTGGAATTATTGGAAAATTATTTGTTATTCATCCTGTGATGGCCACTTAAAAGTAGACCTTATTATTTTGTAGAGGTTATTTTAAGTTCCTAACAGTTACTTTAATTTTTAAACATGCTTTACTGTAAATTCTCTTTTTCTACCTATTATTCCCTACTAAGATACGTTTAGGAAAGTTTCGCTTACTTCAGCAGAAGAGCTTAGGAGTCCTTAGAGTCCGTGAGTGTTTGCCGTCAGGCTACTTTGTTCTTTTACAGCTAAACCTTACTACTCTCGACCGTATTGAACATGTCTGCTGATATTCGCCGGTTAATTTAATTAAAGGCCAACTACATTAGATAATTTTGTATAGCTTCGTCTAAGTTCAGTTTAGTTTAGTATTATATTAGTTTCTTATTTTCTTAGTTTAAGTTAAGGCCAAAGTGGAGGCTTTTCCGTTAGCCCGAAAAGGGAGCTATCTGTGTCATTAGTTTAAAATAATAAAAGATGAGTTTAACCCTTCTCTAGACTTTTTCATTTACACACTTGAACTCCGCGATAAATCGTTACATAGTTCAACAAGATTTCTACTAAATTAAGCATAGGCAAAGTAGTTAGAAACAACACAGTTTTCAAAATCATAATTCACCCGGTGTTATAGAGAGAACTGTAACTGAATGATTTGAGGAAATGGTAAATAATGAACTGGATTAACCAATGAAAATCCCTAATCTTATCCCATGTGGACGTTACTGTAATACAAAGTGGACTGACAGTGGGAAACATCCAAATCGCCATGAATTTACTGTAGAACTGTAAGCCGTTTCGAAGGGGATAATAGTACACTGACTACCAATAAGTATTTTGACACCTATGCAAATGACGATATCTGCGGTCCTAAAGTACGTGACGGACTAAACCGGTATATATCGTGTAGGAAACAGCATCGGCTTTAGTCGCATGCAAGATGCCTCGCAGTTCGGAGCTCTCTGATTTCGAGAAAGGTATAATTATCGGGTATAACAAATGCGGCCGATCCTTAAGGGACATATTTAGCGATCTGAAGTACCCAAAATCGACAGGAATGGAAATGGGAGGCAAGCGGTGATTGTCGGAATGTGCCCCGAGTCGGCAGACCGACGAAACTGGGAGATAGAGACCGACGAGTGCTGTCCAGCGAAATTCGAAATAACCGCACCCAACCGATGGCCCTCATCCGCGAGGAGTTTCAACAGGCATCCGGGAGTATTGTTTCAATGAATACCATCCGTAAGGAAGCACATCTGCTTCGTTTTCATGGTCGTGCTGCTGCCCATAAGCCTTTGATCACAAAGTCCAACCGCGCTGCTCGGTTAATGTGGTGCAAAGCACATCGAAACCGAACCGTAGATCAGTGGAAACGGGTTTTTTGGAGTGACGAATCAAGGTTCACCCTTTACCGTTCGGATGGCAGGGTCTGGGTCTGGCGTGTACCTGGAGAACGTCTCCTGCCAGAATGCATTGTGCCAACAGTCAAGTTCGGCGGAGGTGAAATTATGGTCTGGAGGTGTTTCTCCTGGTATAGGCTGGGACCCTTGGTCCTCATTCGTGGTAAGCTCAACTCCGATGCCTACTGCACTATTTTGGACGACAATGTGCTTCCTACGTTGTGGCAGTTTTACGGGTTGGACCCCTGTTACTTTCAGAACGACGATGCCAGTTGTCATGTTTCGACGTTAACCAAGGCTTGGTATGGTGCCAATGGATTTCATCGAATGGACTGGCCTGCCCATAGTCCAGACCTGAACCCTATCGCGAACCCCTGTAACGAGTTGCATCGCCGAATTCAGGGGTGCACTACCTGTGCAAAATCGGTGAAAGAACTATGTATTCTCCAAGCCGAGTGGAAGAAAATACCACTAGCTGTCATACAAAGGCTTGTGGAAAGTATGACCCGGAGGGTCCAGGCTGTAATTACCTCTCGTGGAGGCTCTACAAACTATTCATTTTGAATAGAGTTAGTTTTTCGTTTCTATCACAGGTGTCCAAATACTTATTGGTAGTCAGTGTATAAGGAAATTCTGCAAAAGTCTAACGAAACGTGATGCAAAATCTTCCTCGAAGGATAGAGCTTGTGATAGTCGCAAGTAGAAAATCTACACTGACCCCGTATCAGTCGCAGTTGAGCAAGATATCCAGTTATAGCTGGCAACACAATATACAATGTAGAGTACATACAAGTTCCCAATAGTTCAATTAGCAATTTAATAGGTTTAATGCACAGGGAAACAAGTGGTTCGGAACCAAATGTTCTCTATCAGAATTGCAACATCCAATATTTTTGGGTGCTTCATGTTACAAATAATTTATAATGATGCTTAAACGTGATGAAATTCATCTTGATCATTTGCAATAATTAAGCAGGCACACTTAAAATTGTACTAAATCATTACAAGTAACAGCAATCATTTTTTCAGATTTATCGAACAATGAAACATTTCCAATCTTAAAAATAACAAGACTGGGAGAAAAAGAAAGGGTTTTAGATTCTGCTTAAATGAGACGAAAAGTAACTTTTTTCGAAACTGAAACAGTTATCAATAAAAATAAAAATTGAAGTTATCCGTTCTTTCAAAATGTTAAAATCTCGACTCCCTGGAATCTTTCGAACACTAATTTGATTTTATTTTAACTTTTTTATAAACGACATTTTTTTTAACACTAGAAATATCACTCTTTTTTGCATGCACACGCATACATACATATACAAATTATTAAAAAAAATTAATTTCTCTAAATTAAAATTCAAAAATACTTCATAAATTAATTTACTAAAGAACATTTTACAGTCCTTAGTAATTTGCAACCATTTTTCACTTTACAACAGTTTGTTTTTTCACAGTTTTTACACATTTTTACACACATTTTCACACACATTTTTACATTACTACACAGTTAGATTAAAAAAAATTTTTAACTACAGAACACACTTTTTACATTACATATAGTTTGCAGAATAATTAAAAAAAATTTTTTAAATGGTTCTTACATGCAGCAGCTTATTACTCAACTTTACCGTTTACTAGCGCCCTCTTTTATAAATAGAAGAAACACTACTTTACATCACTTAATTTTACATACTGCTCCTTGTCCACACTCCAATAGAAATAATGGTAAATTAAATAATTTAATTTAAATCTTACTTTTTACTCGCCTTTATTATATTATTTTAGTATTATTTAATTTAGTTTCTAGTTTTTCTTTAGTATGTTAATAGCATCTGTATTTTTTTTATATGCATATTCGTGTCGGGGAAGTCTTTTGTGGGCAAGGGTTTCTAAATTAAATTGGTTTTCTAAAAAATTGGTATTATAAAGGGTATTGTTTTGTATTGGCTTTGATTTGTACTTTTTTAAAAGTTCCACTCGTTTGAATTGCTTTTGGTAGGTCACATCATTTGGTTTTGAATTTTACACTTGCCTACATAAATGACGAAACACGAATTGAATAACTGAAGAGTTAGGTTTGAGGGCAACTTCCCATCGATAAGTCTGTCTTCTGCCAGCTCAACAATTATTCACTTATGTATATTTATTATTTTTAGGATTTTAAAGAAATTAATAATTATTTTATATTTGATACTTGCGATTTACTTATGTTCTCAGAATTTAAATGATATTGTGGATTAGCTCGCAGCAATATAAATTATTTAGAATTTCTTTTAAACTTATTTCTATGATTAATTTTTTTTTACTTTAAATTGCTTTTTACGAATAGAAATTTTGTTAGTGCTTAAAACAGTATGCATATTATTTACACTTTAAACTATGAAATATCGAGTGTTTTAATGTCAAGAGTCTTACTTCAACCATTTCGAATTCAATTCAAATATCAATTTAATCGTGTTTTTTCCACGCAGAAAATTTTGGTGCTCAAAAAGCAGGGCGGTCTTTATATCCCAGCTTATTCTGACACAGACGAAGCTATTTTATTCTATCACACATCCTGAGAGAATATATCTTTCCTTTCATACACTGTATGTACCTATACATTTTTCGAATGTGACATTTTTGAAATGAAAACTCTATTTTTTTTCTCGTTGACATTTGTCAGCTACCTTCTCATTTTATCAATACGCAGCTAGAGAAATTTCATTTACCCCTTTTCCTTTTGCTATTCGATGCATCATTCTTTTTTTTCGGAAGAAATATGGATACAAGAAGAATCAGCTATTTTTGGGAGAGCCATAGACATTTTCGTCTCTCTGACACGTATTAGTACCCAGCCCCCCATTTTTTCTGTGTTCTGTGGTGTCTATAACCGAGGTACAGCTGTCGCCTAGCTATGAATTTCATTCGTTGTGTCGTTATTTCAGAGTTTAATATATTGTTTACAAAAAGTATTAATTCACATAGGAGGTTCCGCATGCTTTGCACATTTTTTAGAAATGGCTTTTAAAACAAAGTTTAGAACAGCTTGCCTATTATTCACACATTGTGTATATATATATCATGATTATAAATAATGAAAGTAATTAAAAGTAAATTAATAAGCTCAAGACTTGCGCTAAAGCTGCAAAGTAATAAAGCAATAATTCACTATGAATTATAAAAAGAAAACTCTCCATATTACATCTCCAAGCAACGGAAATTCAATTTAAAAACATCATCGAAAAGATATGTTTCAGAATTAAAAAAAACGTTTTTAGAATTTTCAGTCCTCCTTGCTTTAAACACAGTTAAGGAAAAACTAAATCGCAAAAATTCGAAAATCAAAAGTAAACTTTTTAAGTATTGAAAAACCAGTTATTGTTATTGATAGCAGAGATAAACCAATCTACCATCCATTAACAGTAACTAAAATAAGAAAGAGTGCTTCATCTTACTTCCAAGTAAGATCCTGTTAAAAAGCAAATAATCTTTGAGATTAAAATTTTTTTACTAAGAACACAATTAATCTGAACGAGATGCTTACTTTAGAAGACATATCCCCTACACTCTCTTTTCATTTCAAATACAAAGGTAAAAACAAATGTAGATTCAAGAACAAATTTAAAAAATATAATAAGAAGATAAGCAAAAATTAACCAACTTGCCTTAAAATTTTAAAAACCAAATGACGCGTAATCACGCTGCTTTAAATGTTTAGCTCTGAATCAGAAACACGTAATATTAGTATTATAGATATATAAATATAAAAAAGATTAAAGTTTAAAGAAACCAAAAAAATTACAGGAGTACAAATCTGATGCTCAGTTTGTAAGGTTTTTGTTTAAACTAACAAAGTTTTATGTTAATTTTTCTTTCCAGTGTACTCTTATTTCAACTTCCCGTTAGAATGAGCGCGCGTTTCAGCTTTATGCTAATTTGAACTTGAGCCAAGTTTTGTATTTAAAGTTTAGCGAGGAACTTCTCGGTGAGAGAGGGCTTTTAGTCTCAGATCACTGCGGCTCTGTTCGACGTTTGCCTGAATAGCTAGTATTTTAAATTCTAAGCCTTAGCGCTGTTACTCGCATACTCATTGAAGTAATCCAAGTGCGTTAGTATTAGCTAAATCTTGCTACTCACCATTGGTAGTTTAGCATAGAGGCCAACCTCGCGTTTATAGCTCTGAGAGCAACGACTGCTTAATTTCTACTCACTTTATTTTAAATTATTTGATTGTTCAGTTTAGACCAAGGGCGGTCATTATTTTCTGCTATCCCTTCCGAGTTGGGAAGTGGCTGTAAATAGTAGATTAATAAAAGGGTCATTTTAAACCCCCCTTGCGTGCAGTTATTCTACCAGTTCCACTGAACATAGCTGCATTCAGCTCCCTGTTCAAGATCAGAACTTTAATATCACGACCATGTTTGCCAAAACTATGCACAGAACATTCAGTCCTGACAAGTTATCAGACGCATTACTAAATAATCTTATTAAAAGCACATGGTTTTGTAAATTTTATAAAATTCCTCTAGTATGGTCATTTTTATAGGCAATGGAAATCTTAAGAAGTATGGATTGAACGTATGGCTTTGAAGCATGTTCTTCAAATACACATAGTGTTGTATCTTTTATTAACATATTTGTTAGAACTGTTCGTGATGTGTCATTAACATATCTGTTATTAGAACTGTTAATGATTTTTTAATAGCAGATCTTTTCAGTCAGAAAGGTGCAGAGTGATAGATGTCACGAAAGTTCAGATAAACAGCAAAGTATTTTAAGGAAACTGTAGTTGAACTGGAGAAACATGTAGCAAGTTTTTTCGGAATATCAGAAAATAATCATCCTGCTGCAGACTATTCAAATTTATGTTCTTCGTATAGAATTGAGCTAAAACGGTTCTTTAAAATCGCAGCGAAATGTTTCGAAGGAAAAACTGTGAAATTAATGCAGAGAACTCAAGTTATAAAAGTGTACTATTAAAAGCTTAAATGGGTTCCTTACGAAATTATGATATATTAAATGAAAGGCAAGCCTTACACACACACACATATATAAAAACTTAAAATTATTTTTTACTTCGTGTCTAGTATAATAGGATTTAGAAGCCAGGAAACTTATAAAATCATTTGTGCTCTTGCCAGGATTGGAGTCACAGACTTTCCGTTTGCCAAGATTACGTGCTACCACAACAGCGCCCAAAGGAAAATTCGAACTTTCGAAATTCGCCCTTGCTTAAAACCAAGCATGGAAAACCAAAAGACTTGAATAAAAGTTCAAGGCTGAGTTTGGTGGTTTCACGCAGACTCACTCTTAAATTATAATTTCACCACATGTACTAATGTGGTGTAACTCATGTACTAATGTAAAATGTTGTGCACGAGAAACATTGTTACGTTTTTCTCTTCTTCGCACGTACGTTAAAGGTTCGCAGATTGGGAGTGAATAAAGAAGACATTTGATAAAAAATGGAAAAATTTATTAGCCAGTATTTTTCAAGACAGCTCCAAAAACACATTTACAGTCGTCGAAGAACTACTATAAACCGGCTGAGACAATCAGCGACAGAGTCTTCAATCTATCACGCTACAACGGTGGAGACAGCTTCACGGCAAAGCACCAGAGTACCGCTCCCCACTCTGCTCGGTTGTTCTCAAAACTCTACGTACTCTCGAGACTCTCCACGCTACAAGTCGCGATACACTCGACGATACACTAGAGTACAGCTCCCGACTCGGTTCAGTCGTTCTCGAACCTCAACACACTCTAAGATAAATCTCGACAATGCACAAACTCGCGATACACTAAGAGACTGTCTCGATCCATTCGCCGACCAAATCATCACAGGACTACTCGCTCACTGAGTGTCTATCAACTCGCTAGACGAGACTAAGTAACTGTTAACTCAAAAGACTGGGCACTGACTTACTCTCCGCGTACCAGCAGGTTTTATATAGCTTTTGGCTTATGCTCGAGAACATTCTCTGCTAAACAAACAAGAATTTGTTCCAGAAGGTTCTCCATGCGTTCATAGCATAGCGCCACTGTTGTCGCCAAATGAGCGATTTCTCGCCAAATATGGCAACTCTGTGGTCTTTTGCTATTTTCCGGCAGCCCTAAACCAGCTTTGCGGAGAAGCTATCTTACCGCGCCTGGACATTTCGTAACAATGTTGTGATGACCATTTCTCCAGCAAAACATATTAATTTTGGCACAAGTAAAGGATCAGTTGATATGCACCAAATGAGGCCGACGCATAAGCTATATCTGCAATTTTAATTTTCAAAAATTTGCGCGCTGGTTTTAAAGAAATTTTTAGAAAGTCTCTCTCTATTCATTTATTTTGCAAAAATTTCTGAAAACTTTGTAAGGTTTTAGTTTAAACTAACAAAGTTTTATGTTAATTTCTCTTTCCTGTGAACTCATATTTGAACTTCTCGTTAGAATGAGCGCGCGTTTCAGCTTTATGCTAATTTGAAGTGGAGCCAAGTTTTGTATTTAAAGGTCAGCGAGGAGCTTCTCAGTGTGAGAGAGCTTTTAGTCTCAGATCACTTCGGCTCTGTTCGACGTTCGGCTGACTAGCTAGTATTTAAGTTCTAAGCCTGAGCGCTGTTACTCTAATATTTATTGAAGTAATCTAAGTGCGTTAGTATTAGCCAAATCTTGCTACGCACCATAGGTACGACTACTTAATTTTCTACTCAACTTTATTTTACATTGTTTGATTGTTCAGTTTAGACGCAAGTGCGGTCATTATTTTCTGTTATCTCTTCCGAGTTGGGAAGTGGCTGTAAATAGTGGTTTAAATAAAAGGTAATTTTAAACCCTTCTTACGTGCAGTTATTCTACCACTTACACAGAACATAGCTGCATTCAGCTCCCTGTTCGAGACCAGGACTGACACTGTTACGGCAATGTTCGCCAAAAGTATGGACAGAACACTCAGTCCTGATAACTTATAATAACTTTTATAGCCATTTATGAAAAAGGTTTAATTTAATAAATCAGACTATATATTTTTAAAAGCTTTATCAGAAAACGAAAACTGCGCTACAAATTTTGAAGATGAAAAATTACATACGTGATGATCAAATTTTAATTTTATTCTGTACAACAAAAATATTCATTAATGAAAATATACAATAATATGCCATAATTTACCCTTCTTGTTTTTAGGTTTTATATATCGACCTTACCTGAAAGTACTCATGAATTTTAATAATACCTTTATGTAAATAACTGTACATAATTCTTGCAATTTTAGTAGAGTAGTTTTTTCTCCATTTCCCTTTTAGCATTAGTTTTCATTGTTTATATGTCATTATGCATTCTGCTTTACTGATTTTTACTTTACCGAGTTTTTTAACGTTTAAGTTCCTTTCGAGAGTTGCGAATCTGGGTAGGGAAGAGATTTGAAACATTTGAGAGACTCTAAAAGATGCGCTCCAAATGGAGAAAATATTTCAGTGGTTTCGCGTTTTATCTCAAATGTCTCAGAGGAACGAAACCTACATTCGAAACTCAATGATTAACTAGGTACGAGGCTTCAAATTACTTTTCACTTGATAAGTTCTACTTGAAGCGTTGAACTCGGGAGATCATTGTTTACTTTTAAAATATTTTACTTTTGTTTGATTCAATGACTTCCATATGTCAAATGTTTACTTGTACTACCTTAGGGCGCGCGTTTTTCGAGATTCTAAATGATTAGGACCTTCACTAGTAATTTACCGTAAAGAACCATCTTAACTACCTCATCTCCTTTAATATATATGTTACTGTGAAAGACCGAAATTGGAGAATGTCGACTTTCACCGGAGAATGTCAACATTCACCCAAATACGTCGGTGAAAGATCGAATATAACATTGCATTCTTGTACATTCGGACCCTCACCGGTGTATGTCGATAATCACAGATATGCTCTGGTGTAGGTCGAAAATAGAGGACTAGACAAAGAGGCGACTGGCTGTTTCCCATAAATGCATAACTTGTATTATTTTCCTTTCTCATTTTGAATGTATTGTGTGTTTTAGGTACTTGTGTGTTTTTTCGCGACCTGAATGACGGAGAAGAAAATATAATATTCTCATATATTCGACATTTACCATTAGCAGATGTTGAATGTCGACATTCACCGGTGTAAGTCAGAAATGAGAGTATTTGGAAAATATTTCGGACATACACCAAGCGACTATGTGAATGTTGACATTCACCGGTGAAAGTCGACATTCTCCAGATTTCGGTGTTTCACCGTACCATATATATATCCATCGGATTTTGCATCTTTAAAAATGCCCAACACGCATTTATATTTTCCACCTTTAAAAACGCCCAACAGCGGCCAAGCGGTAAAGTCGTTGGTAATTCGATCCAAGTTCAGATTTCTGCTGCACGTTTTTTTTTTTCAAGTCATCCTCGAAGGTATTTCTCGTCTTAGACAGATAACAAAGTTTATGACATAACGGAAATAATCTTTTATAACTCAATGTATTAAAAATAATTTTCTATAAGCGATATAGATCTTAATGTTAATTATTGGAAATAGTTCAGGTTGCTACCAAAATTAAGACGGTTTCGTGGATCGCGATTAAATAAGCTTTGTGGGAGAAGAGAGCGTTTTTTCTACAGTTGTATTACAATTATCAATGCTGATTTTTTTAAGGTTTTAAAAATATCGACTACAGATGGCGGACACCCAAAAAAGGTGTTCACTGTATTTATCCAGTTCCAGATGTAACCATAATAACTGATGTTTTCACTCCAGTGAAGAACGTTAGGAAATGTCATTTCTGAGTACGTATACCTTAACTTTGATATACGTCCTATTACTAAAGAAGCAAAAGCGTATGTTCAGACTTCAAGATATTAGCTACTTATCACTCCTATCTTAGAATAAAATTATGTCTAATTTTATTCTAACGTAGGAGTGATAAGTAGCTAATATCTTGAAGTCTACATTAGAATAAAATTATGTCTAATTACAGTAATTACACTTTCTAATTACAATAGGAAAAAAAATTTGAAAGGTTTCAGATTTTAAATTACGTCCAAACAGGCGCTTTTTAGCGTTTTGTGTGTTACCTTTATTTATCAAATATCAAATTTTCTCGCATTAAACCATAATATTCAGTTCAACAGCAATATCGCAAAATAATTTTAAAATCAGCATATCTTTAGAATTTCCGATACAAAAACGAGCATATCTTTAGAATTTCCGATAGACAGTTCTGCGTGCTGGATATAAAAAGGTTTTTTTTTTCGTAAAGTGTTGCCATTGCTCGCTTTGAAATCATTGAGTTCGTTCATAAAAAATTCGTTTAAGTTTTAAAAATATGAAATAGATAATAAAACAAATTCCAAATTCGGGCTTCCAGATGCGCATATTCGGGTGGAAACGTACGTTATTCGAAACTGGAGGGGTCTAGGTACCGTTGTTTTATCACATTTGGAGAAATATACATACACTTATGCAGATTTTGCATTATTTAATTTCTTAAATATAATACAGGGCTGCAATATTTGGTGGCAAAAGTTTGAAAAGTGATTCAGTCTTTTAATGTTTGCATCGCAAAATCGGAAAACGAAAACAGTAGTCCTTCAGGGACAAGCCCTTTGGACTAACAATGACTAAATGCACTCACTTCCAAAAGTTAAGCACGAAGATGTAAAATGCAAAACAATCAACAAATACTGCTTTGATTGGCACAAAATTCGGCTCGAAAGTAGCATATAGATTTATGCATAAAACAAAATCAATAATTATATACAGAAATGAAAACAATATTAATTTTTTTAAGTTATCTGATAATGATATACTGGAAACTTAAACAGAATGATGTATAAAGGGAAAATAAACAGCATAAAATGAAACAAAAAGGACATTAATAGGGTATGTGATCCCCCCTCATCTGTATACAAAGTTTACACTTTGTGACCATGCTTTCAATTAGGTGGTCAACCAGCGAAGAATTAAGCAATCGCCATTCTTCTTGTAGAGCAGTTTCCAGCTCAATAAGAGTGGCTGCAGGCGGAAAACGTGAAGATACAGCACGGACGAAAGCATCCCAAAGATTTTCAATGGGATTAAAGTCGGGCGAATATGCTGGCCACGCCATACGCGCCAGCGGTACAGTCCCTTCACTCTCGAGGTAGTCATCAACGATGTCAGCTCTATGGGAACGTGCGTTATCGCCCATTAAAACAAAAGTAGCGCCATTTGCTGCAGCGTACAATATTACTATGGGTTCTAGGACTTCATCTCGATACCGTACAGCTGTCAAAGAACCCCATTTAAATATGTGCAGGTCGGTGCGGTATTCTAATGAAATCCCTGCTCACACCATAGTGCTTCCGCCTCGGAATGCGTAATGTTCGGTGATGTTTTGGGAATGATTGCGTGTTCGTTGTTCACGCCATATCCTTATACTCTTGTCATTTGGCTCCAGAGCAAATCTTGACTCATCAGTAAACATGACATTGGCCTAGTCAGACACATTCCAATTGACATGTTCCCGTCATTACTGTAATCACGCTCTTTTTGATTAGACGGATAGAGGAAAACATACTGGAGGTACCCGGGCGTACAGTCCACTCATATGTAATCTTCGGCGTACAGTAGCTGCAGATATCGCTTTACCAATGGACGCTGTAACCATAGATGTCAACACGTGTGGAGTTCGCCCTGCGATTCCGCTTGGCTACAGTAGCAACATATCGATCTTCCGCGGGGGTTGTAACCCTTGGGCGACAGCCTACGGGCCTTCGGACGACGGTCTGTGTGGTTTGGAATTGTTTCCATAAACGTGAAATTACAGAATGATGAACGCCGAAGAAAAGAGCAACATCTGTGATCGACTGTCCTGCTTCAATGCGCCCCACAGCAAGCCAGCGCTCAGAATCTTCCATTCGTCTTCTGGAAGTCCTAGAAACACGTATGTCTTAAAAACAAATTGTACGAAAGTTTTAAACACCTTCTGTCAGCACTTACAATCAACTTCTGTAACCCTTCATAAAACTGGCTTCTTATAAGACTGCCTTTTTTGCATATTTTTAGACATGAAAGCGCGATTGGCTGTTAAGTAACATATTTGCATACTTCCATCTACCTCTGCAGCGAATTGCATTCTCTTCAATTCTGATTGGCTTCCGGAAGTTAACATTTTCCTCTCCGTGGTTAACTTTTGGAAAGTGAGTGTATTACATTCTTACGTCCCAACTATATTGCAAAATGTATTAAAATTTTATGTGAAAAATTATGATTTTGGCAAATTTGTTCCGTATTCAAAGTTGCAGTTTTTGATACTGGATAAATTTGTTTCTTCTACTAAATGTAAAACACAGAAGAATTAATTAAGAGAAACTACCTCATATTATCATTACAAGTGGGGAAATACTCGGTGCTTCCCAGACTTACCGTACGTCGAACCCCAAAGAAATGGCTTAAGTTACTATTTGACTATCCGCAAGACAATGCTAGGGATATATAGTTACACAATGGAAGCATTCCCTTAAGGATAATTTTAAGAGGAACCTGTCCATATTTATTTCTTAATGAGGAAAACCACGAAACCCGCAGATTTACTCTGCAGATGAAATCAAATTTAGAGAAAAGTCCAAGTTCAACATTTCTGATTAATCAGCATTAATTGGTTACGATAAAACATTTCTCATACTAATTGTTGTTATTTTTGGTTTGGGCAAAATTTGTATTATTTTGTATCTAAATTTAGTTGAAATTAGATAAATGCCTTTTACATTTTTTGTTCCTGATAACTGAATTTATTATTTTCTGAACGTTTCATTTTCCTCTGAATTAAATAGTAACTTAATAAATTAAATTGATAACGAAACAACATTTCTGTCTGTAGCGTCGTTTACATTTCTATCTTCACATCGTTTAGTAAGTGTTCAGCATCAAAATGAAATATTGTTTTCTAATTTATTTAACTTAAAAATCTGAAAACGTATCCTTTTATTTTACTATTTGTGTCATTAAACGCTGAGCGCAAATATCCCTCAGAATGGAAAAGAATTTGCAGAACATTAATCATCAGTTCTGCAAAAAAGGAAACAAACGGAGAGAACTGAAGATACAGGCAAGATGCATTGAATTAAATTAAACGCTCAGTTTATTGGAAATAAAAATTTGTAATAAAGAAATATTTTCTCATCCTTGAAGGTTGTGTATATTATTTATTTTATCCCTTGATAGTCTTGTAAACAAAAATAAAGTTATTGTTTTATTACACTTTCGAATAAACTGCAGTAATAAAAATCCTAAGTTTAAACACTTTCCACATGGGAATTTAAAGCCGTTTCTTCTCTCGAAGATGTATATGCGTTTTTAAAAGTTGCAAAATAGCTACAACTCCGTTTTCAATCATTCCAAAAAAATAAATAAATAAAATAAAGAAACAAAAGAAAATAAATAAATAAAATAAACCACTCTTCAGATACAACTCTTAAAAATGCCTCTGGTATTCCGTTGGAGCCCTGCGAACGATTTACTTCCTTGTATTTCATATTCCCCAAATTTAATAGATGAATTTTTTTTCTTTTTATTGTTGATGCTATTCCGAGCCTAGCTTCCAGCACTGCAGTATTAATGTTTTAGAATCAAACGTGCGTGTATATTGTGCATTAAAATACAGTCATGTTTATATTAAATAACAAAATAGAATTGCACGAAAAAAAGAAAAAAATAAGAGGAAAATGGCGAAGGAGAAAAATTAAAGAAAGAAACTGAGCTCGCCAACTGTTTCTATTAAGCTGTTTTACGTTATTCAAATTTAAAGTAAAACGCCTGGCTGGTTGATTGACAGTAGATTAATATTGAGCCCTTTTAACACATAGAAAAGAAAATCACGAGTAAATTTATCAACTATATTTACGGGTGATTAATTAACCGTTTTCTCTTTCTTTATTTTGGGACAAAGATGGCAGGAATGTAAGATACCATATTATCATAATTACTAAACTTTTCGTTTCAAGAATAACTGCCAAGTTAATATTATCTTGTTACATACTATTATTTACATAAATTTTGTATTATGGTACAGTATGATACGATACTGCAAATTCAGCCAAAGCAGTTGAAACAGTTCGGTAGTTTTAAATTTAATCAAAATGATTAGAATTTAGTTGAAATGAACATGCGTGAAAAATTATCGCTCGTTGTGTTGACATCTGAAAATAAACTCGATATTAAAATTTCTTGCATCTTTATGTTTCTTCTGGTAGTACAAAGAGAGTAATATTAAGGAACATTTATCCAACATATTCTTTATTCTACACTCATGTCCATAAATTAAGGATAATTCGGAGTCACGCGGAAATCGAACTCTAAAATAAATATATCACCTGTAAAATCACCACACACATCTTCAAGAATCATATGTAAATTTCAGGAAGCAACCAGATGACACCAATGGTACGTCACAATGACGAGAGTGTAAGACAGTGATATATAAGGAATACAGGCAAAGACGTAAAATTGTTCGCAGGATATTTATAAGCAATTCAGTGCAATTACCCAATAGTTATGACACAAAGAACGCATTTGGATGATTTTTTACGTGGTAGAATTATCGGCCGTCTGGAATGTGGGCGTACCCAAGAGGAAGTATCAAACGAACTTGGAATTGCCCAGTGTCATCTCCAGGCTTTGATGATGGTCATGTGGGTAGACGTTACAGCACAGGTCACCCGAGAGTTAAAACGCCGAATGAGGACCGGCATTTGGCAGTTACTGCCAAAAGAAACAGGCGGAGCGCAGCCTCAAACCTGTCTCGTCAGCTCTGTTCAGCCACTGGTACGACACTTTCAACGCAGACAGTGTGTACAGACGCTTAGGGCAGATTGGTCTATATGCTCGTAGACTTGTCAGATGCGTTCCACTTACTGAAACTCACTGTCGCCTGCGGTTAGCTTGGAGTAGAGAGCATGCATTGTGGACACCGCAACAGTGGGCTTGTGTGATGTTTTCCGACGAGTCCAGGTTTCGCTTGGAGTCGTCTGATTCTCACCGGACTTTCATATGGAGAGCTCCAGCTACCCGTTACCACCGAGAAAACATCATTGAACGACACCGTTACGGTGGTGCAGGAGTGCTCGTTTGGGGTGGAATTATTCTGGGTTCCGCAACTGACCTGCATGTTCAAATTGGAACCATGACAAGCCAAATCCATCGGGACGTCATTCTGGAACAACATGTACGTTTGTTTCGGGGCGCCATGGGCGCACAATTTGTGTTTATGGATGACAACGCCCGTCCTCACCTTGCAAACATCGTAAGCGAATGCTTTCAATCGGAGGTTATCACCCGCATGGACTGGCCAGCATTCTCACCGGACTTGAATCCAGTAGAACACGTGTGGGACATGCTTGGCCGACGAGTTGCAGCCCGTCAACCTCCTCCTACATGTCTACCGGAACTTCGGAGGGCATTGCTTTTTGAGTGCTGTAATATCCCCCAAGTTCAGATCGATAATTTGATACTCAGCATGCCTAGGCGTTGTACGGACTGTATTGCATCGTCTGGGAGACATACAATGTATTAACAAACATACCAACCATGTAATATTGGTTTTTGTAAATAGTTTGTTTTTTGTAATTTGCTCCAGGGAGAAAAAATCGCTAATTTTTTTAATAATATCAAACATGTAGCATCAGTTTTTGCTCTTTAGCTTTTGTTTAATAAATAAGCTTTACAAATAAGTCAAATTTGTTTTGCTTCTAACTCTTCCGTTGCCTGAGTTTGCATTGTCCTTAATTTATGGACATGAGTGTATCTACAAATCCAAGGGCAGTTATAATCCAACGTGTTGAGAGCGACATCAGATTTTCTACGACAATTCTCCTAAAGATACTTTCAAATGGAAGCAAATTTTATTCGAATTCCAAAAATTTAAACTGTAAAAACTGTTCTTACATTAGAAAGCTTAATGAATTTAGGAACGCAAAGGAAAGGGCTTTAGATTTTCAGAATAAAATGCCGCGAAACCTCTCACAATGATCACCTAGCTCAGACCGGCAAAGGTGACTATTATTTCTTGGAAATAATTAATAACTTTACTGAATATCATCAATAAACATGTTCTCAAAGTAATCATCTTACAAGTATATTATCATTTGGAACAGTATCTGCTTATCTTAGGAAGAATTTAACGCATCTCAAAATGCATGAAATAAGGGAGCAAGTTAAAATAAGTATCGCTATGAAACTACTTCTTTGTTATTTCACACTTATGTCTTTAAAGTCAGTTAAAAACTCTGCGACTGTAGTAAATTTCAACAACCTGAACGTTTAAATGCAAACAAAATGCCACTTTTTACATTAAATATGCTTTACGATTTTAGTTTCATTTGCTACGTGAAAACAAGACTGCTTTTAGCTTTTCAGGTACTGTACTTTTAAATGTTGCTCAAAAGCAGTAAAAAAACTCAAATATTAATGAAATTCGATTTTAATACATGTAATACAGAAATGATTGTAATTACAAGAAAGAAATATTCTGAACGTCTCTTCAAGCTTTCCTTCAAACATTTGTAATGACGCATAAGAATTGAAGAGCTATTTCCCATTAAATTTCCATCTGTGAGGGATGGAGCTCTTGGCAGTGCTAAAGGAGCACCAGAAACTGGACAGCGCTTAAGACGATGCAATTAGGTTATATTCTCAAACGAGAGCCGACACGGAGATTTCCACTTTGCGAAATTAAGACGCAACTAATGGGAGGCAGCATCAATTATAATTTTGAACGCTTTAGTCCATCGCTTTTAGTTGAAGAGCGATGGCGAAGATGAGTATAATTCCTATTCTTATTCTAGCTGAATTCGAATATTTCGTTTACATAAATTAGATATCCCGTTATGTGAGGTTTGTTCTGTATATGAATTCCATTAATATATTGAAACTAATCTCTGATAACAGTACTGACAATAAAGATGAAAATAAATTATTAGCCTGTAAGGTTTTAGTTTAAACTCACAAAGTTTTATTTTAATTTCCCTTTCCTATGAGTTCTTATTTCAACTTTCCGTCAGAATGAGCACACGATTCAGCTTTATGATAATTTGAAGTGAAGCCAAGTTTTGGTTTTTAAGGTTAGCGAGGAACTTCTCGGTGTGAGAGAGCTTTTAGTCTCAATTCACTGCGGCTCTGTTCGACTTTCGCCTGACTAGCTAGTATTTAAATTCTAAACCTTAGCGCTGTTACTCTATTACTTATTAAATTAAATCTAAGTGCGTTAGCATTAGTTAAATCTTGCTACGCACCCTTTAGCATAGGGGCCAACCTCGCGTTTACAGCTCTGTGAGCAACGACTACTTAATTTCTATTCACTTTATTTTAAAGTATTTGATTGTTCAGTTTAGACCCAAGTGCGGTCATTATTTTCTGTATCCCTCCCGAGTTGGGAAGTGGCTGTAAATAGTGGTTTAATAAAAGAGGATTTTAAATCCTTCTTACGTGCAGTTAATCTGCCGCTTAACTAGTTTTCTAGCACAGAACATAGCTGCATTCAGCTCCCTGTTCGAGATCAGGACTTATACTACTTCACGAATATGTTCGCCAAAAGTATGCACCGAACACACAGTCCTGACAAGCCTATTCTAAAAATTAAACTTTTAGCAGAAATAGATTACTTCATCCTTTTGTAAATGTAAAAGAAATTACAATTCCAACTGAACTGTTATGCGATGACAAAAAACTGAAACAAAACTAGCTTTGAAATTTTTATCTTTGTAAAAATTTCAAAGCCTGTTCTAAGTGTTTACTATATTAGTTTATTTTTACTAAATTAAATAGTAATAAAAATTATATCAAAACACAAAAACACATTTAAAGAAAATATTTCAAATATAAAAGCTAAATAATTGTACAGTTACAATCCGAAAGATAAAAAAACGTATAAAATGTAAAACAGAAGTGTTATGAGAACTGTCAATCCAGAATGATATTATAAGGTATTTCTCCCGCCTTCTACACATGCCTTCGTGGTGTAGTGGTCAGCACGCTCGACGCGTAACCGACAGGTTCGTGGTTTGATTCCCGGGGAAGGCGTTGCCCATTTTTCATGCCTCCTGCTTCAAAATAACCTAATATATCTACAACTGGCGTCCGAACTAAAATGGTGGTGAATGATAATTCTCCACTACCGGGATTTGGCCCTCTGATCCCCAGTCGCCCTTTAAAAGGGGGGTATATAAGGTATTTCTCCCGCCTTCTTCGGGCCCACCAGCGGCCAAGCGGTAAAGACGCTGAACATTGGTAGTTCGGTCCGAGGTTCGAATCCCGCTAACGGGCTGGCTGCATGGGCGTTTTCGTGGTTTTCCCCATGTGTAACGTGTATACGAGCCAGTTTCCCTTAGAAAGTCCTCCACGAAGACATCCCTCCCTTTAGGCAGACAGCCATCGTGTGCTTTGCCATAATTGAACAATCTAACCTAACCCGCATTCTTCGCATGCCTTCATGGCGTTGTGGTCAGCACATTCGACGCGTAACCGAGAGGTCCCTGGTTCGATTACCGGCGAAGGCGTTGCTCATTTTTCATGGCTCCTGCTTCGAAATAACCTAATAACTGTACAACATATTAAATAACAACAATCTAACAACTGTCGGTTTGACAGAGCACGTCAAGGTACAATTAACGATCAGATGCATCCTACTATTTGTGCAGTGGTAATACCTGCCAGGTAATCTTGTTTCTTTAACAGCATAATTAATAATAACGAAACCTAAATAATCTTTGAATGAATCTCAATTGAATAGTCTTTAAAACCATGTTTTGGACCATCTCTTTGGAAGCCTAAAATCTTATGGAACTCCATTTATTCATTTGAATGCCAAATATAATTCAGAATGTTACATATCCTCAGGAGTATAATTTCATGTGACACAACAAACCAAAGTTTTAGACATTTTTCGTTATAAATGTTTCTTGAAGCCAATCGAATGCAATTCGTAATGGAAAAATATACTATGTGATGTATTTCTCTGCCTCCGAGTCACTGTCGACCATCACGATGCGTAGGATTTTCATTCCATGCAGGTGACAGTTGACAAAAAGTATGCAGTATTTGGAAAAAAAAAACAATAATACATTCCAGATACATTTCTCCTTTTATGTAAACTTATCTAGGACTCATCATTCAGATAAAATTTAAGGAAACAAAATTTAACTCCGTAAAAAATAGATAATTAAATGAAAAAAAATAATGTTATCATAAATGACGTTGGACAACATACAATTGTGAAATTTGTGTTCAGATTTTTTTAATTCATCAGTTTTTAAAAAAAATTATTGTTACCCCTGTACTAAGCGTGTAGAGTCATTAGGTTTATTTCGAAGCAGGAGGGATGAAAAACGAGCAACGCCTTCACCGGGAATCGAACCAGGGACCTCTCGGTTACGCGTCGAGCTTGCTGACCACTACACCCAGAAGGCATGCGAAGAAAGTTGAAGAAATACCTTATACTCCCCCTTTTAAAGAGCGACTGGGGTTTTGAGGACCCAATCGCCAAATCCTGGTGGTGGAGAATCATCATCCATCACCTTTTTAGTTCGGGCCCCAGTACAGAGTCATTAGGATTATTTCGAAGCAGGAGGGATGAAAAACGAGGAAAGCCTTCGCCGGGAATCGAACCACGGACCTCTCGGTTACACGTCGAGCGTGCTGCCCACTGCACCATGAAGGCATGCAAAGAAGGCGGGAGAAATACCTTATAAGCATATGAGCCTAAAACGAATGACTCAGCATCAGTTTTGCTCAGCTCCAATCTAAGTTTTGAGCAAGAATATTTAGATGGATGGACTTCAAAAATCTTGTTTTCGTCTTCCTTTAGCATTCTGTAGAGAACCTTCTTCTAAATAGATTTTAAGTGCTTCCATTTCGTAGGGGCAATCACAGAAGCATGACTTTTCCGAGACTCAAACCTAAGCCCAAAAATGTGACAGCCAGTTTTGGTGACTACCACACTGCCCAAGGTTTTAGAAATCGTGGTCTTAATGAAAAATAACAGAAATATTATACAAGACGGTTTGCGCCGTATCACAAATACGTAGTAGAAAGATTAATGATTTGCGAACATATGTGCCATCAGTTAACACGATTGTTTTTGAACGTTCTGGAAAGACATTTTTTCCAAATTACTGTATTACAGCAGCGAATACACAGGATTTATCTATGACATATTACATTTCTGAAACAATACACATAACTAAGCAGCGACCAGACAATATTACGTTTTACAAGCGAAAAGGGGAAAAAAGAAGAGCGACTAAAGAGAAAGGATCAAAAAGAGAGCGAGATTTCGCAGCAAAGACCTTTTATAGCAAGGCATGATTACATTAAACAGATTACATTTCGGATCAAACAGGAAGTAAGGATTATATTAGACAAGTTATTGCTTTGCTATTTATAGAATGAAGAGGTAACCAAGCTCAAATTTAAAAGAGGAGTTAAAGGGCTATTTTACTAATTTGTTATTAGAAAGGTAGATATTTTATTACATATGTGTATATGTATATATGTATATATGTTATGTAGAAAAAATATTATTCTCCCGTTTTAATTAAAATATAATTTCATTTCATTAAAAATATAATGATCGTGAAATTACATAAAAGAAAATCATTTGCTTGTGTTCTTACTTTTAAGCAGTCAATAATGGCTAATAACTATTGTTACGGATTTTGTATTTAATTTGCTATTTTTAGTAGAATTGTAATTAAAATTGTTTTATTTTCCCGCGCAATGTACGCGTGACGAAATTTAAGCTACGCTGGAAAATTAAAAATCACAAGAGCGCGTGCATTTAACAAATAGAATCTCATAAATGTTGTTGGTATCCAGAAAAATCGGGAAAATATCAGAATATTCCCGTGAATGATTAAAAATCTCATAAATGCCGGAATGAAACATCTCAGTAATTATTTAAGCGAACTGCAGTTGTTTGCTTAGTGCTGTTATTGATTGTAGCGAATTCGCGGTGAGATCGGATTAGTTTCTCTGTACTTTGAATTTGAGTTCTATTATTACTTCAGTAGTTCAAAATATAACTACTGGGAGATATTGCGATATTTTCTGAATATCTCTGAGGAAATATTTCAGCAATTTGTTTTATTTCTTGTGAAAAGAATAAATTTTATTATCTTTTTCTCCCCTTGTGCATGCAATCCATTACGAAACCGTACGCACGCAGCATTATTAACCTACGCTTGAATTTCGTTCGATCGTATAGTCTTTAAATATTTCCACATTTATATCCAAGTTGTTAGGCCAATGAAATTTTCCATCAAACACAGTTTCTAATACCCTAATTAGAAATTAGCAATTGTATATTCGAAAAAGTTAACACTTTTACTTATTTGGGAACGGAGATAAGTAATAAAAATGTGTCAGTACCAAAAATATATAAAATAATTATTGCTGCAAATATACTCTTAGACAAAAAAAGAAAAACAACGCACCTAGAAGATATAAAGCAAATTGGACAGAAATTGATATGCATACAGGTTTCGACGAAAAATGCAATATTTTACATTTTGGCTGCCAATGAATGAATGGTTGTCGCTACAGCGCATCTGATCTGCGCAACTACCAGGATATTTAAGAGGAGGAATTACGATTCCAGGTCATAAATTCTTCACGAATTTCATTCCGTGTACCCTGGCAGACAGTAACTATGCCTCGCATACAGGTCCGCGAACGATATGAGCAGTTGTCAGAATTCGAGAGAGGTCTTGTATTTGGGCTCAGAAGCCGGTTGGCCTTATCGGCAAATAGCTTGACATTTGAGCAGGAGCGATGCCACTATTAGACGATGTTGGCAGGAATGGGTGAACCATGGTGTCATTGTGAATAATTTTTATTCTTACATTTGTAAATAATAATTGCACAATTTATTAAATCACATGTGTAAATTCCCTCATACTGAAAGTACAATGAGTTTTAATATACACAGTTATACCTGAAAAGCGCCACTGAGCGTCATGAAGTCAAAATACACTACATTCTCTTCAAAGCCCTTCTGCTTATCCTTTACGTTAAAAATCATCATCTAAGTAAATTAGGCTGAAGATATCGGTTGTTCAAAGTAACGTAAATCGTATTTGTAAATCAAAAATTAAAGTAAAGATCGAAAGCAGAGCTAAAGAGTAACTCCAATTATAATCTCTTTTACTTGCAACAAATGATCCGAGGAAATATGTTTTTTGTAGAAAAGAAAATATTCTTTCACATTAATAACTTTTAACACGCAATTAGTCATCAGGTGCAGGGTAAAAGATGTCATACCATTCCGGAGTTACTCATAAGTATTTTAGTGACGTTACATGACATCTTAAGCAATGAACTTTAAAATAATGCAAAAGAAACAGTTTACCGTTCCATTTCGGTTACCATTTTGAGTCACGCGAGAAATACTTATAAAGTATACATGTGTCAGTTTTGATTCTATTTCCAACACGTGGCACTCGATATTCCTCCTGTCACAGAAATACTCCTAAGAGTAAAAGAGCGAGAATTCATTTCGGAAACATCCCTTTTAATAAAAGAAGAGCAGTTATGAAAATGTATTGCCATTTTTCATTTTGTCCGTTATCTTTTAAGGCAATTGTTTACCTCTAAAGTTTTATCTTCCTCTATAAAAGCAATAAAAAATTTCCAGATACAATAACTGCCTCGTAAGTAACAGCTCGCATGCGCTCGCGAACGCACTAGGAGCAATTAGTAGCAAAGTATGCCTCATTAACGAACATATTATTCCTTTTTAATTTGAGAAAGAAATCCAGAAAAAAATCCAACAGAAACAAAAGAAAATGCAAATCTGAAGCTTCTCGTAATTAAGAATTGCAACTGGGATGTCTTTTTAAAACTGGCTCTCCTTCTGCTTGACATTTTCGTGGGAGGAATGAAGGATTTTAATAGATAGGAGGGGAACTAGTGACGGTTAATTTAAAAGATTAATCAACCGACAACCCTCTCACTTTTTTGTGATTTATTCTCTTTGCGAAGTAACTCAAGTTGAGATAAAATGAAAATGATGAGACAAATAAGATATTTTTAAAGTTACAATGGAAACGCCTTTGAGAGGTGCGTTTCACTTGCTTCATAAATCGATAAGAAATGCAGTGAACTGCATTAAAATATACGTAAACTGTAACTGTTGATGCTTATAAAGGTACTTTTGTTAACAAATTTGGTTAATTGCCTGTTTTCGGGAAAAGAAGTATCTGTAATTTTTTTATTTCCCGAAAAATATTTTCAATGTTTTGAAGCTGATTTTTGAGACAAAACGTTCTGACATGGAATTGGAACCCAGAAAGTACTTTTTAAAGTTTTAAATTATTTTCTGTAAGAAGGCAAGAAATCTGATCAATTATTTTAAAATTTCCTATTCCTGGTCTTAGCTTTGTTCGCTTTATAAAATTTGAATACGAGTATCACTTCATTAAACTTAAAATATTAACGCTAAATGATATTCATTATCAGGATTTCCTTAGTTATTAATACGGAAACGTTTAATTTGTCACGACACGAATGAATGAATGAATGAATGAATGAGCGCCGCCCAGACATCAGGATATTTTGAAGCAGGAGATGCGAAATATGAGCAATGCCCTCGAAGGGACTCGAACCAGGACTTCTCGAACACGCGCCGAGTGTGCTACCGTTATCCACAAATATATGCAGAAAGGAGGGAGGAACTACCTTATATGCTACTCCTTTACCCTATGCAATGGGGTAAATGCGTAAGGCAAGTAACAGAAGGAGAAGAAGAAGATAAAGAGCGCAAATAAGATTGTCAGGTGTATTGGATTGAATTAAATCTACTTCATCGCTAGCGCATAAACCACAATAGAATAAATGCACTCTTTAAAATTCACTATATTTGTTTACCACAGCGACACTCTAGCGCTAGCTTCAGTTAACAGCGTTACATCTCATTCATTTTATAACTCATCAGAACGCACAAAATTATGTATATCAGCTGCAAAATGACTTAGTCGTTCCATGCGTTGTATTTAAATACAATAATAAATCTAAAACGATGTGCAGAAGAAATTAAACAAAAAAAAGAAAGAAAAGAAAAGAAAAAAAAAAGAAAAAAAAAAGAAAAGAAACAGTTTTTTCACAGAGGATTCAGTACTTCTCATTCAATTAATTCAGTTCTCACTTCGCGGCAAGGCAAAAATAAATAAAAATTCAAAATATCTGTATTAAAAATTACGAAGTAAAGCTTAAACACTTATTTCCTCGAATAAATTCCAGAATGGATTAAGCCTAATTTATTTCGCAATAATAAAAGAAGGCGTTATTTTTGCCGTTGCGAAGCTTAGTTTCTCCAGATTGGCAACAAAGCCACTATTCTCCTAAGTTTCAAATGTAAACGAACATGTCTGCCATGAGAAAAACGATTAGCCTTAGCCGCACTTAAAGAACTTTTAAATTGTTAATAATTTTAGAAATCTTGCATGCGGATTTACTAAACGCATAAAAACCTTAACCGGAAGATAAGAGCAACATAACTGAATCCTTTTTAAAGCAAACAAATGCATAATTTACCAACATGTCAGCATAAAAAACCAAGCTCACTAAGTCGAGTGACAGAGCGGATACATATATACATAAATTTATATACGTTTCGTGGCGTCTGTGCGTACGTGCCACAAAAAAATCTCTTCAGAATCCATATCAGGACTGAGTGTTCTGTGCATGCTTTTGGTGAACATTGTCGTACAGGTGTCAAAGTCCTGATCTCGAACAGGGAGCTGAATGTAGCTATGTTCTGTGGTAGAATAACTGTGG
>KK115146.1:0-106563 GCA_000611955.2 Stegodyphus mimosarum
TATCATTTGGTATTGAACTTAAAACCTATACACAAACTCTTAAGAATTAAAAGCTCCAACACACCTACTTTAAGATGATGTTAAAAATTTTATAGCTTATAATAAAAAAAAATTTCGAAAAATTTATAAAAAATATTTTAAAATACAAATTAAAAAAATATATCATAAAAATGGGCGAATTATATTTTGATTAAGCCTAAATTTCGAATTTTAGAAGAAGGAATCAAGTCAGTTTAATAAAAAAGAGATATTAGTAAATAAATATACTTCAAATTCCATTAACATTGAGGAGCTAAAACTTTGAGAGCTAATTTTAAAAAACTACACTTGCGATTTTTGCAAAACTAGGCAGGTTGGCATAATTTGAGTCGTAGAATCGAAATATGGAAAAAAACTCGCACGTCATTTCAGAAAAAGTCCGATTTTGTGTCAAAATACCTATGTTAGAATAATGCTATATATAAATCTAATATATATCCTACGTCGCGATTTCGAGACATGAAAAACGCAAGTTGAATTGCGTCAATCGGCCCATTAGAACGGGAGGTGTAGAACTTTCCCCTTTTTTTGGGAGGGAGGGAGAATGTACCTTTTTAAATCTCAAAATATCGCAAAAATGTATCACACTTTAAACATCAGTTCCATTCTACTGGAACGATTGACGAAATTCAAATTGCATTTTTCATGTCTCGAAACCGCGACTTAGGATATATATTAGATTTATACATGGCATTGTTTTATATACGTATTTTGACTCAAAATCGGACTTTTTCTGAAATGACATGCCAGTTTTTTCCATATTTCGATCCTACGACTGAAATTATGCCCAAATATTAAATTCTGTAAAATTTGGTGCTAAATTTACGGAGAAATTCAAAAATTTATATTCGCGTCTTTTAATTTTTTTTCAATTTCTTTCAATTTCATTTCACTTGGCCAGCTTCTTAATTTAAAACAACCTATTTTCCTTTCCTTTTTAGTGTAAAGGGGCTTTTTCCCTGAAGGACTGTTACTTTCGTTTCGCGATTTTGCGTTGATTCACTATAAATGGCGTATCACTTTTCAAATTGTTGCCACCAAATGTTATATCCCTGTACTATATTAAAAGAAATTAAATAATAAAGAATCTGTATAAATGTATGTATATTTATCCAAATGTGATAAAACAGTGCTACCTAGAACCATCCAATTTTGAATAACGTACGTTTCCACCCGAATATGCAGATCTGGAAGCCCAAATTTGGAATTTGGAATTTGTTTTATAATCTATTTCATAGCTTATGAAACTTAAACGAATTTTTTATGAACAAACTCATCGATTTAAAAGCGAGCAATAGCAACACTCTACGGCGGGGGGAAAAAAACCTTTTTATCTTTAGCGCGCGGAATTGTGTATCGGAAATTCTAAACATATGCTTATTTTGCGATATTGCTGTTGAGCTGAATTTTAGGGTTTAAGTGCGAAGAACATGATATTTAATAAA
The DNA here is from genome assembly GCA_000611955.2 of Stegodyphus mimosarum. Lineage (NCBI taxonomy): Eukaryota > Metazoa > Arthropoda > Arachnida > Araneae > Eresidae > Stegodyphus > Stegodyphus mimosarum. The sequence continues at coordinate 1,485 of KK115146.1, forward strand.
TAAATGTAACGCACAAAACTATAAAAAAATGCCCCTTTGGACTTAATTTAAAATCTGAAACTTTTAAAATCTTTTTTTATTATATACAAGCGGGAAAAGGTCACATTCATTACTTTAAAATAATTTTAACAAAGGGCATAAGCCACATTTCGCGTTATTATCGCTTGTAACGAGTATGCCAAATTTCAAAACACGCCAATGTGGAAATTCACGTATATCTTAGGAAATTTTCAATAAAAAACTCTAATTTTTTGCAAGCGTGCTTAGAAATGCACCTAATTTAAGATGATGTTAAGAATTTTATAGGTTATAATACAAAAAGTTTTTAAAAAATTTGTAAAAATTATTTAAACATAAATAATGCTACATATAAATCTAATATGTATTCTAAGCCGCGCTTTCGAGACAGGAAAAACGCAAGTTGAATTGCGTCAATCGGCCCAGTAGGACGGGAGATATGGAATTGTCCCCTTCCACCCCCCTTTTTTTGCGTAGTGTACCTTTCAGATCTCAAAATATCTTAAAAATATAACACACTTTAAACATCAATTCCATTCTACTGCACCGATTGATGAGTTTTTTAAAAACTATGCTTACGATTTTTACAAAACTTGGTAGGTTCGCATAATTTGAGTCGTAGAAACGAAATATGGAAAAAAAATGGCATATTATTTCAGAAAAAGTCCGTTTTTGTTTAAAAATACCTATATTAGAACAATCGCTATATATGAACCTAATACATATCCTAAGTCGCACTTTCGAGACATGAAAAACGCAAGCTGAATTTCGTCAATCGGCCGAGTAGAACGGAAGATATAGAATTGTTCCTCGTTTTTTTTCCCGCAGTGTACTTTTTTTTAAAGAATTTTTCGGGAAGAGGCTTAATAGTTTCTCACTTTAAACTCATTTTATTTTTTTATACTTGAAAAATAATCATTTCGATTTACGTATCTTAATTGAAAAATTATTTCCTTACATTTTATAACAACTCAGTTACAAGTTTTAAATAATATAAAAAAACCCTTTTTTATTTCCTTTCAGAAATATTTACAGAAAGTTAAGTACATGGAAATCAGCAGCAATGTTTAAGTATTTCACTATTAAAATAAAAATTTCTCTAATTTGAAATGAACCAAACACAGCATTCATTATAAAATGACTCTGATTTTTGATTTAAAGGATGCCTCAAAGGCTAAAAATCACCTAGTATTTGAGAAAGTATTTCAGAAAAATACTGCGTAAATAGAGAAGAAATAATTCGTAATTTTAATACTAATAATACAATAAACTTTGATGTTAATTTTTATGGTCGTTAACCGAATAAAATCGAACTACCTTACAGTTAATTAACGAAAACTTCTGTAAATATTTCATTCAAATTAAACCGTTCTGAGCAAACTGTTCTGTGAAAAGTATAGCATTTAATTCCATTCAGAATGATATATTGTCATAAAATATATTCTTTTCAAATACTTAGGACTCTGAAATGTAGTATAAAAAGCAAAGATATACATTTATACTATTGCGTGTGTACGAGTTCATAATGCACTGAATGCACAAGTCGATAAAAAGTTAACAAAATTTATTCGTATCCAAAGAAATGAAACAAAATGCTGAAATTTTCTCAGAGATATTCGTGAAATATCAGAATATCTCACAGTATTAATATTTAAAACTACTAAAACGTCAATTCAAAACACAGAGAAAGCTAATCTGATCTCACCGCGAATTAGCTACCATCAATAACAGCACTAAGTAAACAACTACAGTTCGTTTAAAACAACTGAGCTGAGATGTTTCTTTCCAGATTTTGTATGCTTTTCAATCATGCACGAGAACATTCTGGTACTTTCCATTCTCGAGGTTTCGGGAAAACAAAAGCAGTTACGAGATATCTATTTATTAAAGGCGAGTGCTCCTGTATTTTTACTTTACCAGCATACATTTTTCTTGAAATGTGTCACTCGCTGTATTACACAGGGATAAAACAATTTTAATTATAATTCTACCAAAAATACCTAACTAAATACAAAATTCGTAACACTGCCCCCTTCCCAAGGACTGCACGTCCCGGGCAGTACAGTCCCTAGATTTAGTTTTAAATATGGCTTCCTTTTGGAAGCCGTACTTAAAACTAAAGCATCATTTCAATAATACACATTACATTACGATAAAAACAACATAAACAATAATTGCAATAAGTAACATAAAACAAATCAAACGCTTTCAAATACCAAATACAAATAAAATCAAATACTATCAAATACCAAATACAAATAAAATCAAATACTATCAAATACCAAATACAAATAAAATCAAATACTAAATACAAATCAAATGCTATCAAATTTAGAAACAAAAAGGATCATGGTCTTGTACTATTTACATTACATACACTACGTACTATGGCCATAGTAAAGAGCTAACCTGTCGTAATGAACGACTTTAGGCTTAGAGTTCGATGACTTATGGATCCGAACCACGACTTCGTTCAGCCTGTTTAGGACTGCGTACGGACCATCCCAAGGTGAATGCAGTTTCGGACAGAGTCCTTTTCGACGAGTCAGATTCCACAACCACACCTTGTCTCCTTCGTTGAATCGATATCCAGTAGCTCTCGTATTGCATCCGGTCTTCATCTTCTGCGTCGCCAAGTTGACTCGCTCTTGTGCAAAGTTGTGTATAACTTCAAATCGGGCCTGGATATCTTTAATGTATTTCTCAGGCGATGAAGGCGCATCCGGAGGGCGGCCAAACAAAAGATCACAAGGCAGACGAAGGTCACTCACGACCAAAGAGCATCCGAGATGGGCAATAGCCGGTAGTCTCGTGGACAGCACTGCGGTAAGCCAGTAGAAATAGTGGGAACTTCTTGTCCGGGTTGTTCGGGTTTTCTCAATGCCGAGTAGCTTTCAGAGTTCATTAATTATAGCCGAGGAAAAATTCCTTCCCTGACCGGAATGTAACTGAGGAGGCTCTCGGAACCTGGAAATCAAGTGCTGTATCATTACCTCTGCTACTGTAACAGCCTCTTGAGCAGGAATAGGATGTGCTTCAGGCCACTTAGTGAAGTAATCAATGACAACGAGGATGTATTTGTTGCCATCAGCAGTTCGTGGCAGAGGTCCCAAGATATCAAAGGCTATACGTTCAAAAGGTGCTCCTACATTGTAACGGTGCAGCTTGCCTCGGCTGCGTTTCTTCGGTCCTTTCCGACCCGTACAGGCATCGCAAGATCGGCACCACTTTTGCACGTCATCCTTTACATAACTCTAGTAGAAGCGCTCACGAACTCTCTGCAAGGTGTTCATTATTCCGAAGTGGCCTGCTGTAGGACTGCTACGTAGTTCTTTAAGGACATCTGGAATCCGGGATCTTGGAAGTATCAGCTGCCATCTGAAAGCCTTTCCATCGTCCGATTCGAATTTCCAGTTCAAGAAGCCGTTTCGAATGTGGAGTGACTCTCAGAGTGCCAATCATAAAAATAGCCGAATTCAGTTAATTTTTAATTTAAAACTTTATCTAGGAAAGAAGCTGATCCGAAACCTTTCTTTCGTTATTAAAATAGAAATATATATATTGATAGGGATTTTATATTTATTTAGCCATTTATTTAGAATTGTAATTAAAAATATTTTATTTTCCCGTGCAACGCAGACGATTTTTGAACAGAATGCTACGTCGGAAAAGTAAAAATAAAAGAGCGCGTGCATTTAATATTTAATAAATAAATATCTCGAAATTGCTGTTGCCATCCAGAAAAATCGAGGAAATAGGTTTTACGAGAATGCTCTAGAGAATAATTAAAAAGCTTATAAAAGCCAAATTAAAACACCTCAGCTCAGTTGCAGCTGTTTTTAAGCGAACTGTTGTTTACTTAATGCTGTTATTGATTGTAGCGAATTAGTTTCTTTGTTTTGAACTGATTTCTGTTTAACGTTTGAGATATTGTGCTATTGTACGAACATCTTTGAGGAAATATTTCAGCATTTTGTTTTATTTATTGCGAAAAGAATAAATTTAACTTTTTAACGACTTGTGTATTCAATCCATTACGAATCCGTACGCACGCAACAGTATTATTAATATTAATATTATGCATTATTTCTTTTCTATTTACAGAGCTTCTTCGTAAAACACTTTTTCAAATGGGAAATGATTTTTAGCTTCTGAGGCATCTTCTAAATCGAAAATCTGAGTGAATTTATATTTAATGCTCTGTTCGAGTCATTTCAAATTAGAGCACTTTTTATTTTAATATCGAAATACATTAGATATTGGGGCTGATTTCCATGTAATTAACTTTCTACGAATATTTCTGAAAGGGAGTAAGAAAAATAATATTATTTAAATTATTATTTAATTTAATATTATTTAAAACGAATAACTGAGTTATTATAAAATACAAGAAAATAATTCTCTTAATACTTATCAGAGTTTTTTACTCTTAATTTCAACAATACATATCCTAAAAATTCTTCTTTACTACTTTCCTAAGTAAGCATCTCATAGATTGTGCTTTACAATACCGTTTAACACTCTGTTTTCAAGTACGAACAACTCTTGCTTAAATAGTTTTATAAACGTATTTGGCAACAGAATTTCAATGTATGCTTACAATTAAATGTTAAGGTTATTATATATTTAGATAATATTTATAATCGTTATAAATTTAGATACATTTAATAACTAGACTTCTTCACAGTAACTTTCACAGGAGTTTATGAATGAATAAATACTTCATTTCCAAATACATTTATAAATAATTTAATAAATATTTACGTAGTCAGTTAAAGGCAAACATGTGCGTTAATGATATGCATAAATGCCCCTATATATTTAAAATTTTTCATCTTCGGCGTGTGCAAATCTTTAATTTCGGTGCATTCACTATCTTCTTAGTATAAAGTAATTTACAATAATTTCGCATACACCAGAATTTTTTTACAAAAGCAAATGTGTAAATATAATTTGAATGAAAATTACACGCATTATTTTTAATACCCACTCAAAATCCCTCAAAATCAGTTTTTATTCGAAATTTCTACACAATGGCATCTCTCCCTTTAGGGGGGGGGCAGCACTTATATGTCTTACCCTGTTTAATAAAAACTTAACCTGACTTGTGTATCAAGGGTATCGAAAGACGTATACAATTTTAAAGGTACTGCAAAATCGCTGTTGCAAGTTATTGAAAAATAACCAGGATATGATTTTTGCGTAAACGGCACTAAACTTTACAAATTCATACATTATCCATCGAACAGTGAATGTTTCTTTTATGCAGAAGTGTTCCACTTTTAGATTTGTATGGAACTGTCGGGTGTGGAAATAACTATCATAGCGCTGTCGAGAAAGCTCTGGATGTAAACAAAAAAAGGCCCATCTGGAGGCCAAAACCTGGGAGAGCTGTTCAATCGTAGTGCGGGGTTGGCCCCCCTTTTATTCTTACCTCCATGTCGCAAACGGTGTCCGCCGAAAATATCGTGGCAAAAACATCGCGAACGAAAGCGTCGTGGAGAAAACAACGCAAGGCGAAAGCGTTGCGGTACAAAACATCATGAGAGAAAAGAAAGCAAAGAGAAAACATCGCAGTTCTAAAACTAGTTGTACAAAATATCGTCGTCGAAAATAAAGCGGTTCAAAAACTTGGCAGTTTAAAAAACATCGCGGTCGAAAATATCGTGGTAAAAAATAAAGTACCTGCGAATCATCGCGCGACCATAACATCGCACACATGCGTTTCCAGGTTTGAAAAGTTGTAAATGTTTGTTCGTATAATGATGTGGGGGCGCAAAAAGGAAAGAGGGATTCTTTTAATTCTGTATTTCATATTTTTGAATGAAGTAATAAATTTTTGCTGAAAAAATAAGAAAGAAACTTTAGCATTTAAAAATTAAAAATTCGTAGAAAATTGATGCAACTTAATAGAATGTTAAATTTATATAGTTAAATAACAAGGATCATTAGTAAATTAAGCGTTTTTTATAGTTTTACTGATAATTTTTTTATGAAGAATACAGTCTAAAAATGCTTACAAAAAGGATGATAAATAACTGCATGGAGGTTACCTCTATAAGAATTGCTTAGTTAATTATTAAATTACTTTTCTTCACATTTGTTAATCTGGTATAGTTTTGATGAGAATTATATTTTGTTTTGTTTCCGTTTATTCTTAAAATGTGGTTAACATTTTCATTTATAGCGTCTAATAAATTTTTTGGATATCGATTCGTTAGTTACGACGAAAGTCAGTTACATAATATGTCGGTATGGGATTTGAAAAGCGGATTGTGTGCGATGTTATTGTCATGTGATGATTTGTAGGTACTTTATTTTTTACCACGAAATTTTCTACGACGATGTTTTTAAACTGCGAAGTTTTTGAATCGCTTTGTTTTCGACTACGATATTTTGTACCACGATGTTTTAGAACTGCAATGTTTTCTGTTTGCTTTCTTTTCTACCACGATGCTTTGTACGGCGACGTTTTAGCCTTGAGTTGTTTTCTCCGCGACGTTTTCGGCTGTAACCGTCGCAAAGGAGGGTAGAAAATAAGTACTGTGGACAAATGACGCAAATAACGAAGACACGGGAAGGGCCTATTTTGAAGTAACAGACTATCCCTAATGGTGTCCCTTCATTCGCCTGGCAATCCCACATCTCTTGAAAGATGTAGTGTACCGAAGTCCTTCCAACGGCATTTTGTTTCTTCCACCCTTCTGAATACCCCATATAACATTATTACACATTTTCTGGATATCCTGTACATTAGATGTAGAAGGTTACAATTTCCTCTCGAAAAGAGTTTAGTAAGATTTTATATTGATACTGGTTTAAAAACAATTATTATCATTATAAAAATTATTCAAAATACTTATGAAAATGTAAGCACATATATTACTTATTCGCCCACTGCATAGGAAAGAATTCAAAATACGTATAGTTGAACTTAGGGAATTATTATTTTTTTAAATATGGAATACTTTTATTTGTGATACTAAATAAGAGATTGCTATATAGTCATGCTTTACCCGGGCTTTCCAGATGAAATGATTGAGTCTTGCAGAAGTCCCAAAGGAATAACTATATAAAAAAATATTAAACTAATATAAAAAACAAGAAATGAATAAATATTCTAAAAGTATTAGCATAAATTCGATTTCTTTATAAAGTCATTTTTGTTATTCTATTACAGAAAATACGATGTAAAATAATATTCTAGTGCCTTTCAAAAAATTCTTTTGCTATAAAATCATTAAACGGAAGAGAAACAAGCCAAAGTAAAATTTAAAATTTGGCAAAAAGAAGAGGGACAGGGACTTTTGTCTGATCACCTTCGAGATCCATAGTTTTTTTTAATCTACGCCAAAGCAAAGCTGCCTTTTGCCTAGTTTCAAATAAAATCGTTCGTTAAAAGTCAAAGAATTGTTTCTGTAACTATTCTGGTTGCATTTGTCATTTCAAAAGTAGAAGCGTTTTTGTGTCACCACTAGTCTCGCTGATAGTTAAATGCACTGCTTTTGAATCGAGATGTTTTGAAAAGCTGGTTAAGCAAACGAGAAAAATTTCTGTCAACTAAATTAATAAACCCAGTTTTTGCTTGAAAAATCATTCGCGAACCCCTGGCTATTAACTCGAGGTTGCAGTTAAAGAACTGCCGATTGAAACCGTACAAACTTCCTTAAAACCACTTAGACTCTCAAGGCCTGAGCTTAGGACCCCATAAGTTATCTTCAGACTCTCTTACAATCTCTCTTAATCTCTTGTTTATTAAAAAGAAAGTTAATATCAACGGAAAATATGCTGCACCTAAAGCTCCGCATTATCTTAATCGGGTGCTGATCATACATAAAATGTTTGCCTGCAATATATGGCTCACTTTTCTATTGACCATAAATATAATTTAAAAAAGCTTTTTAATAACTAAGAATTTCTTACCAATCGAATTTTCCGACGGATGGTAGAAAGCATTCGCCGCTAAAAGATTAGTGATATCGGTCCATCTGTGGAAAAAGAAAGTTTGTGAATTAGATATATTTTAAAATTAAAGTTTGGTTTGTTTCATCTAGAAATACGTTTTAAAACAGTTCTGAGAAGGATTAAAACATACCTACCGTACATTCCGGGGTATAACGCGCAGTTTTAATACAAAAAATAAGATCGAAATTTGCGGATATAAAAGCCTTATACTCCGGATATAAAAATGATAGTTTTAAGAATAACGAAAAGATGAGCATACAAAAATTTGATTTGTATATGTACCTAAACGTTGTTTATTTAAAAGAAATGACATACCTTATAAACTTAAAAATTTTCATTATCGGATAAGTGAAAAGTTCATCATATTCGCCTTCCGTTATATCTTTAGGCAGATCATCGGATTCTGTTTCTTCTTTACCGGCACTGTTACTCTGATATATAAATAAATAATCACCTTCCGTTCGACCTAGATTCTTATATATATTACATTTTTTTAAATGACTTTTGAATTATGGCGGGTTTAATTTCATTCCATGCTTTTATTATCCAGTCATATACCATTTCTAGATTGCCGTGACACACTTGGCCTCCTTCTCTAAAATCCATATATTCCAACACTGCCGTAAATTTTCTTTGAATATTTTACAGATACACACATCTATAGGTTGAAATAATGGCACCGTACAACGCGAAATAATTCTCCAAGTTCAGAAAATGCAACAATAAAAATATCCACTCTTCACCTTCTTACTATGCAGGAGTGCCTTTAGAAAACACACTTAAATACCTCCCTTTATTAAGATAACCGTAACTTTTCTTATACCTACTAAAACTACGAACTATGAACCACTTCACACTGTGCAATGTATAACAGATACACCAGTACTACTTACTCAACACTATGTACCATGGAATGAATTCTTTAACTGTCTGCTGAAATATAAACTGTGCTAAGAATTAACTTATAAACTGCGAACCGTGTAACAAAAAAACCAAACAAGCAACGAACCACGTAGCATAATCATCCCCCCTTCCCACCAACAAAGCTCCAAACCGAAACACAAAAGAAATATGTATAGATATCTGTTTGCGATCCGACGTTCGAATGGTGCCGAAAGTGTATTTTCGTTTCTAAATAACCTTAATAAATTCCGCTACTTTGTACGCGAACCAATCCGTCCTTGCCAGGATGGACATCGATGACACGCCCTATAGGCCATGCTAAAGGTGGAGACCCATCTTCGATGACAAGAACTACAGTGTCGACCTTCAGGTTGAGTTTGGCGGGCTGCCACTTGGATCGGTGCTGAAGAAAAGTCAAGTATTCCTTTTTCCAGCGATTCCAAAATCCACGTCGTAGATTCTGAACAAGTTCCCACCTAGAACTTCTTATTTGAACAAGTTGATGAGTCTCTGAAAAGGAAGTCAAAGTATCAGCTGTAGTTAAATGAGATGGGGTTAAGACATTAATACAGTCAATATCAGAATCGTTCACGTAAGTAAGTGGACAGGAATTCAAGATTGCCTCGATCTGGGTAAGTAGCGTTGACAACTCTTCGTAGGTTAAAAGAGTCTCTTTAGTACTTTTTTCAGGTGAAATTTCGTTGAGCGAATGCCAGCTTCCCATATTCCTCCAAAGTGTGGTGAAGCAGGAGGTACAAAATGCCATTCAATAGATGACTGAGTTAGTTCTCGTGACACTGATTCTGTTGCATACAAACAAGACCAAGTCTGATTTAGTTCTTCTAGTTTCCGGCTTGCTCCTACAAAACTGGTTTGATGTTAAATGCTGAAGATGAATTCCGAAGACGTTCTCCCAGCCGTAAGAGACCATCTTTATCTATGAATGGATAAAGAGAATGCAGTTGACTTTTCTTGGGTAAGGGTTTCTTTTCCTTAATACATTGCAAATCATCTTGGAAATAATGATTCTGAATCCAACGAACAATGAACTTTTCCGCTTCACGAATCTCTAGAAATGTTAATGGCATAAGGCAAATGAAGTTAATATCGCTACGCGAAATGTTCTGAGTAACAAGATGCTTTTTGCAATTAGCAATAAATCTTTGGCAGTAAGCCAGAATACGAAGAATCTTGCAACGAGAAGAATAATGCTCGAATAAATTAGCTAATAAATCATTCGATTCATGTATATGAGAAATAAAAATAGGATCAGATCTTTGTGCAGCCCTTACTTCAGTATCATCTTCAGATCTTAGTTCATATTTGGGCCATTTTTCCTCCTCCTGATGCAATCATGGTGCACCATTCCACCACAAAGTACTATTTGGTAGGAGTTGAGGTTCAATACCACGAGAAGCAACGTCCGCAGGATTTTCTTTAGAAGGAACATGATTTCAGTGTTTAATAGGTATCAATTCTATGATTTGAGATGTTCTATTTGCAGCAAGTTTTCCACTTACGTGGATGAGCGGATAGTCAAGACAGAACTACCTTGGAATCCGTCCAAGCATAAATTTCAAAATTAAACTTTTTTAAAGTGTTCAAAATAGAACGCATTAATTTGGTCAACAAATGTGCAGCACAAAGTTCTAATCGAGGTTAGTTGCTTTATAGACTCAACTTCAGTCTTTGATACCAAAAGATTAACCTTAACCTACCATTGCATTTTTGGCGACAGTAGACGGCTGCTGCTTAGGCCAGCGAAGATGCATCACAAAATCTATGTACTTGAGCAACACTGTCCGTTGTAAGTATGACACATCTCAGAATTTCACAATTACTGATTTAACTGAATGTTTCTTGAAATTTAAAGCAGTCACCTGAGAGGTGCTGGGGAATAACTGAATCCCAGTCGCCTTTAACTAACCACAGCTTTCGATAGAATATTTTAATCAATACAGTGCAAGGAGATAGGAGATCTAAAGGAACGAAAAGGCGAGCAGATTCTGCCAATCTGCGTCTCTTTGTTACAGGTGCGTTGAGTCGCAGTGTAGCCTTAAAGCTGAAAGTATAAGTTGTTGAATTCCAAGAAAGGCCTAAAACTTTAAAACTCGAATCAGGAGATATTTCGAAATCGGAATTCAATGAACAATGTTCCTTAAATTCACTTAAGCATGCTACAGAATTGGAATTCCACTTCCTCAAATCAAAACCACGTGCATGTAAAATTGAAGATACTTTCTTGCAGACTGATACTGCATCATTAACTGTATTTGAACCCGATAATAAGTCGTCCATATACATATCCTCTTGAAATATACGCGATATATCTGATTCCTCCATAGAATCTAAAGCTATCTGCTTCAGACATCGGGCTGCTAAAAAAAAATGAAGCAGACGAAAGCCCATACGTAACCGTTTTCAACCTGTACGTGCGTATTTCATCACTGGAATTGTATCACCATAGTATCAGTTGATAATTCTGATCTTCAGGGGTTACCATCACCTGACGATACATCTTTTCCACATCGGCTGTGAAAGCAATTTTAGGAAATCGAAAATTGATCAAAATTTCAAAAATATCTCTTTGCAACCGTTTTCAGATTTGCAGGATGCATCAAAAACTACTCTTAATTTTGGCATTGTGCTAGAAGGTTTAATGACCGCATGATGAAGAAGATAAAACTTTTCTGAATCCGATTTGTTTATAAATCATCATTAATCACAGTCATATGACCTAACTGTTCATATTCATACATAAAATCTTTATAATGTTTTTCAAATTCTGGGTTATCTTTGAATTTTCGTTCCATAGAGCGCAATCTGGAAATTGCTGCCGGTTTTGAATCACCCAACTTTAAATACGATTTATAAAATGGAAGTTTTACAACAAATCCCCCATCTGATCTAAAAGAATAAGTGTTTTGAAAATGCGATTCACAAATTGTTCCTCAGGTGTCAGAAATTCATTCTTCCCAACTTCAACAATATCCTCCATTTCCCAGAAACGCTTAAGTTCGCAATCAATATTTATATTATCTTCTAGCTTTATGATGAGTGAATTTATTCTTTCTGGGACTTCCATGTTATTTCCGACCTTCCCAGCAATCACCCAACCGAACACTGTATTTTGAGCTACAGGTTCAAAATGAAAACCTATACAAAATAGTATATAAAACTTCAAATTCACATGTAAATCAAAAATAAAATGCACTTATCTATTCTTCAACTGCCGACGAACTCCCAGTCTCGTCGCCGTGCCTCCAGAATGTTTGCGATCCAATGTTCGAATGGTGTCGATATCGGAAGTGTATTTTCGTTTCTAAAAAACCTTCATATATTCCGCTACTATTTTGTTAATATTAAAGTGCTGTTATTCATTTAACAAAAATCATACATAAGAACATCAGAGAACGAACAGATAATAAAAGAAATTATAGGCTAATATATGCAGAGCAAAATGTTCCGGCGACCGCTTGCGCCGCAGACAAATCCAAAAGGGGCGTTGCCAACAAAGGTGAAGTTAATTTGAGAGGCATGGAAGTAGACAACATCTCTAAATGACTTATAGTATTTATCCATTCTATACTTATTCCATTGTATTTATTGCACTTATCCATTTAATTGCAAAGTATATCTTATGTCAATATTGTCTATAATGCAAATTATGCACACATTAATATGTAACGATTATGAATGCCGCAATGTAAACAAATGCCCGAGCAGGGCGCTAGCATGCCCCGTGAGGGTGCACTGTCATAGATGGTTACTGCAGTCGGGCGATACCAGTTTTGCCCATGGCGATGTTTTGGTGTTCCCTATACTTCTTTCTGCTTGACTGTTACCCAGTTTTTACCATCTTTTGTTTCGCCCGTCCAGTGTTACTTGATTGTTCAACTGTTTTTTTGTTATCAAAAGAGTATGTATAACCATTTTGATCACTGGTAATATTGTATTTAAGGTGGTTTAAATCACTTAAACCAGTGTCCGTTTTGGGAAACTTTCAACGTTTTGCGGACAACTAAGAAGCAACGCATTTTCAAGAATTGCTTGACAACTGAAGTGATATAGCAGAATGACCAACAATATGGTCGGTCACAGCCGACAGGAGTCGATTTCAACACGTAAACTCAACTTAGTTGTAATTCACAGAAACAAACGGACATGGCTTCTTCAGTGTCAATGGTGCCATTCATTGTGTTAACAGTTCTAGAAAAATTGTCAATTTCCCTTAATATTAAATTTATGCTATGCAAAAAATGTAAGTACCTTCTTTCAATGTTTTAAATTAAAATTTTCTACTCTTAAACTTCTTTTGCATTTATTTGCTTATTTTTTGGGTTATACTTATTGAAATAAGTATAAACCAAAAAATTCGAAAACTTAGCACTTCCCTGAAGAACGGTAACTTGGTAATTCGTTTACAATGATTAGTAATTAATCTTGAAATTCCTCCGAAGCGGTTACTGAAAAAGGTAATCCGAAGAAGCATTTTCCTAGCTTTACATAAAATTATGAGACAGATTATCCACAAAACACTGACTTGAAAAACATATCTAGGGCTTATAAATTTAATTAAGAAAAAGCTCAACAAAATGTTTATAAAATGCCTTCGTTGAAATCACCTACAGTGACTACTGCATCATTCAAAGTAAGCTACTGTTTAACAAAAGAGTGTAAACCATTTTCTGACTGGGAATTTATGAAAGAAGAACTTCCTGGGAACTGCAAGGTTCACTTTTTAATGATTTTAAGATCAGAACTGAAATTATTGTTTCGATTAATTATCCGCAATTGTCTCGAAATCCTGTGATGCGTTGCATTGAGAAAATGAGTAAAAATTTAAAAACAGTTACATAACGACTTTAATATATGTTCTTGTTTCCCCTTCAGTTTCATAATTCAACAAATATAAGTGACGGAATACAATTGCTTTTATTTTTCGTAGAATGTTTTATCGATTATACATTATTTTTTCCAAAACATCATCAGGTTTCTTTCAAAGAAATCATAACCCAGCAAATCTAGAGAACTGTCGAGTATGATTTCTTTGAACGAAGGACTAGAGGCACAGATATATTCAGCTCTTTTAAAACCTTTCTCACTAATTTGAAATTGCTAATTTTTAAATTAGTTTCAGTAACAATAGTTAGATTGGGAGCAATGGTGGGTCGCATAAATGGATTTATAATTCAGTGACAAAATGAGATGAATCCCTAAGTTTTTACAGCTATTACTGCATAATTTACTGAAACATGATAGTCAGATCTGCAGCAAAGCAATTTGAATCACTTTTTAAATTCACTTGAAAAATCTCTGTTTGAAAAACGTTGCAGAAATTAAGAATGAGAATGAAACTCTGAGGTGAGATTGCAGTCTAATTTTGAGAAAGTTATTGCAATAAATGAGATATGAATAGTTACCCAAATGTCAATGAAAGTCGCAGTAACTTTCGAAAAATCTGTCAAGCGATTTTTTGTACGTGCGTATTTTAAATGAATCATTCACGATATCTTTTGATCATACGGTGTAATAAATGTAAATCCGATTAAACTTCTGTGCTTTTTTAAAATTAAACGCTGAACGATGGGTTCGCTTGTTACATTCCCTTCCCCCGAAATTAAAAAATTCCCTTCGAATTTTTTTGAATTAAGGAAAATAAGTTTTAATGTAGGTACTTCATAATAGGGTGACGTAAAATGTTGGACATCTCTAACACTTTTTTTATGGTTTTAGTCAGATATGCAGCAATCGGCAGCGAATTATATTTTAGAAATCTAAAGTTATTATGGTTATTCAGAAATCCTTTCCTTTTTGTATTCATATAGATAAGATTATATTATGAGTAAATACATAAAGGACAAACTAAACAAGCAAATAGGAACAGAGAACACACACATATGCACGCGGCACATTTAACGTAAGCATCTTACTTGTGCCTTTCATGTATTTTATGTAATCCTTCCAGAGTTCTGTGCATTTTAAATGCATTGACGGCTTTAAAATTCTTGAAATGATTTGTTCCAATTTCTATCTGCACAAAAAAAATTGAGCTTTGAAAGCAATAAAGAAAATACCATAAAATTTAAATCAAATTTCCAATATAGACTTACGGGAGCATAGAATTTATTCAATGCCTTTTCATTCTCCATTTCTGCGCTGCAACCAACAGTGAATTTTTTCTTCAACACCTAAATCGGAAAATTGCACGTATTATGACATTATACTCATGAGTACTATTCAAGAGTAAATTTACACCGCATATTTAAATCATTGTTACAGTTTCACAATGTTGACATCTGTCCATGGTGAGTATGGAATGCAATCACTACTGAATATGCCGTTTAGGAATTTTCAGCTACGAGATCATGCAAAAAGTTAGACTTTATTTTTGTAGATTCTCCCAACCGTAGCAATGAAACCGATTTTTAGTTCTTTACTATACTTTGATATGCTGTAATTTTGTAATCTGGAATCTTTACTATACTTTGATATGCTTCGAATCTGGAGGGTCAATATACAGAGCGTCTATAATTAAAGAACCCTATTTCAAAGCTGCCTACAACTGAAATCAGTGATCAGAAAATCGTGAAATTTTGTGGCGGACTTAATGAAACGATAAGAATGTCTTTTCAGTGAAAACAAATTAGTTACGCGTCACCAGAGGACGTTTTGCTTTTAAAACTTGCAGTAAAAATCTAAATCTTTGTTGGCGTCATGCAGCAGCTGTTATAAAACCTATAAATACTGGACTAGACTTTGTTTTCAACGTGCTTGTTGCTCACAAAGACGATAAGGTTATGACATCGCTCTTTGTTAGTAAAACTGTTTTTTCAAAACAGTAATTACGCAGTAGTTGCTCTACAAAAATCTCGGACTTTGAAGGGGATTTTAAGGGGTCCAATGAATGTTAAAAACCTTAAAATGATAAAAAAATTTGAAGAAACAGGATCGTTTACTTTTCGTCCTGGAAGAGGAATTCTGCAGAATCACTACAGGAGGTTGCGCTTCAGGTTGTAGAGGACACAACTTCAAACGTTCAGCCTAGCACCAGTGACCAGCGTATAGCAGAGGCACTGGACAGATCACGTTCAACTGTGCAACATGTCATCTCACTATTTCAGATGTTAACTTGAAATGATGGCCATTGCATCGAACATTTTGTTTTTGCAACAAAATTTGTAAAATTATGAAACTATTGTAAAGATGTGGTTCAATTTATAATTTATTAATATAATGTCCCTCTGGTAAAGCAATTTGTAACTATTTTTGTTTTTGCTGAAAGACATTCTCATCTCTTCCTCAAGACAGCCACAAAATTTCACAAATTTTTTGTCACTAGCTTCTCTTGTAGGCAGCTTCTTTGAAATAGCGTTCTTTAATTTCAGACACCCTGTATTTATGGATGTAAAAGCTAGTAAACAACACTTTTGTTGTTTATCTCGTATAAATTAGAAAGGAGTATTTAAACAAAAAGCCCTACCTTCTATTTCCTGTTATTGTTGCTAATTTCTTTCGTGTGACTTAATTGGAACAATTTCACGAATTTTAAGCTAAGGAGTACAAGATTTCAATACGACTTCGACCAGTTCCCCCCCCCCAATTTTAAAGGAGTGCTCCCGGGGAGGAACGGGTCCAGTGTAGGTTGCTCACGATGAGCGACAACACCGAAGTCTCATCACCGAATGGTGAAACGGATAGCCGCATGGACGAGAGTGTTCCAGCGGAGGATAACTCAGCATTACCGTGTAACGACGGAGTCGCCCAAACGAATACTGCTTTGGATATTACCGAAACTATGGACTATATGAAATCAAGGATTACAGATATCGAATTTCAAATTGACCAAATAAAGAGTGTAGTGAAAACCTACCACCAACATCGGGCAGTGACGGAAACGGACACGATTACAGAACCTATGCTCAGGATGATGAAAAAGCTCAAAGCTGAAGCAGATGACCTCAGAGGTAAGTGTGGTTTGAATATTTTGGCAGGAATTTCTAATTTAAATATTTCTACTTAAAATAGTACTAATATAATTGCCCCTAAAACCACCAAACGTAAATCCTTAGTTGAAGGCTCAATAGATTATGTGGATAAGGATGGATTTAGAATGCCGCATGAAACGGCTAAACAGTTAAAAACTGAAAAGAAAAAAAATGTTCTTGAAGTAAAAAATAAATTCTCAGTACTTAATGAAAAGGATAGTAATGATGAAAAAGATCTTAGGGATTTGGAAAATGCTAGCACTACCTCACAGGATATGGAAATTCAGCAGGCGAGAAATATTCCCCCATTTCTAATGTCCCACCAATAATGGTGAACCCTGGAAATCTAAAATTTGGGGACTTCTTAAAGCAGTTTACTGCAAAAACAACGGCTAAATTCCTTGGCAAAATTAATGGGGAATTTTTAAAAATTTTCCCGCAGACACCTGACGACCATAGGGTCTTAACCGCCCTGTTTAAAACAGAAAAGGTAGAACACTACATAATTAACGAAAAATACAAAAGGCCCAAAAAGTGGTATTAAAAGGATTACCCTCCAATGCAGATAAGGATGAAATAGCACACGTCATCACAGAGCGTGGTTTTATTGTGCAAAAATAGTCCAGTTAACCAAGCATAGAACTAAAGCACCTATGCCCTTATTCCTCATTACCTTGATGCAATCGGAAAACATAGAGGAAATATATAATCTGAAAGACTTGATGCTCTATATAGTCTCAGTTGAGAAATACATCTCTAAAAATCCGGTGCCACAATGCCATAACTGTCAGAAGTGGCACCACTCTTCTGAGAATTGCTTTTTTCAAGATGTGTCAAGTGTGCGGAAAATCATCGTTCAGCTGCCTGCCCCATCATAGGGAAAACTGATGAACCTAAGTGTGTCAACTGCTCCGGAAAGCACCCATTGTCTTATCGTGGGTGCCCGAAGTTCCCTAGAAATAAACTCAGCACTTATAGAAAAAATGCTGTAAAACCTGGAGTTAGTTTTGCACAAGCCATAAGAACTAATATCCCATTGGAGGGTAATCAACAAAAAACGGATTAAAGTTCCGATACCCCAAAAACTGCTGAATTTCCAGAACGTGAAAATCAATGGGTAATGAAAAGAATAGTAGTAAAAGTTATTTAAATGATAGATATACTAATAATAACAACTCAGAAATTTTTGAATTTTTTAAATGCTTAAAAGAAATTTCCAATTTGTTTGGAAAAAATAATATCTCAAAAATGACAAAAATTGACAAAAATATTTAAAACATATTTATCAAAAATAAAAACAAATGAAGATAATGTGGATAAACTATTTGTTTACTTTGAAATGTTATCAGAAATTAATGATTAGTACAAGCAATGATGTTGAAACTATTTTAGTGGTTACATGGAGCGCAAATGGTCTAAGAACTAGGTTCAACGAATTTAGAGACTTCATAGAGGTGTACCGCCCTGATGATTTTCCCACAAGAAACCAAGCTTAGCCTACATCACAATTTTAGAGTCAGTAATTCTGTTTGTTATAGAAAAGACAGAAATGCAGTAAGCAACAGAATTCATGGAGGTTTAATGATATTAATTAAACGCTCCATCTCTCACTATGAAACAACACTACCACAGCTTTCAGCCGCTAAGGCCCTAGCTATCACGATCATACCAAACACTCAACGACCAATCACTTTCGTCTCCACTTATCTACCCTCTCATAAACATCATGCGGATATTAAAGCGGACCTAATGGCGCTATCCCAGCTAAACAACAGAATCATATTAGGTGGAGACTTTAATGCACAACACAGAAATTGGAACTGCAATTATAATAATAGGTACGGTAACATAATCAAAAATTTAGCCGAAACGGCCAGATTGCAAATTGCAGCTCTCTCCTACCCAACACGCTATAATGTTGATAGTGCCAACACACTGGACGTTTTCCTTATAAAAAATATTAATGCCCCCAGCAAGATCGAGAGCTTGTGCGAACATTCATCGGACCGTAATCCTGTTCAAATGGAAGTTACTATCAACAGATATAGCACACCATACAGAAGAGCCCTTATTACTAACTGGGCAAATTAAACCAAAGTTCTAAACAACACACACTATAAAACACCCTCGATACAAAGTGAGGATGAGATTGATGCTTTAGTGGATGAATTTACGAACACTCTTACTAGCACCTTAAAGAACAACAGTAAGGAAGTGTGTGAAAATAAAAGAGCAAGAGATCCTGAAATTAAACAGTTGATTACGGAAAGAAACAGAGCACGAAAAATCTGGCAGCGTACTCGTTGCCCATTGGATAAAAAAGCAATGAATAAATTACACCAGAAAGTCAAGCAGAAAACTAACTTACACACACAAAACAACTGGTTTAGATATTTAGAGAGCCTTTCTAATGATGATAATTTCATATGGAAGGTAGCCTCTAAATATAAAAGATGCTACAGAAACATTCCGCCCCTTAATGGCACCAACGGGATCGCTTACACTGAAACTGAGAAAGCTGAGTCACTAGCTGATAACTACGCTACTCAGTTTTGCATTAACAACATTTCAGACACAGATGCAGAACGCACAGTTAGTTACACAAACAAGTTATATTTTTCACAACCACACACAGACAACATTCGTCTAGCTAAACCCTCAGAATTAATTCGATATATCGAGAAAAGGAAAATCAAGAAAAGCCCAGGAATTGATGCAGTAAGTAACAAAATGATACAAGAAATGGGTCACGTGATGCTGTTTAAGCTCACAAATATAATCAACGGCATGCTGAAAATTGGCTACTTCCCCAAAAGATGGAAAACTGCTGTGGTGGTACCAATACAGAAGCCGAATAAACCTCCCAACGAAGCTACCTCTTACAGGCCTGTAAGCCTGTTATCGAATCTCAGTAAAATTGCAGAAGCTGTAATGCAACATCGAATCCTGGAACACGTCAACGGAAACAACATTCTTATACCTCAACAACATGGATTCCGACGTAAACATTGAACAGTGCACCAGCTTTACAGGGTAGTGGAATATGTAACTACACGAATGAAGGAAAAAGAAAGCACTAGAGCCCTTTTTCTCGATATATCGAAGGCTTTCGACAGTCTCTGGTTAGAAGGACTACTCTACAAACTCATAAACTTGGGATTCCCAAGATACATCATTAACATCACAAAATCTTATCTCTATGAGAGACACTTTGTCGTTCGTTATCAACAAAAATACTCAGAAAAACGGCCTATTTACGCCGGGGTACCGCAAGAATCTCTTGTAGGACCCATATACTTTCTATTATATGCGAATGACATACCACATACACCATACACTACACTAGCAATGTACGCAGATGATACAGCGATCCTCGCAAAAAATGCATCTTTAAACCAGGTCACACAATCGATACAAATCCACATACACGCACTGAAAGCCTGACTTAAAAAATGGAAAATCCTCATTAATGTGGAAGAGTCAGAAGCCATCCTATTCACTAGGAAAAGAAAAATTGAACATAATATAAAAATGTATGATACTGTTATCCCGTGGGCTAAGCAAGTACCTAGGATAGGAATTGGATAGGAATCTCATGTGGAACCCACACGTTACACAATTAGTCAACAAGTTCCGAGGTGCTAAACATACACTTGCCCCCTTAATTTCTCAGAACTCAGTTTTATCTCTAGATAATAAGTTACTACTCTATAAAGCCATGTTGCGTTCCATCATAACCTACGCCTGTCCTGTTTGGGATTTTGCCAGTAATATTCATATTAAAAAACTGCAAATACTGCAGAATATCACGTTAAGGCAAATAACTAAAAGTGGGTGGCATATCAGAAATGAGGATATCCACTCTGAATTAAACATGAAACAAGTTAAAACTTTCATGGCTAAAATAGCCAAAAAATATTTTAAGAATATAGCGAAAGTGAATAATGAAAGTATCCCTTTAATGGACTATAATGTGAATGATATCAATAACTCCAGGAAACCTGGAGCATTACTGAGAGCATTGAGATAAATTAATATTGTAATAATACGATGATAATAATTAAAGTACTATATTAAATAACTGTCTCACAACAATTTTTTCTTATAAATTCAGATAACTTAAGACTTAGTAATAGCTTTTTCAGTTAATTTTACATCGCTCCTCCCCCTCATTCGGCTCTTCCAATCCTCAAAAAGTATGGCTCTGAAACCCCGCCCAGCCCTTACGCCTGCCAATAATATTCTTTACTACACTTTTCCTTCTTCACCTTAGCTCCCTCCTTAGCTTGCAGAATCACAGTCGACCAGCCGCAGCCGCCGATGAAAGACGCATTGTTAGGTATGATCAACAACTAACACTCCGAGAGAAGAGAATTGAATTTATGCACAGCCGCTCAGGCAAATGGATCATTAAAAGGAAATCTACATAAAAGATATGCCAGAAGACTGCAATATTTATTTAATTACCGTAAATTCTACAATAGCAGTATATTGCTTACCTACAACTCATCTTTCCTAATTATGCTATGCCAAATGAAAAAATATGTACAACAACCAACGCTATTACACGGGGTAGGGCTTCGCCCAGGAACCTGCAACGTGACTTCGTCACTTAATCTGGGTCAAGTGTCTCCTCGCCCTCTTCCCCTACTGCCAAATCACTCGAGTGGACTTTCGGCACTCCCAAGCTCTTCAATACAGTAAAGGAGTGGATCTCAAACTATTTCGATTTGAGGCGTCTTTTTCCAATAAAAATTTTTCCATGGAACCCTACTGTAAGTATGACCATTCGTAAGTAAGAGATAAAAATAAATAAAACTTGTATTTCTCCATCATTTAACCTTTTTTACTTTATTAACATTAAAATAATAATTAATGCGATGGATGAAACTGCAGATCACTACGCATTTCCTCAAATCGTGGAATTAAACTGGACAGGACACACTCATTTCCTTTCCCACGTTAATTTTTGCTCTATACTTGCTTTTTATTACAGAGTCTGCCCAAAACCCATTTTCGCATTAATACAACATCGCAAACTGAATTAAAATTCGCTGAGCCTTATCACTTAGAATGGGATATTCATCTTTTATTGCAATCCAAAATTCTATCAATTCCATGCTACCAAATTTTGCCTTCTTGTGGCAAGATAATTCGAAAATATTCTATTCTTCCTTAGAAGTAAATTCAGATGGAGCATTGGTATTAGATAGATGTCCAATCCATGCTAATCAATCAAAGTATTCACTTTGAAAGTATTTCTCAAACCAGATAATTAGTTGTGGTAAAGTGCCCTTCAAACATGATTTTTATAAATAGAGAAAGATCAGGTTCATTTGACATCAATAATTGCTGCAATATTAAAAAACGTTTTTGTTTGTATCTTCATTTTCTTCTCCATAGTTTGAGTTTTTAGTCCAAAGGGGCTTTGTCGCTGGAGGACTATTATTTTCGTTTTGCGATTTTGCGTTGGAAACATTAAAAGTCTGAATCAATTTTCAAACTGTGGCCACAAAATATTGCAGCCCTGTATTATATTTAAAGAAATTAAATAATGAGGAATCTTCATAAATGTATATATATTTCTCCAAATGTGATAAAACAACGGTACCTAGAGCCATCCAATTTTGAATAACATACGTTTCCACTCGAAAATGCGCATGAAAGCCCGAATTTGGAATTTGTTTTATTATCTATTTCATATTTTGCAAAACTTTAACGAATTTTTGATGAACGAACTCAAACGATTTAAAAGCGAGCAATGGCAACACTTTACAAAAAAACCTTTTTATCTAAAGCGCGCGGAACTATGTATCAGAAATTCTAAAGCTATACTCATTTTAGAATTATTTTGCGATATTGCTGTTGAACTGAATTTTATGATTTAAGTGCGAAGAACAAACATCATATTTAATAAATAAAGATAACACACAAAACGTTAAAAAACGTCCCTTTGGACGTAATTTAAAATCTGAAACCCTTCGGATTTTTTTTTACCCAAGTTGATATTTTTTCTGTTGACTTCAAAAGATGCATGTTTCTTTCTTGCTGAGAGACAGATTAAGGAAATTCAGCTTTTTAAAAATGTCGCATAGATATGGCATTTTCATTTAAAAGCCTTGTACTTGGGGTAGATTTAGACAGTCTTGCAAATTTCTTTGTTCCGGAAGAAGAGGAAACTTTTTGGCCTCGAAATCGACTGAATTTTTTTTTCTTTGTTCAAATCTACGCTAAATAGAATCTTGTTTCTATACTAATTTTAAGTTTCACTTTGGCTTGCTTCTCTTATGATTTGATGCCAGTTTTATTCAAAAATTGGTATCTTTGCATGCTTCCTGTTTAAGGAAAATAACAATTTCTTGGCTCAATTCAAAGGTACTGAATAAAACATTACCACAAGAAAGCTATCATGCACTGCTATAGCACAACAAAGACGAGTGTTCCGCTCGCACTCCTTACACTGGTTTTTAAAAAAGAACCTTGCTTTCAATGGACGACATTTTATTAAATTTACCATATTCACCACATATTCTAACACTTTATTCAGTGCAGGACTCAGATGCTTCGACGCAGTAGCTCCGCAGTGCATTTGGTGATTAGCTTTGAATAAGTGCCTGTAATCCTACATAGCAGCCAGACATGGAGCGAGCTCCATCTATACAGACAAAAACGCACTTGGCCAATTCAAATTATTTTCGAATATAAATGTATCAAGCATCTCGAACATGTTCTGAGCCTTAGCTCCTGCAGTGATATTTTTACAACAAAAAGACCTCTTTAATATTAATACTATTTACTTGTAGAAACCGTACATGGCATGTCAAATGAGCATCCTTATTATTATTCATAGCCTCATTTAGCCTGCCAATCTAAATTTCACTTCTTTAATATTTTTTTAATTAATTGATCTTTGATATCCTCCGTCATAAATTGAAATCTCCTACTATTTGTGTTATTTGACAAACGCACTTTTAAAAGGAGCTTCCTAGCAGACTCACCAACCGCGGTGTTCACCATATCTACAGCAGCCAACAGAATAAGTTCTGAGATGGTATGCAGCTTCTTACTGTTATAATTTATGTGTACTGTGATAAATTAAATTTGGATTAAGTGATTAAAGAATATGAATCAAAATGAATGTGACCGCAATAACCCATAAATACTTGAGAGAACGGTGATGATAAAATGTGTGATCTAGAAAAAAATGCAAATAAAATCACTTATCCCGAAGAAAATAGATACTACCGAATCAAATTGGATTTATTAATTATCTTGGTTACTGAAATAATTGTTAAAAAATAAAATCATATGCCAGGTAAATTAGAATTACAAGAATAGCATGAGTGACGCGAAGAGTATGCCAGATATATTATCATCTCGGAATCAGAAGAATAGCACGAATGATGCATCATTTATGATTTGAAGCACTAGAACGAAATATGACCATCTTTTTACATCAACGCGAACCAAGTCTCTTCACAAAGAAATGTTCATGATTTAGATTGCAGATGTTCAGAGTCCTTGAAATAGCACGACATTAAAGGAGTCACTACTCCGGCTCTACTGAAAATGCGGCGATCTTAAAAACACATGCACGTATGTGTCTACCGACACGATAGTTAATGAAAGCACCAAATATATCGAATCTTCTTCAATGACATTTTATTCGAGACACAAATCTTCAGGTATTTGCGTAAAGCATGGAACTCAAAAAATGGCGAAGTCACGAAAAAAGTAACATTAACATCTCGGCCAAGTGAGGACAAAAGCCAGCAGCAGAAGAGGGAGAAAACCGGTCTTCACCTTCAAATTCGCTTCGGTTGCAGTTAGAATCTCACGCTGCATAATGTGGAGGCTTGCCTGCACACTTACATTTCGCGATTCTGTAAGCCACCTTGTAAGATGCTAGCAAAGAGGTGTTTAGTATTGATACATTAATCTAATTTAAACATTTTATTTCAGTTCTTTTAGCTTTTTAGCAGACAATCCTCGATGTTTGCTAACCATGCTCTCATGATTAGGTTTTCAATGGGACTTCGGTTACCTTGGAAGCATACATTTGGCCACCAAAACTTTCATACACTATACATATTGTGGTTTCTCGTCAACTTTCAACTTTACTATACTTCTTCAACTTTACGTCAACGTTTCTATTAACGTAAAACCAAACTCTAAATAGCAATCATCATATTTACGATATTATCGTTTCTTTACAGTCTTACCATTGGTTGAAGACACACTTTCTTTATCTGCATTATTACTCGGTCCATCATCAAAGATACAACAACAAAAAAAAAAAAAAAATCACAAAATTTTTTATCAAAAACAACAAACAAGAAGTAATGTAACTACATGAACTAATTTGTATAACGTTTTTATTTATCTGAGTTTAATTTCACTAGTCTTAGATTATAAACCGACTGGCTGAATCGATCTCAAACCTGAAATCTTTATTTAATGACTGATATCAGCCTTACGGCTTTGACAAAGTTCATCTTGTGGAATAAGGCCTCCAAGAGGCAAAAATCTTGAATATTGGTAAGAATCATGTGGGATAAAAGTGGAAGTGGAAAACAAATAATAAAAATTTAAAAAAATAAAATTCTGTAATAACATTCAAAGACTAGAAATATTTAAAAGGGTTGCAAGCGAGGCTCAAACTCAGGAACCTTAGCTTTAACTCACTGCGCCATTAAGGCGACAAGGCGTTGATACGAAAAAATCGTTATCTGCCAGAGTCAATGCTCCATGAGGAGTTATCAAAAACATTTCATGGGCGCTTGTAGTCTTGAATAATTGGTACTTCTTGAATGACTGGTACTACTTGAATGACTGATATTTGAACATGGTACTTCTCACAATACTGAGCACTATACTAACTCACGGATTTGTCCTTAATTTCCGCCAAGAATTAAATTTCTTTATAAAATCGCAAATAGTTAATTAATAGACTTACTTAACTTACTAATCCGTATATTTCATCTAATTTGAAGATGAATTTATTTTGTATAATTGAGTTGTTAACATTGTCTATAGTCTAGCATTGTCTATAGAATTGCCTTGCATTGACTATAGAACATGCAGATTTAGTTTGTCCTAATTTGTAATATTCTGACATATTAATGAAAGGTAGTCCATGATTTGCCTATAATTTCATACGTTTATCTTTGTTTCAGAATATGTTGTCTTAGAATTACGCATTGAATAATTTACTAAATAACTTTAACTAGCTAATATTTTTTATTGAATTTTGTTTATCTCCATAGGCATTTTTGTAAATTATGTAGTCTACTAGTCATGGACTACAATATTTGATACCTGACTTTTAATTCCTTACTTTGCTAGTTATAGATAGAAATCTAACTTATAATGAGCAAATAAATGCTAGAATGTGTAAATTATATAATAGCTGCGATAAACCTCAGTGATGCAACAATCGTAGACATATGACTTGGCTCATTATAGATACTACTAATTGACTAGTAAACTGTAACAAATTTGTTTGAGGGCTTATCTCTCAACGTCTTATATAAATATTTTCTGACTATTCTTATTGACATTGCCTTTTAATATATTATTTAATCAAGCTCATAATGTTTTCTCCTTTTTCTTCTGCCTCCCTTTTGTTTGTTTGTTTTAATATAAATATATATATATGTACACTCCTTTCAAGCATTAAATGTTGTAATATGCTAAATGCACAGCGAAGCATAAAAAAACCACCGTGAATAATACAAAAGCCTAAAGAAGCACGAATTTGTGCACCATGTAATGTTGTATATAATATAATTGTGTGTAATCTGCAATGTTAGAAATTATCACTGCAATAATGAATGTAATAGTCTAACAAAGCACGTACTTGTGCATCATTAAATATTTTGTGTAATTTAACAGTATGTAACCTGAAACCCTTGAATCAGAGAAGGCGTGTCTGCCGGTAGCTTTTT
This sequence comes from Stegodyphus mimosarum, assembly GCA_000611955.2. NCBI lineage: Eukaryota > Metazoa > Arthropoda > Arachnida > Araneae > Eresidae > Stegodyphus > Stegodyphus mimosarum. The sequence continues at coordinate 28,306 of KK115146.1, forward strand.
GGTTTCGTCGAGATGACAATAATCCGTTGGGCACTACAGCCTTAAGCTGCGTTCACACTAGCCCGTTGGGGCGCAAAGAGGCAACGCGGAAAAAAAAGCTTTCCGCGTACGTCAGTTCACACCAGCGCGGCAACTTTCGCTTTAAAAGTTGTCATATGCTCGCACTAGATGGCTCTTTGTATCGGAAAAAAGGGAAATTTTTGTGTGGTATTTTGACTTTTTACTTTTACATTTTTAAATTAAAATGGATTTAATTTCTGGATTAATGGATTAATTCATTAAAACTTATTTTACTTTGTGTAAGAGAAGCAGAATGCAGTGGTTTATATTAATATGTGAGAGATGACTGCAGCAAAGAGATGCAAATAATTTAATTGAAGAAATGCGCTTGAAAGAAACGAAATTTCTTTTAATTACTTTCGCATCAATTCGATGAATTTTTAGCCTCATTTATTCAAAGCAGTTCGCCATACAATATAGTTCTACCATTTCGAGATGTCATATTATAACAATTACGCAAAGACATATAAATATTCCATATAAACGAAATAAAAAAATGCGTGAAACGATAGATTACTTTGCATCTAGTTTTTTATTTACAAATTTGCAAATATGTCAATCATTCGATGACCAATAGGAAGACATCCTCGTTTTTGGCAGTATTGGCAAAGCTGCAAATTCCAGCAAATCTGATCTCATACTACACTCGACGAAGCAAGCAATTAAGCATTCATTCATTCATTGACTGGTAGGAGAAGAAAGCAATTGTTATGGCGTCTGCTTCATCTTTGACACATAATATAATAAATTTTATATTTATTATATAATAAATATCGCTATTTCGAAACTTCGTGGCTTCTCTGTGATGAATGCCGTAGCGCACAGTTTGAAAACCATTGAATTAAAGGTTAGGCCTGAACGAAAAAACACTGCCATCGGTTGCTGGGAGTGATGTCATTCGGGTGATAAGATCACATCGTCTGGGAGTCTGCTATGTGATTTCTAAATAGTAAATATAATAAAGATATCAGAAATACTATATGTAGTCCGATTGCAGTAAGTTGTCGTATGACTTGACTTGGCTTGACCATATGTTGAAGCAAAGCTCTCTTTATTCTGTGTGAGTTACAAAATATGTTTTAAAAATCCATCAGTTGAATAGCAAGAATGAATTTAAGAGAAACGGCAGAGCAGGTGAGAAAATTTCCTAAAGAGGTCTGATTTAAAATTTGTGATATTCAAGCAAAGGCAATGTCATAGAAAAAAACTCGAAACGCATTAGTAATATGGCCACGAACTCTGATGTGGAAGAGGTGGAAAAGAGAATTAAATGATCAGAGTGTTAGCAGGATAAGGGTATTCTTCCAGTGAAAATGGACTGTGCATTTGATTCGAGATAAATGGATTTTGATGGTGTTTGAGTGAAAGGTAGAACTAATGACGCCGTTTCTAATGTAGCCATCGATATCTTGAATTTTATGGTCATGGTGGATGACAGAGCTCCTGGTATACCAAGAGGCGTCAATGATCATTCGGACCGTCTTGTTTTGAAAAATCTGTAGCTGATGAAGTTTGAATTGAGCAGTTTGGGCTCAAATAGAAAATGCGTAGAGGAGAGCAGGACAAGGAACAGACTTGGCATCCGAGAAGAGGGAACCTATTGCAAATAGCATAATTAAATTTTTCATGAACTTTCTCTAAATGATTTTTGAAAGTAAGCTTTCTGTCGAGATTTACTCCAAGATAAGTAGGGTTTCTGTTGCATTCTATTGGTTAGCCAAAGAAAAGGAGGGCATCAATACGTCTATTAGAATTTCCTTTTTGGATGATATTTGTGGCAAAGTTTTGTGTGTTGACAGCAATGCGCTTTGGTATAACAGGCTTCAAGCGTACGAAGCTAGCTTTGAAGGATAGTTCTAACGTATTTGAAGTTGGCTGCTTGAGTCAAGATGGCAGTATCGTCTGCAAAAAGAGCGAGCTGAATCCTCGGATCCTGAGGGATGTCATAAGTGTCGAGATCGGAAAGGCTGGGCCCAAGCATACTTCCCTGTAGAATACCAGCTAGCCTTTCATTTATAAGTAGGAGCTACCAGATTATGAATGCAAAACGCAGATGATGCTTGGCGACCATACGTTTCGGCAAAAGATCCTTTTGATTACAACTGTAGAACTTATTAATGATTATAAACTTTATCATCAGTTTGAAATCATAATTTCCTACCAAACAACAAGCTAACAGTGCCTAGAATTACCTTTCACTGTACATAAAGAATTGTCGTGTGACCACGCGACTCAAATGCCTTCTTCTTGAAGCCAAATATACATAATTTCCAAGTACTTTTTTTTAAGGCCGATGTTTATTTTAAGTTCAGAATTCATAGGATCCCGAAATGACTCTCGACATTACCTTCGTTTCCTAAATGAAAGCTTAGAATGAGAAAAATGGTACTTCAGTTTATTAAGGAGTATGCTGCAAAAGTACTGCACTGGAAAAAACACTTTATTTTTCATTATTTTTGCATCCTATCGTATACAATTAATGTAAATAAATTTATTAAATAAAAAGCTTGTAAAGAGAAATGCAAAAACTCTGATAATAACATATGTGTTTTCTTTGCACATGTATTGTTTTAATAACGAACTTCGACATTTCATGAGAAAATTTATTCATGAGATTCACACATGATCATGATTTTAAATTTAAATTACATAGCTCAAGGAAAAATAGATATAAAAGGGTTTGATTCATCAAGTTCATATGAGTGCATGAATTTATTTATGACGCATTACTATTTACAAGTATACTTATGATGTTTAAACACTGTTAAGATTTGTATATAAGGTTTATTCTGACATGATTATTTATTATTATAAAATCATTATCCTAAATCAGTGCAAAAAATCCAAAATGCGCAATGCTCTGGCCGAGATTCGAACTCCGGACCTTCCGGATACGGATTAAGCGTGTTCCCAGTTAACCACGAAGGCGTACGGGAAGGAGGAAGAAAATACTTGTATACATCCCATTTTAAAGGGCGATTGGGGATTAGGGTACTGAATCCTCAAATTTTGATTTACCATCGACCATTTGTCAGTTCAGGCGCCACTTGTACAGTCTTCGAATTTTTCGTTATCAGGAAATTGAAGAAATCCGGATTCTCCTCACCGGAATTCGAACTCCGAACTTCCGGATAAGCATCGAGTGTGCTTTCAGTTATACCACGAAGGCATGAGGAAAGGAGGCAGAAAATACCTTATACAGAATATAGTTTTCGATATTTACATGCTGATCTTCCTTCTATGTGCAAAGAATTGAAATCTCACAACAGATTTGTGTACACACACAAATAAATAAATTAATTAATTCAAAATCAAAAACTTTTTCTTGTTTTTTATTCCAGCTAAGCGTGCATGCTTATTAAACATTTTTAATTACTATATTTCTGTGAGATTACTTCTTAAAAATATTTTTGTCGTACCTCGAAATAATGTGCTTAATTATTTTTTTCCTATAATTTTTGCCTAAGGCAGTTGTAATGCATTCTAAACATTGCTCTCAGTTTTGAAGATTTACAAAAGTGAGCTGCATTTCTCTTAATAATGTTTTATTTGACATGAGTAAACGTGTTTGGTTATCTGAAAAAAAAATCATTCAGGATAATATTTTTTCCTTCACTTTAAATTGACAGTACAATACACTTAATTTCTTTTTTTAGTTCAATGGGGCTTTGTCCCTGAAGGATTATTGTTTTCGTTTTGCGATTTTGCGTTGATTCACTATGAACAGCTGTATCACTTTTCAAATTGTTGCCATCAAATGCCGAAGAATGATATTTGATAAATAAAGATTGCAAGAATTATCCTAATTTTATAACAGTTATTTTAAGTTTATGCACCTCTTCTAGCTTCATCTCACAATTCCCTACCAGATTGTATTTTTAGAAACGCATTTAATGCAAATGAGTAAAAGTAGTATTTAAGTCGATGCTTCACTCACTTCGTTAGAGAGCCAGAGTTCCTGAGTAGCGCGAGTTTGCCTTTGGCTACGTCTCTGTCTGAGCTACTGCTACGCTCGGCCTACATTAGACCCATGATAGCTTCTCCTATTTAATTGAGATTTAGGTGCCAACTACTTAAAATCCTGATAGCTTCGCTGTATTTTTTAGTTAAGCATTTGTTAAAAATTTAATTTCTTATTAATTTGAGTTCAAGCCTAAGTGGAGGCTTTGCTGTACACTCCGAGATAGGGGCAGACTGTGTTCATCCTTATTCTGAGAAATAGAGGGTAGTTAACCCTTCTTAAGTCTTACGTCTCTGTTCACACTCTCAAGCGATTATTCGCTTATCAGTGTAAGGGTTTTCTCACATTGAACTGCGAAATAAAAGGATGGAATCCCACAAGGTAACACACAAAGCGTTAAAAAACGCTCCTTTGGACATAATTTAAAATCTGAAACCTTTCAGATCTTTTTTTTTTTGTAACATTTTTCACATGATCTGTTTATTTACATGTGTCATTGGACGTATACAGGTTTGCGCAGTCTATCTGATTCGGATCCCGCAGCTTTTTCTTTTTTGAAAAATGTGAACCCAAATTTAGCAAAACTCGTTATTTTATTTCCCAAACATGGCACCTGCTTTATCATACTCTTTTTAGTATACAGTTGAATGAATCATCAGAATTGCTGGAAGTGTTTCTTTCTATATTGCGTCGAGGTGAGTACAGCACACATAACTTACTTCCTCTTGGAAATTACTTTCTCGTGATGGTGATAGAAGATTGTAACGTGGGAACAGAATCAGCTTTCAATGCCCTTTTAAAATTAAGTCACGCAATTTTGCTTTAAAATCTCATCATTGGTTGTAAATATAAAGAGAACATATTCTCGAATTTTTTATGCTGAAATTATCTGCTCTTTCGTAGCTCACATACTTGGAAAACGATCATATGTCACTGGCACAACCTTACAGTACAATTTACCATTTCCCACACAGTATAATAAAACACTGAGTTAAGCTTATGTGCATATTAAATATTTTTAATTACTATTGTGTTTCTGTCAGGTTGCTTCTTAAAAAATTTTTTCTCGTAACAGTAACGACTGCTACGCATATAACGTCATTTGCGCACACGGCCTAATTTTCTCCTTAAACTGCGCATCACTCAAAGGCCATCCTTAGGCTCGCCGTATGTTTTGAGTGCTCTCCTGCCGCATAGACACTATACATTTACACTTTCTTTGGAATTCGAGCCGAGGTTATTGGTACGGCTGTTCCTAAACACTATACAATCTGGGCAGCTGGCTTATTTTCAATATATATTTTATAAAAAAATTTGCTTCAGTAGAATCGTTTTATCTGAACCAATTGGAGTTGAACGGTTTCGAAAAACTCCTGTATTCAGGTAACGTACAATGGAGCTTGCTGAAGTAAGAAATTAAAAAGCTGCAAGCATAATTTTTATCAATAATAAAATCATTTTTTAATATATTTTGAGCGAAATAAACTTCAAAATCCTTAGTATTGACTTATATTTTTATTTAAATCACAACCGAAAGCAATATGCTTCTATAATTACATGAAATGTTTGGAAGGGAAAACGTTTTTGTAGCAAGACTGAAACCAGCTTAATGCGGAGATTTTCCCTTTCCCGATTTTGGATTGGGCGTTTGAGGAGGCGTTTTCATCATTCGTCAGAGAATCGTGAAAACTCTCTTGAGAAGTCCTCAAGATTTTATAGAATTGTTTTAGTTTTAATGAAAATTCTGATGTTTTCGTTTTCAGTAATACATTCACTTTCAGTAAAATCTTTTATCACACCTCAAATTTTAATTGAAATAATTCACTAATGAACAACCTATGCCCTTTAAAACTCATCTCTTAGACAGAGATTCCCCAGCCAGTTACTTTTGCAACAAATTTAATGGGAACATTTGTTTACGTTATAAATACATATTTGCATTTTAATTATTTTAGATTATGGCAAAGTGCGTTATGAAAAATAGGATTAGCTTTCGGGCTTACCATTTCAATCATAGTTAATTTTATACTTCCACTTTGACTGGATTTTACATTATTGTAAATAAAATCAGTGGTAATGTTGCAATGTAATCTTGTAATAAAACGTTGAGTTTGATGCTCTTTCTTATATTTGATTTTCACTTTGATAATTGTCAAAGTACAAGATGAATTAGAAATATGGCTGCATATTTCATCGCGTTCTTTGAACAATATTATAGCTAGGTAAAACGAGATAACGCCACTGAAAATCATATCTTTAAACTGAAGAATAATATGCAGTAACAGCAATTAGAGTAGCTTACTCATTTGAAAGGTCTGGCCATTTCGACCATTTCATAATAATTATCGATACTGCCGCATCAGTGCTACACCAAGTGCCTTCAGGAAGCTTTTTTTTTCTGGTTGTTTGCTGCAGGAAGCAGTCGACGGCAACAGATCCAGGTTAGAGCATGGCCAACACCTATGCATGTATCACCAGGCGTGCTAAATGTTAAACTTCGGCCCCAGCTTTGAGGGAGAACGCCACCGAAGGAGGTATGAGGGCCTTTTACTCATCTTTCCCTCCCATCAACCTCTCGAGAGAACTTTCCGCTCGCCTTGTACTTTGAATGGCGCCTTGATGCACGTGCATTATAAGCTTATAAACATGCATGCCTTCTCCGAGATTCGAACCTGGGTTCATAGGTAAGGTATTGATTGTCACTAACCTTTACAAAACAGCAGGAGCGTCGGTCGTCGGCAATATTACTACAATAAAATTACGTCGCCAGGCTCACGGCTTCCCGATCATTTTACTTGGCTGAAGATGTAATTGGCTCCTGTTTGTCCATTATCATTTTAGCTAAAAAGCTCGGGCACGTGACTCTTATTTTTGAAAGGAAAAGATGAAATTTTTAATTTTATATACTTTTCATTATTTCTCTGTGCAATCTACATACACACGTACTTTGTTTACTAGACTGCAAGAGAAACTTTCTTTTTAAAAATTTCTCTGTAGTTCAAAAGTGTTCTTCGGCTTAGAAGCGGAGTCATTAATACGGTTGATACGATTAACATTTTATTTATTTTCGCTTTCGATTTCCTATTGTCAGATTACTATCAGTGGCGGCTTATGATTGAATCAATACGGTAATTCTAATTTGTAGCCACATTTCTGACAGCTCGCTTGAAGTACAGTTTTAAGTTCAGTTTTCCGGAATCAGTATCTTATAGTGGGTACATGTTCAATAATCTCTTAGTACATACCTTTTCGACAGCTCTTTCTTTCGTTTTTTCATCCATCCATTGAGACTTTTCAATCTTTTCTATTAAAGAACTTTTCAAATCATCAACCATTTCCTCTACCTGAAATATTTAAGTATGAATTAAATTATTCGTTAAAATCAGCATTTCAATTTAATGCATCATAGTATACTCAAACATTCATACAGATCGTTTCCTAGACCAGTCGGCCCACCAGCGGCCGAGCGGTAAAGACGCTGAACACTGGTAGTTCGGTCCGAGGTTCGAATCCCGCGAACAGGCTGGCTGCATGGGCGTTTTCGTGGTTTTCCCCATGTGTAACGTGTATACGAGCCAGTTTCCCTTAGAAAGTCCTCCACGAAGGCATCCCTCCCTTTAGGCAGATAGCCCTCGTGTGCTTTGCCATATTTGAATAACCTAACCTAACCTAGACCAGTCTTTTACTTTAAAACAGGCACTTCAAGGCCTTTGCCAACCCTTCCCGTCTACGATCGTAATTTCATTACCGAAAGCACTTATTTTTCCACATCACTTTAGATTGCAGTTTGCAGTTCCAATAAGCTTCGTTCGCGAGCTTTTCGTTAAGAGAAATACTCTAAACTTAAATGGAGGAAAAGAATTAGACCACTCTCTTCGTCCCATGGGAAAAACTCGGGAGACGGAAAAAACCTCGAATTTGCTGTTTTGTGATAACAGACTACATTTCAAAGGTAAGATATTAAAGAAAACGATTTCGAAAGATGCGGTAAATATTTGAATTATAATTTAAGATTTCTCGAATTAAATTCAAATTTTAATGTACGAAAAAAAGAGAGAAACATTTCATTTACTTTCAGGTTGTTTCCTTTTTCCTTTTCTATTCTGAATAGATGTGGATTCCACTTGCATATAGAATGAGAAAATCAGAAACCCCACATCCATTTTAAACTTTCCCCCTTTGTAACGACAAACTTGTTTCGGAAATGACTTGAGGAGTGTCATAATTAACAAATTCCACGAAAAAACAACTCTTCGAGGAACAGAATTAACTCTTTTTTTTTCTTTCTTTAAAAGGGAACCGACACTTTAGAACTGCTTAGGTTACTGACTAGATTGCATACGGGAAAGGAAAGCATAAAGAAATTGAAGTAATGGCATCGTGTAATATCTAGATGTGACACGGTAAGTGCGAAGACCTATTAATAGTGTCATTTTAAAGCTTGACTCAGATAGCGAATTCTATTCCGACGGGTAATTGCAATAAGAGCTGTATAAAAGCTTATGTAAGTACAGAAATTTTTAAACAATCAGAGCAGATGTCATTGTTAATTTAAAATAAAAATCGCGATTCTGATAACGTTTATTACTACTTTTATTTTACAATTTCAAGTTCCAAATGTGTACTTCCTGTCGACGAATGGTCTGTGGAAGTAGCGTAGAATGACACTGACATAAATTAAACTGTTATATAGGGGTTTTTTAACAAGCTCCCTACATACAGATATCATTTTCTCATAATCTTACACAAAGATAAGTAATTAAGTTTACAAGAAAATGTTTACTATTACTACAGCGTAAGAATGATGCGTGTTGCGAAATGACCAAAACGATAATGCTCAACAGCGCTAGAATTCGATAATTGTGAAATGTTTGTATAGCAACGCCAGACCATTTAGTTCTAATTAGAACCTTTTCGGATAAAAAAATGGCTGCGTTTTGAATTCTTTTGATTCGTATTTTATATTTCTTATTAACTTCACATTTCTTATAACATGACATTAACATTATAACTCTTAACATTTTATAGGTGTACATAAAGTAATTAATTTTGTTGTAAATAATAATGCAAAGTTATTTTCATGCCTGTTTTGAATTATTTCTAATACGTGCTTTAAATAGAATGACTTGAAAACTGCATTAATGGAGGCAACTCATTAAACAAGATGGCGTCCAAGTCTATGAGTGGAAACGTAGAAAGGCATATTTTCAAGAAATTTCTTCTGAATTAAGGCTTAACATGGAGTATAATTTATAGAACATTTGAAGGAAGCGTTGAGAAGTCCTTTAGCTGTAAAAAAAATTGGAGGATTCAAACGGCAGAAGATTGCTTTCAGTAACGACGACCTCGGCCGAGATGGCTCAGAAATCGCAGCAGTCGTTAACGTATTCAAGTGAGTTCGCCCAAACGAAAGGTTAGCCAAGTCAAATCATGCGATTTTGAGCGAAAGCTTGCATGTGTTTAAGCGGAATGTGGAAAAAATATTTGGTATGCATGTGTTTTGTAGGGCTCTCCACCGACACTCCACAGACAGTTAATTTTCATGTTTATTAGCTCACGAAGACTCAAGAAGTGAATTTATGGTGTGTCTAAGAAGGTTGTTATGTGCTAACAAGTCGATGTGCGTTTAGGCGGAGCGTTTGTTCACTGTGACACTCTACACTTGCGTTTTCACCAGACATTGGGGAGAGCCAAAAAGAGGATTAAGTTTAACATTTAAGTATGAATGGGAAATGAATAACTGTGACTTTTATCCAAGTCTGTTAAATTCTGGCAGGGGCAATTGTAGGGACTCATATTAATTTTAAATAACCAGGTTAATTTAATTTGAAGTTTCTTTCCTATAAGCCTTTATTTCCCTAATTGTCAATGCCAGAATATTTAAATTTGGTGGCGCGCGTGATCTAATGCAAATTCTATCAGTGGGAGAGAATGTTTAAGTATCAAGTTCTAGAAGGGAAAGTTAGAGAATGTGATGAAGGACAAACTCTGTGCTTGTTGTAGCTTGAGCTTCGACTTGGCATTTACTGCTGGTTAAATGTGACGTAACAGCTATTGCTTTGTTGCCTCTAAATCTTCAATGCTGTATTAGGAAACAGGATAGTCTGAGCGCTGTAGCTAAATTCTACTACTTGCTATTATTTTCGAAGTTTGAGTTTAGTTCTTACTGTATCAGTTACCGCCCAAGCAGAGGCGTAGTTTGTTAGCGTCGAGTTGACGCATTGTAAATTCATAAAGAGTGTAAAAAAGAGTAATTTTGAGCTTTCTTCTGTGCAGTCACTACTCTCTTTTCACATAAAAGTTAGACAAGTAGACCCCACATGTGGCGCCCGAGCATTCTACTCGGATCCAAAGGCAAAAGCAGGACGGACAATCATCCCAAGAAGATGCAAATGTCGTAGACCCGATGGTGACCAGCCCATTGGATGGATTTGGCTTCTTAATACACATGATGAAGACGGTAATTAAACCACCAATGGTGTTGGACGGCAAAAACTCCGTCACTGCATTCCTGGAATCCTGGCTCACCAGCGGCCGAGCGGTAAAGACGCTGAACACTGGTAGTTCGGTCCGAGGTTCGAATCCCGCGAACGGGCTGGCTGCATGGGCGTTTTCGTAGTTTTCCCCATGTGTAACGTGTATATATATTTTGGAATTCAGGTCAATTCTGTAATGATCGCATCACGAGACTCAATTATTTTCGAGGTTAACATTGTACATCTAATAGTCTTCCCCTCTTCATCAATCTTAATTCTTGACAGGGCATCCGCAACAACATTTTCTTTCCCCGGCGTATGTTTAATTATGTGATTGAATTCCTGCAACTTTACGTCCAGCGTATAAGCTGGGGTGAAAGATTTTTTTCGGAATACAAGCGACCAACTGCCTTATGGTCCGAAGACACTATCACTGGGGCGCTTTCAAATTGAACTCCAAATTTCCGCACTGCTAATTAGGCGGCGAGAGTTTCTCTTTCCATAGCAGTGTAATTTCGTTGAATTTGATTCAGAGTTTTACTAAAATAGACAATCGGCTGCCCGTTTTACGAAAGTACGGCACCGACTGCTAAATCAGAGGCGCCCGCAGCAATTTCTAAAATTTGGTCCTCTTCCGAAAATTTAAGAACTGGAGCGTTGATTAATGCGTGTTTTAACTCCTTGAACACAGTGTTCGCCTCTGCTGTCCACGTGAACCTAGCGTTTTTCCTTTTTAGAGCCAGCAAAGGTTCAACTATCTATCAACTAAGTCTTTTATAAAGGATCAATAATATGAGCACATGCCGAAATAGGATGCTAATTTTTTCGCAGTGTTAGGAGGCGTATAACTCTTTACTGCTAATAGTTTCGAATTATTTGTTTCTATGCTTTTTTTCGAAATTTTATAACCAAGGTATCTAAGTTCCTTAGCCGCGAATTTACATTTCTTGGAATTTACCTTAATTAAGGCCGGCTTCATTTAATAATGAAAAAACTCCTTTTGAGGGATTTATATGCTCGTCGATAGTTTCACTTGTAATAATAATGCGATCTAGGTAGATGAAAGAAATTTTGCCTAGAACGGGTCTTAAGACGATATCGATCACCTTCTGGCATGTAGCCGGAGCTCCGCTTAAGCCAAACGACTTTCTCAAAAAGGCATACACACCTGATTATGCTATAAAGGCCATTTTTTCTACATCTTCGGGTTTTATTGCTATCGAAAATATCCTGACGGTAAGGTCAAGCGTTGTAATATAATTAGCGTATCGTATTTTTCGAATCATTTCATCTATCACCGGCAGGAGATATACTGGATACTTCGTTATGCTATTTAATTTACAGTAGTCAAGGGCAAATCTCCACGATTTCGGATCTGAAGGTGGGAGGCCGTTTTACTTTTTGAATAAGACTACTGGGCTTGCGGAGGGGCTATTACTCGGGGTGATTGTCTTGTTATCGTGCATCTTACCCCAAGAAAGTTCAGTTTTTGACTTTCGTTTTTAATCTGTACGTGAAGCCCTACTTTCCCAACGCACACACACACTGTTTAGCATAGGCGGCAATTACTTTCTGCCCCGTGCGTTTAAACAGTCTAAATCATCGTAAATTCTTTTTTTAAAAAATACTGCGCCAAAAAGCTATACTGCGTCCCAGTGTCGAGTAAGGCTGCGGTAGGCAGGTTATTTAACATAATGTGAATTTCGGGCAAGGCCAAATTCTATACCACTACTGTATTTAACTAAGAGAGGTTTTTCTTCACAGGTTGCGACCGGACCCTCTTTTTGGATACATGAATTAGTCATTCATTGAATCATTTTGCTTATCAGTCTCTTGTTTCCGTTGCTTCTTTTGCCGATCGCCAAATGACTTGGCCCGTCTTCTTGCTACTGTCTTTTTCTGTCTTCTCAGATTGCCGATAAAGGCACTGACTACTTTGAGCTCTTTGTTGAGATGAAAACCTCGAATACTGGCCTTGGCAAAAATTTGCCGTAAGCGTGTTTTCAGCTGTCCGTCTGCTTTGAAACTTCACGGCGAGTTCAGATAGACTTTTGAGTGTCTGTGGATTTGTCACTTCCAGAAAGTTTTATATTGGAGGAAGCAGTCGTGGGGAAATGACTTCGATCAATTCACTACCCGGCCTCTTTCCACACAGTAGATTGAACACTTGAATTTTGCTCGGTTATAAAATCGGTTAATTCTTTCACATTCGTCTGGTATATACTGAAGAGCTCTGCTTCTAATTTTGCTCGGTCTTCGACTACCGGAAACGCTGTTAGTAGCGCGGTTTTGAAGTTTTCTCAGTTGTATGTTTCGAGTCTGGATTCTCCGGCAGGAACTTTCTGATACCCTTGAACCGACTAAAGGTTTGGGCTTTTAAGTTAGGTGTTGTCACTGTAATCTTCTGAAGCTCATTTACGGGATGTATTGTAAAATGCAATTCTATTTGTTCCATAAAAATCATAACGGAACCTTTGCTGTCGAATATCGCAGTTCACTGCTGCCCGCGTGGTTTCTACTATGAAATCAAATCCTTCCATCGAGTTTACTCATGCCTGAGGGAAGTTGAAAGACAGGAGGAGTCATTGTAAATTTTCCACTTTCTGAGCCATAGTCTGTTAAAACTTTCGGGCGCCAAATGCAAAGTTCCTCACTCCTTTTGTCTAAGTTAAACACTGAGTGAACCGTGTAGCGACTTATCTCTGAGTTCAAATAACTAAAGAAGTATTCTCAAGAAGGGTTAAACTACCCTTTATTTCATTCAAATAACAATAACACTCAGCCCTTTCAGAATAAGAAATAAGAAACTAAACTAACTAAAGGAGACTTAGTCGAAGCTAAGTATAAATATCTAACGTAATTGGCCCTCTAATTTAAACTAGCCGGGGAATATCAAAAGGCACGTAATATACGGTCGAGAGTTACAGCTTCAAGAGAGACTTAGCCCGAATGCAAAACGGGCTACTAAGGATTCCTCTCTCTCTCTCGAGTAACTTGAACCTTCCTTAAATACTTCTTCTAACTCATTTGCAATCAAAGCGGTTCTAAAAACTCATTCTGGCAGGGAGTTGTAAGTGGAAACAAGAAATTAAAGGAAAGAGACTTTGAAATTACAATAACTGTTATAAAATTAAAATATGCCTCACAAATTGTTCAAAGGAAAAAAACGCCATTGTTTGGTAATTATAATAAAAGCGTCTTGCTCCTGAAGACAATGATTCCTTTACATTATCCTTCACTCACTTTACACTTTACACAAACTGGGCTCGTAATAATTGCCACCTACCCTTTACAATTAGAGTGTACTTTAGATCATTTTTATCTGTTTGCGCACTTATAACAGTACTTTAAAGGCAAGCAATTCAACAAAGGCAATGATAGAAATGAGTAATCTATTTAAGACTACAGCAAACCGAGAAATCGTTCTAGGTTACTGGCATTCAAGCAGCAGTAAAACAACGAAATAGATGCTTTAGTACAGAGCGGGGTTGCTTCGAAAAAGGAAAATTGTTTCCGTCCATTTCCGAATATTCTATTATTCTGAAATTATATTAGGTTTTGATCCGACTTGAAGCTTCCACAATAATTAATATGGACACTTAAGCTATGTGAAAAAGAAAGAAAATGTCTCAAAGTGTAGAATCTTTAAACATATTTCGAAGCAGGAAACATGAAAAATCAACGATGTCCTTCGCTAGGATTCGAACTCCAGACCTTACAAGCGTAGCATTCGTGTGTAAGAATAACTCGCATACAGAAGCCAATTTCAAATTTAATTTCCAATTCTCTTAGGGTATCCTGAGTTAGCCTTCTGATCAACAAATAGTTTTGGATCTGTTTATGAAGTACTGTATTTAAATAATAATGATCTTGTATTTTTATAATGACATGTATTCTATATTGTTTTAATGACATTCCATTTACTGGATCACATCGAGATGATTAAAGGAAATAATATAGCAAAATATTTTAATAACAAGGTTATATACGAAAAAAATTGAAGAACTAATCTCATGACCACATAAAAGCGATCATGCCGTTGACAGGGCTAAGAGGAGCACTGTGCAAGTGTATTTTGAAGAACCACTTATTATTCTATACTTTCAGTAAAATTTGAATTAGCAATTAGTTCTGCAAAGTATTTCGAATTCAAAGATAATATTTATCCATGCATTAATAAATTAAGAAGTGTAGGAGTTTACTTACAAACAGCTTTGTGTCTTTATCCAAATATCTCTGCGCATATAAACCAATAAGAGAGAGACCAAAGTAATCTACTGTCATTTGTAAACAGTATTGCCAATGGGTAGACTTGGAAGAGATGCTCTGCATTTTATCGTGGATGCTTGACAAGCTGGAACTGACGTGTTTAGCAACGAAGACCACGGAACGGTAAAACATGTAATTCGCAAGTACTCGTTTTCTGCTCAAAGAAAAAACGAAATAAATATTAGAAAGAGGAACATAATACGTCTCACTTTTTTCCCTTCCTTATTTCAATAAATAAAATGATTAATAATAATGTGTAATCTAATCAAAATTTATAGCTAAGTCAGTGTTAATTTTAGTGAAATGCTCTAAGAATTTTGAAATAACTCATATGGGTCTTTCTTCTTTGTAGCGTCTTGGAGAAAAGAAAAAGGCGGAACAGTGTTGCTAAAAATTTTTGAGGAGCCCATACTTCATGTTGCGAAATGCCCAGCTGCGGTAAGTTAATTCCCCCGCAAAGCGGGTTTAGGATTGCCAGAAAATAGTAAGAGAAAGCAGAGTTTCTATATTTAGTACGAAGCCGACAATTTAAATTAAAAATTAGTGATATGCCGTAGACGGAAGGAGAACATTCTAGAAAACACATTCTTAGCGGTTTACCCGAGAATGTTCTCTAAGGCAGGTAAAAGCTATATATACCCTACCTGTACGCTGAGTAGGGATATCTTGAGTAGTAGTGTAGTAGAATAACTTGAGATCAAAGATTAGCTTGAGAGGGATCAACCGAGTCAAGAGTTATACTTTATTTTTGTTTATTTGCTGTGAAGCTGTCTTCACCGTTCTAGCGTGAAGGCTGTGTTGCTGATTGTTTCAGCGTGTTTGTCGCTGATTTTCGACGAGTGTAAACGTGTTTTTGGAACTGCGTAATAATAATGCTTACTAGCGAATAAATTGTGTTTTGATTCTTCATCAAGTGTTGTCATCAATTACTTCAAATCCACGAACCCGCAAGAATGCAACAGTATTAATTTTCTTTTTTGTTCCATCTTATAATCTTTGTTCCGGACCTTCCTGCACCAATGAGCCTTGTGCGCAATCATATATATGTACCATGACTGTCGTATGCTGTATCTGTTTTTAGTATTACATCAGTATTTCGGATTTTGTATTTAGTTAACTATTTTTGGTAGAATTGTAATTAAAATTGTTTTATTTTTCCATGCAGTGAAGCGCGTGACGAATTTACAGAGAAAGTTACGCCGGAAAAGTAAAAATACAAGAGTGCGTGCATTTAGCATTTAATAAGTAGATGTCTCGTAATTCTATTCTTTTGCTTCGCAGAAACCTCGAGAAAATAAAAATTACCAGAATGTTCTCGTGCATGATTAAAAAGCTTTAAAAAGACGGACAGAAACCTCTCAGTTCAGTTGTTTCAAGTGAACTGTTGTTTACTTCGCTGCTGTAATTTTGAGATCGGATTAGCTTTCTCTGCGCTTTGAATTGTGTTCTATTTAACGTTTTAGTAGTTTAAAATATAACTACTTTGTGATAGTGTACGAATATGTGTGAGGAAAAAATTTCAGCATTTTGTTTTATTTCTTGTGGTAAGAATAAGTTTTATTAACTTTTCATCAGTCTTGTGCATCCAATCTATTACGAACCCGTACGCACACAACAATATTATGTACCATGACTGTCGTATGCTGTATTTGTTTTTAATATTACATCAATCTATATCAATACCACATTTCACCAAAATTTGTCCTTCATTTTGGGGAAAAATGGACCAAAATTCTCTTCATTTTGAATAGCAATATCTAATTCAGCAATTCTACGCAGGATGTTCCCAAAAGGGTGCAACCAATTTTTAGCGCTCATAAACCTTTGATACAAAGATATGCATGTGCAACTTGCTTTAATTCTAAAGAGTTCAGCATTTTCGTCTCGTCTTGACTTATAATGAAAATAATACAAAACAAACGACAACTGCATAGGAACAACTAAAATATTTTCTTCTATTTCGACTTGAAGTTCCTAACTAAAAAGATTAACAAATTTTGAAATTCCAGACTTGCGGCCTTAAAATACAGAAGTAAGTAAATTGTTTCCAAACTGATTATGTAAAACTAAAAGCCTGGTTCCTATGCTAACGGTGCTCTCAGATGTTACAAATAAAATCGGACTTATCAACAATCAGTAGAGCAATCCACAAGGTTGCATCATATTGACAACGCATTGCAGTTTGCAAAGTTCTGTCTAACTTTAGATCTAGCTCATAATTTAAAGTTACTTATTTTGCATTTCTAGTATAGAGAACGAAAACTAAGAAGTAAGGGGAAATCTTCAGCAGAAGAAATAACTTGTTAATCGAAATGCACTTTACAATGCCATGAAGGTACGCAATAGAAATGTACACCAACAAACTGATGTAAATTTCTGTTGTGTTAACGCGTAGCTGCATTGTTAGAAATGAGATGAGAGTGCATTAGAATTTATAGAGACGTGTCTTAAAAGTTATTAAAAAGATGTTTTGTATTAATGCCATTTTAAGAAACTA
Organism: Stegodyphus mimosarum; assembly: GCA_000611955.2. NCBI lineage: Eukaryota > Metazoa > Arthropoda > Arachnida > Araneae > Eresidae > Stegodyphus > Stegodyphus mimosarum. The sequence continues at coordinate 45,569 of KK115146.1, forward strand.
AAGGGAAAAAAAATTGCGAAATTTCACTAAAACATGTGCATAAAAATTAACATATAAATTAAAAAAATTATTCAAAATAAAATGGTATTTTATGAATAAAAAGTGTGCAAATACAAGCCTATCGTTTTACTTCTTTGTGATACTTACAGTTCCAGACCTTGATATTAACGCTTACGTTTTCCATTAAATTTTCTTAGTTTTACACATACCGAAGTAGCTCGGAAAATGTGCACTCTTTATTTTTTCATATATTTATCCTAAAGTTTCTCAAAATAGCTTAGAGAATTTTATCTGAGTTCACCAGTGGGAATGGAAAAATCTGGCTATTTACACTTGTGTGAAAAATTAAAAGAATTTGCATATTATGTCGAATTTTTGGAAAACCAATCGACAGATTTTAATGAAATTTGATATGAACATACGTAAATAACAGAGTACGAGATGCACCATTAAAAAGTTATTTTGTGCATTTAGGATTATCACTAAAGTTCATAGCGCAGGGATGTTCCAAACCCATGTTGTGGTATCGAACCGAAAATGAGTCTAATTAGGGGTATGGTTCTCCCTTACAGCCAGACAGGTCACGCAGCACGACGGCATACTGGACAGGAGGCAGTTGAGGAGTACCTGTGGCAATCGTTCTCATTACTATAGTAAGGCAGCTTTTAACTTCGGGAGGGGATGACGAGATAAGTCAGGGAGCCTTTGCGAAACACATGAAGAAGTGTGCGACCATCTGACATAACACCTATCCAAACCAATACACCTCCACCACCATAATGATCATTTCTCCTGATGAGGGACGGATGTTATCGTATTCCAACCTCTCTCCAGATACAGGTAAGCCAGGAATGTGTATCCAGGCTAAATCTCGACTCATCTGTAAAAAATCTATCTCCTGAAACCTTTGGGTAATTGTAGATCTTGAAACTCGGGTTCCAGTGGCAGCATATATATCTCACGTGAGAGCTGCGAAGCTGTAGTAGTCTTGTGTCGCCGCTCTGAAAAGACTCCATTTAAGTTGTTGATCTTGGTCCACTTTGTCCAGGTCTTCTCGATATGGATCCAGTTTCCTGAAATTGTTTCCACAAACTGCAGACGACACTGGACGTTACATTGAGCTTTGTAGCCACCTGCGCTTGTGATTGGGCTACCTCGAATCTGCCGGCAATTCTCCATCTAATTCTGTCATTCATACGTTCCTGGCTACTCATTTGATGTGATACATTATAAAATTTACCCAACTCTTGTGATAAACACCGGAAATGTCGTGAAGAAGTACGAGCATACAAATCGCCGAAAACCACTCATGCGCTTATGTCCCACCCACAATCACAACTCTGTAGATACGCACGTATACGCTTACGTACTCTGAATATTTGCTTGATTTCGTCAGCCACAAAATTAGTACCTTCGATTCAATACACAGAATTCAGGTTTCAAGTCTGACACTTTAATATTCAAATAAAGTATAATAACAATTTTCTTCTTTTCTCGAGCTCTTAATTTTAACTCATCACATCTGCTAGGATACATAAAAAAAAATTTATCCTTATTTGTATCTATAGTAAAATCGAAAACCGAAATACCCTTTTTAATTTCTGCTTCGACAAGATCTGAAGTTATGGATTCTTAATATGATTTTAACGAATTTTCATTCAGTAATCCATGTTTTGTAAATTTGGTAAAATTAATAGTAGTCCAATTTTTACTAGGTATAAGTGTAATAACATATGAAAAACATATATTTTTATTGCAGCATCGTCATCTTTTATTGGACTTCCAACATTTTTTATTGTTTTCTCTTTTGTGCCTGTAACACCTTTAATCTGTAAATATGTATCTTTCAATTTCTTTTTAAATTCTAATATACTTTCATTAATTCGAATATCATCAGAATTTTCTTCATTAATTGCTCCTTCTATGGCTGTAATACGTTTTACATTCTCTTGAGTAAAATGTATCAAGCTAATATCTAATTTCGTATTCTTTTCGAATAATTCCCTTTTAAATTCAAAATAATTACGTTCTATATATTTTAATACGAATTCTTTATTAGCAGCTTCATGATTATCTACAAGATTAAAATAATTTTGTGAAATTTTACTCTCTATATCATAATTGTCATTATAGAGATAATTCGAACTTTCTGATAGTTATTTTAAATTTTTATTCTCTTTACTATTTTTAATTTTTAATTCTTATTCTTTTATTTATTCTTTATTATTATTTTTATTCTCTTTATTCTTATTTCTTTTTATTCTTTTATTTTCTTGTTTGCTACCTCTGCCAGAATGAGTTTTCAGTATGACGTTTTATGTAAATGAGGTAGAACTAGTATTTAACGCGAAGTTCAGTCACTCCCGTAGATGAGCTCAGAAGTTTTCAGTAGAACTCGGTTAGTTATTTCTGTACCGCTTTGGCTGAGTTTTAGTTAGAATTAAGTTTCTTATTTTCTAAATTAAGCCCAAGTGGAGGCTTTCCTCTAAACCCGAAAGAGGCCGCCTGCGATTGTTATTTGAGTAAAATAAAGGGGTATTTTAATCATTTTTCGGACTTTGTTTCTGTCTTTGTAAGAAGAACAGAGAATAGTCGCTATACTCTTCTCTAGCTCTAGTTGCCAAGGTCACGCAATTTAACCAGAACCCTGTACCATCATCCGTTAATTTAGAACCAGTACCAGCTGAAACTGCAGATCCTTCTTTCATTTGAGCATCAAAAGGTGGATAATAAGTCGCCACTTACTATAAGTCAAAAATGATTTTACTGTAAGTAAATCCTCCTTTATATAACTGAACGATACAAAAAAAAAAAAAAAAAAAAAAAAAAAAAAAAAAAAAAAAAAAAAAAAAAAAAAAAAAAGAAAAGAAAAGAAAAAAAAGAAAAAAAAAAAAAAAGAAAGAAAGAAAATTAAGGATGAAAAAAAGCAACTTATTTTCTCCATCGCCGTTTGAATCTTCAAGACCTGAAAAAGAATTTGCGGATAGTTTTGAAATATCATTTCAAGAAAAGATTACAAATGGAACACAAACTATGAAAAGATTCATTCATTTGATTTTGATAAAACTTTAGATGAACATCTTTTTAAAAGTCAAACCGTTTCGTAAAAATAGACTTAATCGTCTTAATTTTGCATATAAGTGTATACATGTAATGCATTTTGACAGATTTAGAGAGAAACTGTGAAATAAAATATGCTTATTTAACGATTGATGTTTAGATGCTGCATAAAACAGTACTTATAGCTTGACCCATATATTTATTAGGTTACTACTAGGTATAATTATTAGGTAGAGATAAAAACAGCAATAATAATAATCGTTATAAATATAATTATTTAAAAAACATTGAGCTTTGGACGTATCTCTCGCAATCACTGTTGTCAAATGCCAAATACCTTTTCTTTCTTTCTATCTCTCTTCCTTCCATTTTTAAAGAAAGTTTAAAAAAACTAGATAAGCCGATAAAGCGTTTTTCCTCATATTGCAACCAATCGCGTTGTTCTAATTTAAGGATATATATTACTTCATGCGTTAATTTTATGTAAACAATCCTACAATGTCTACATTGCAGGGTGTTTAATATGCTCATTGTCTGAGTTGGATGGATAATCATTTTTTGAGGTTCTCAATGTTTTTGAAATAACAATTTCGAGTAAAAAGTGGCATTCATTTTAGATTTGAGCAACCTTGTAAACTTTCTTAGCATATTAATAATTATAAATTTTTTCATATTATCTCAGATGACAAAAAAATTTCCTGTCATTTTATCTAAAATTATATACTACTGTAACTATGAGTAAGATAATTTAGATCTATGAGATAACTAGATAACTATGAGTAAGGTCATGAATAAATAATGAACATTCAGCTACATTTCATAAACAATAAAATTCTCGCTAAAAATAAAATGAAACATTTTACCCCTTTTCATCATTTAATTCGCCTAAAATTGTATTCAAAGTACGTATAGCTTCCGGTTTAGCGATCATTATCCGTTCATTTCTTGTTATATTTGCATCAGAGGTTAGGAGTTTCCTTAAAAGTTTTAGCCATGGTATCTAATAAAAAAGGAATTATAAACCCATTTTAGAATATTATTACATATACATACAGGAAGCTGATAGTTGAGGATAAACTTTTTACAAAAATATCGAGCCAATAATAAAAGTAATGTTGAATCCTTCATAGTCGAATTTTAATCTTAAAATCGAACTGAATAAAAGAAATATATAGTACATGTATAAGTTCAACCGCGCCGGCCGCATGCGTCATTCGGAACGATTTATCGGTTAGACAAAGCATAAATCATACATTAGGGGCTTTTTTCCGATCTTATTTTTTCCCTGTTCACTGCGTTCAAAGAGCACATATTTAAGAAGGCAGAAAATTATTTTAAAGTAATCTAACTTAATATGCTGATTACCATTTGTAATTAACTGTTTGATTATATAGTATTTAATTTTTGTGCATTTATATATTTATTTGTATATTTTTAAAAACATTGTTTTTGTGATAAAGTGTAATAAATAACTATTACTGTTATTTAATTGTTATATTTTAGTGTATAATTTTCATTACAATGAATTATAATGTAACAATTATTATAGCTGATTACAATAAGTTTAGGATAATGAATAATTATTATAATAATACTATAATCAATAATTATTGTACACCTTTTTTAATCTTTGTACTAAAATATGTATACATTAATATATACCGAAAAGAAAGAAATTTCTTAGTAATTAGTTATAATAATTATATGATACTAATTACTATTATAGTTGCTTAATTAATTACACTTATTATATTCCTTTTTATTTTTTCGGCTAAAATATACGTGCATTATTATAAATAACTTCACGTGGGGCAGAAGGTAAATTTATTTTGGAAGAAATAGAACGAAAATACTTCTTACACAAATGATCACAATGTTGGCAAATGTCACATTAAATCAACAGCAATCGGAGGAGACTCGCTCAAATGGGGTTGATATCTGTTGATATATATTTTTTTAACTATAAAAAGAATATTTCTGCTAAAAAATATAGTTCCATTATTTTCGGGGATCTTATTTTTAAAAGTAAGCAACGAAATATGCATTGTTCATGTAAAATTCATATGTTATGAAATGATATTTCAAAGTTTTTGGTTTCAAGCATTGCATATCAATGGGATTATTTTTGCGAGTATGAAACAAAGGCGCGAAAGATAACTGTAGGCAGGATCACATCACGACACGAAGACTTTCCCTTCTTCAATTGGAAACTCCCTCTTCCCGCAGAAAATCGAACTCTCATGTGACCTCCTGGACTTGTGGTAAGTAATTAACATTCCTTCTGGACGATTCTAAAGCTGCGTTCACACTGGTCCGTTGAGGAGAAAAGCGGCAACGCGGAAAAAAAATTAATTAAAATGGATTTAATTTCCGCTCGATTAAAACTTATTTTACTTCTTGCTTTGCGTAAGAGAAGCAGAATGCAGTGGTTTACAGTAATATGTGAGAGATGACTGCAGCAAGGAGATGCAAATAATTTAATTGAAGGAATGCGCTTGAACGAAACGAAATTTCTTTTAATTACTTTCGCATGACACCACATCAATTCAATGAAGTTCTCGTTTGTTCAAAAGCAGAACACTAATTTTTGTCAGAATATCGCAGAAAAGAATCGTTTAGAAGACAGGAATATAATATCCCAGAAAAGGATCGATGTATATATATATAGAATGCTGTATATATCTAATTTAATTTATTTATGAATTTTGTTGAATGATAATTAAAAAATCCTAATTTTACGATTCTGTTCTGGAGTGTAAATGTTTCATGAGGTAGAATACGATAAATGTTTTTGCATGATGTATGAACTTCCCTTAAATGCTTCCTTAAAGTAATTGCCCTTAATTGGTTTAAATAATGCAGTAAAAAGTATATTTTGTTTAAATATGTGTAGGATTTACAGCCTTGATAATTAAATATCACACTTAAATAAAGCAATTATTTTTAAATTAATAATCAACAGCGATTGTTTAAAAAATTTTTTTAATTTAAATAAATTTTTAATTTTTATCTTAAATGTAACAATAATTACTTCAGTTAGTCATTCATGTATTAATGAACAGCCACTATCTAAAGGTATATTTTATAAGGTCACTTTTATCTAAAATTCATTGAAATAATTCATTTTATATAATACTTCTTTTTCTGTGTTAAAAATTGAATACTACAATTAACAAATTTGCTAATACTCATGCAAAAGTTCTTTAAATTAATGAAAAATTATCATCAAGATTAAACCTCTGGTTAAGTTCATCTATAAATTGCTCGAAAAGTGGTCATGAATGTTAAGAAAAGCAAACATGAAGGCATAGACGTATTCCATAAAATCAGTCACATACTAGCGAGTTTCGTTTCTGTGTAAATAACAGATTGCTTAATTTTTTTGAACAAATGGTTTACTCGTCACCATTCGTTTAAAATTCAGAACTCAATAAATTTTCTAATTAGATGAAACAACAGCTTTATACTAATACCAGTATCGCTTTTGCTAGTCTCGTGTCAGCCGAAATAAAATCAGATCATCTTATGAATTATACCAAATGGTCGTTGTCAAAAGAAGGATAATGCACACAATGCCGAGCGAAAATTAGATTTATATGAATGATGTGTGAAATGAAATGAAAAATAAATGCAAGCTTCTTGTGTCCCCCCCCAAAAAAAAGAGTTGCGGTAGATATTAAAAAAAAATGGTGTCTTCGTACCATCATCAAAGGTGGGAAAAAGCAATGCTCGAACACACAACACAAACCCGTAGTACCCGCTGAATTTTCTGCTTCACCGTGTTACCTCCGCGCTAAGGTACCTTGCGGGAAAGAACGATTTTAAAACTTCACGTTCAGGAAACTGAAGAAGCATCTGGGCTGCTCTGAAACTATATTTTCTGTAAATAGTTTTTTTTTAAATATCTTCCCATTACAACACCACTCCTGGTGACACTTGAATCCAAAATCTTTAACTCAAGAAGCCAACGTTTTATCCACTAAACGACAAGAGCAACCTTAAATTGATGTAGATATATTTTAAGAAAAATTCAAAATCTGGAATTTCGAAATCCATCACTATTTTCTCGCAGCAATCTATTGCATTAGACTATTCTGTAAAAGTTATCAACCATATAATTTACGGTTGGTTATTAATGTTTATTACTGCTAAAAAACTTCAGAATTTTCCTTTAAATAATTTATAAAGCTATTTATTCTATTAGCATATGCATTTTTTATTATTATCTCAAATTTTTATTAAGGTTAGTCCATTTGAATTTTTCATAAAGAAGAATTTTTGAAAGCCCAATCATTTACAAACTGTGGTATAAACTGGACGTTTGAAACGAGATGCCTGAAACTGACGCGTGAAGCGTCGAAAAGTTGAAGTTAAGTCAACTCACACGTCCTCCGATCGTCCGGAAAATTCCGCCTCTGTGCTCGCTTTTGATTGGTCAACGCTTTCCGCCGAACGCGTGACTGCGTTGGTGTGAACTGGGCTTAAGTGTTTTGGCAGAATGCCAGCCAAGTTGCCTTTGACCCTTTTTTTATACTAATTAAATAATGTTATTGTTATCAAGTTTACATGGAAAGGGAATATTTTAAACAACTGGCATATTTCCAATTCCCTTCATTAAAAAAGAGTATTCCTTATTTCTTATTAAAATTAAAACTTTTAGAATGCGAATTGGATTTCAATTAGAGGCACGGTATGCTTTCATATTTATTACGTTTTTAGGGTGAGTAACAACCCTACTTTTTCAGGCTAAGGTGCTCCGCAATGACTATAAATGTATCGTCGATGCCAAGTCAAAACCAAGAATCTGCAAAATCATTATTTCGAGATAAAATCTTTAAAAGTTGAAAAATCATTAAATGTCGGAAAAAGCTAAATTGTGAATTTTAACAACAGTATTTTTTAAATACAGCGTGGCTCAAAATGTCTTAGGCAGATTTTAAAAGCAAATAAATCCAGAATTACGAACCAGTTTAAAAAATGGAGGCCCCTGTTTTCGGGGTTTCAGTTTAATGTGTTGTATAAAATATAAGCTTATATATTTTAAATCTGGAAAAATTTAAATATAGAAAAAAAAAAACCTAAGTAATTTTTACCGAGTTTATTACTAAACTTAATTAATTTCACAAAGTGTTTCAAAACTACGTACAGAACTTGAGAGGAGACAGGATACACTGGTGTGAATCGTAATGCAGTAGCATAGCTGCCGACCGTAAAGTACGAAAACCGAAGGAAAATGCGAAAAACCGGGTGCTTCCAGGAGGCTTACGCCCTGCGCGACGACGCCATTTATTGCATAATCAAGACAATATTGTTTATTTTGAAATAAGAATTTTATTGTTACTATTTTTATTATTATTATGTATTTTTCAAAAGTCTGTTTTTGTTTTATTATTGTGTGAAGTTTGCAACTATATTTCTTTTCTTGTGTAGAAACAACTCTTTTGTAATTCTTCAATTTGTCCTGCTGGATGTGTGCCGAGTTAGATGGCGTAATGCTTTGAAGTGAGAGAATCGGTTGATTGTGCAGATGAAATATGTTGTTTCAGAACGTTCTTTAAAAATATGCAAAATAAATATTTTGTTTTCTGAACTCGGATTATGCACAAGATATTTAGTTTCAACACCATTTAAAAGGAATTTCAAATTGACTTAAACTCAGCTTATAGTGCATAATTCAAGTTATTGAACGATTTATAGTATGATTCTAATGAAAGATATATTAATACTTAATTAATAGCCTACATTTTATGTTTTTTTGGCTGATTTCATTTTTTAATTTTCCTACACTTTTATGATGAGAAAATCCTGTGTGGATGGAAGCTTTCTTTTATCAACGTACTTTTAAATATGAAGAAAACAATAGTTAAAGTGTGTCCATTCCGTGATTAACGGAATAATACGTTATATATTGATGTAAAACAAAATCAAATCAATTATTAAAATTAAAATTAAATCAATCTAACTCTGATGAGTGAGTTTAGTATCGATCGCTTGCGAGAGATCTGTAAAGCTGGCATAATTACGCTTAGCTAAAGCTGGCAGATTTCTAACAACGTTATGCGAATGCCAGGAATTCTCCGAATCTCGATCCACAAGCCCTCAGCTTGAGTACGCTACACGCTAATCTGCATTCCGGTGAGGAATATGCAAACAAGAAGTTAAAGTAACGATCAAAATCATATTAACTACTTAGTTTGCATACGAACCTTACACAGCCAACAGAAGGGGAAAATACTGAAAGGTTGTCTTATGCCTGTATAATAGCAGTTCAATAAATTAAGATTCCCAAAAGTGTGCTCTTTTATGGTCTTAATTTAGTGTTGCGAATTTTGTACATAGATAGGTAATTTTAGTGCAATTATATGTGAAATTGTTTCTGTGTAATGTAGTATGAAAAATCGAGAGAGAGAAGCTATACCGGAAAAATAAGAATACAGGGGCAAGTATGTTTGAATAAATGGATATCTCGGTAATTTAGCGAGAAACCACTAAAAGTCTCCAAACTTGGCAATTATTTGGTGAGATTTTGGTCCGGTCATTGTATCACCGTAATAAATATAAGTGCAATTGATCACTGTATTAGCTGTAACCGTAATTCGACGGTCATATTGCCTTCCAGTAATTTTAAGAAGCAGAAAGTACTAAAAATATCTCGGCGATTGGGTGAAAACTATATAAGGCCAGTGAGAATATCTGCTCTCAGTTATTGTCAGCTGTTAGCTCAACGTGAGTTCTGATTATAGCTTCGCTGTTTGCCTGCTCTCTGCATTCCGTTGTCTTTAACGTTCATAATAGTTTGAAGTGCAGCTACTGATTATAATCTGTGATATTTTAAATAGCTGTAAGACTATTTTTGTGGAAAGTTCCAGATATTTGAAGTGTTTCATTTTGATAAAATAAATTTTACCAACCTAACGTCGAAGTTGTGTGCATTCAATCTATTGTGAACCCGTACGCACGCAACATTATTGAATTGCTGATAGCTATTAAATGGAAATTTTACATATGAATTTAATTGTCTTTTTTGTTCAATTTCTGACTTTCTTAAGCTAAATCTAAAAACTTTTGAAACTATTTTATCGTGTATACAGAATACTCCACTTTTTTGAAGTTTGTAGTCCCTAAAGCTAAAAAATATTATAAATATTCTTAAACATTTTAAGTAGTTATTCTTCATATTCTATAACGTTTTAAGCATTAACTTCATACTTTAGGTGCAAAGTTCTCCAGCTCTTTGATAGTCCTGATGTTGTAATATATATCTGGATTCCCTTTTTTCATGGTTTCGATAGACACCTATAAAAGGTTAAATAATAATAATAATAATTTAGTGTTAATCAAGAAATAATTTTGGATCAATACTAAGCAACAGCAAAATATTAAACACTAAATTGCGAAATCTTTAAATAAAGTTATTAGACATTGTTCACAGAGCACTTTTTTTACACTTAGATTTCATATCCATTCGATCTCTTTCAAAGGACTTCCCTTCGGAAGCCACGGTGTTTTTCCAACTCTTACTAGCACTGCTGGAAATGGCAATGGCCTCCAACAAGTCGTTTTAACATTTTTGTGTTTCAAAAATGGTGTCCCTTTAACCCGCGTGCGCTTGCACTGGGTCCAATAGACCTGTTTATGTTGTTATCTCAATAGGTCGATCGTTTTATGTTTCCAAAATTTTTCCGCTGGAGCTTGATTCAGAGTCTGCTCTTTTAGACGCATTGTGCCTATTCGTGTTACCATTACATAGTTGATTTGTGATAATATGGAAAGCAGCAAACATATCGCGTAATTTATCTTACAACGAAGAAATTTTGCAAAAGTTATTAGATGCATCAACTGGCAAAGAAGGTATTGAAGAAAATGAAGATGGAAGTGATCATGAATTTTCAGTTCGCATGATACTAATTCACACGGTGATATAGATTCTAAAAACGATGGTGAGAATTGCGTAAATTGTTTTATTGGAAAATAATTATCGAAAACGAACAAAAAAGAAAGAAAAAAGAAAAGAAAAAAAACCCGAAAAAGATGCAGTGTTTGCTCAGCGAAAAAGCACAGAAAAACAAAAACGTGCTTCGCCGAATGTGAAAAGTATTTGTATGGACCACACGAAAACACTTTTTCAATCTGTTGCTAACATTTGTTGCTGCATTTGTTCTCTGTGTTGTGCTAATAAAGAAAATAAGAATCGATACAGAGTAAAAGTATACTATTATCACACTTGCCAACCTACGACACTCAAAAATCGGGAGATTTATTTTCAGGAACAAAAAGATTTTTAAATGATAAAAATATTGGTAGAATAGTGTAGAATTGGATGCCCTTCGATTGGAGAAAAAGTTTGTTCAATTTTGGCGCTGCAACCTCATTTCTGGTTACCATGATAGTTTTAACTTGATTTTAGCTTCTTAATTTTTTTCAAGTGAAAATAACTTCAAGTGATGTTACATGGAGTGCACAATGCCAAGTTTGTGCAAGGTAGTGCACAATGCAAGTTTGTGCAATTCTCTGACTTTTTTAAGTAAAAATAGATCGATATGTACATGGACACACAGTTTGTGCAATTCTTTGACTTCTTATTTTGGGTTTGTATAGCGGCAATCTTTAAATTGTTGGCGTCAAAAAAGAATCGCCATAAAAACATGGAGCACCCAATTGCAAACTTTTAGCAAAATATATTTTTTAATAATGAATCAACTTCAAGTAGTTACTAATTAAGGTCTGAAAGTTCAGTTAATAATTCTTAAATGCAAACAGTACATTCTGCATTAATAATTTTTTGGTCCTTTGGTTCAACAGAAAAAAATTTTTTTTTTCAATAGAACACACGTTGTTCTTGCGTTTTTGTATGCGAACATGTTTGAGAATATTGGCCCTTTCATAAAGCGAAATTGAAAAATCGCAATGGCAAATGTTACGCATCGTAAATGCATCACATTTCCTTGAGGAAATATTAGAAGGAAAGTCATATGTGTACGATTTTTAAAAAGTGCATCAGTATTTTACCTTTTTTTTTTTTTTTTGCAGACATAAGTAATACGAAATATCGTAATTTCTTAAACTATTTCTCGAAAGCAAGTACGTTCACACAGGTTAGCGACAAGACGAACGAAATAGCAACCTCAATCTTGTTTTGTGCTCGTTGGCTAATAAGTGCCAGATGACATGCAGTGGCACTCGATGCTCGTTGGAAAAATGGAACATGACATTTTCGGACACGTGTTCTCACTAACAAAGCAGAGCGCCATAATTTCTCACTAATGAAACTACTCTGGTTTTCTATGCAGCCTAAAGAAAAACAAGGTGTTTCAGACACCACAAATCACTCTTTTGGGGATGCAAATAACGAAGTACAAGTATTAAGCCAAGCTACATAAAAATCATGAGAAATTTTAAGAATAAGAGAAAGTCGGGTGAAATATATTGTAAATCGGGTTGGCGGGAGAACGGTTGGAAATCGAGAGAGTTGGCAACATTCCGGTTAATGCTGTTTTCCCCCTATTCTAATATATAATACGATTTCCTATTCCTTTAAGAAGTTTTATTTCATGAAAGCATTTGGAGAAATTAAAAATTTTAATATGTATAGTTTTTAAATTCGATTATAAAATTTATTATTGGCACAGACGTGACACTTTTTCCGAAGATTTAGAACATTTGCTTCAAAAAACACGAATCGAGTCTTTTGGATCTATCTTGCGCATTCGTGTAACTCATATGAGCGCACGTGCTCCCGGGTTTAAGTAGAGTTTCAATCTGGAAACACAGACAGTGTACCAAGACACTGAAGACAACTGAATCGAGGAGGCTGGTGGACAACCGTGATACCTTTTTGAGCCAAAAACGCTGTTATTAAAAGAGCTGTCTGACAAAGCGCGTTGTCCTGATGAAGCATCTGTTGAAAAATCCTTTCAAACTACAGATTTGTATTGCCGTTAGAGGGCGTTTCTTTACTTTAAGGAAAGATAATATTAGTTTTGTTTGCGATGCTGAAGTGATAAGAACCACAGATGGCTTCCGGTCTTGTTTTGAAATAAATTATTATTTTATAATGTTGAAGGTAATGGTTTCTATTATTATAATCAGCTCTCTATCATGAAGTTAGAAAAACATTTTTTTAGCATCAAAGTCTCTTTGAGTCCAGCCTCCCATTTTTGCAGTCTTTCGAGACGCTAAGGTAAAACTTTTAATTGACAATCGTCTAGTTTGTTCCATCATCTTTTTCTAACAAAAGCCATGCTGGGCAAGAATAATTGATTCTCAATTTTCTGAAAAGGCTTTAAACTGTTTGAAAAACTACGCTCTCCTAGAGTTTCTATATACCTGCTAATAATTTGCATTCACTTGAAACGCAAGTTTGAAACAAAACTTGGTGGCGCATTGTTGCTCAAAACTGCACAATCTTATCGAGTTTTTTTGCTACCGATTCGTTTGGTTTGTTAGTTTCATGACGCATAACCTTAAAGGTTATATTAAATCAGACAGATGGTGACAATTTATAATATAATGTATAGATATAGAGATAAAAACCGTAGTAAAAATATTTAATACGGTTTTCTACGTGATAATGATACGAAAAGCTAATAAACAGAATGAGTGACGCATGAACGATAAATGGAAACGGGAAAATCAATTACAATCAAGCTAGTTAACTTGATTTTAAAGCATTTAGAACATCTAAACAACTGTAAAACAAATCAAATTAAATGATAAAATCCAATCTTTTTTAAACATACAAACAAGTTAACATAAATCGAGAATGACCAATCCTAAGACGTGTTAAGACGTGTTAAAAGGACCTTCTCTTTCTAACTTCTTGGGTGTGCCCCAGTGTTCCACTAGAGATTTGATACACTTAAGTTTGTAGCAGATGTGAACATTCCATAGTATCTGCCGCTTGTTTAAGATTAAGATTATTTTTTTTTTAAGATTGATGATCTTGTGGACATCTCTAAACGGAGCAAGCTAGCTGCCAGTGCGTTTCCTTTTATTCCCACGTGTTCAGGTACTCATCAGTACAAAATCTCATATCTATGCATGTATAAATTTAAATTTAGCTTTAGAACTTCCACAAATACAGAATTATGAGCGTCAGAGAATGTTTCCAATGCTTTCAGCGCACCATACATATCAATATAAATTATGAATTTTTTGGCGCACGTTTTGATACGTGTGGAACAGCATAATAAAAGCTGTTTACTTCAAAGTCAGTACTGAGCAAACCTCAAGCAGGCATCTACCCTCCATATGATTTCAAATCACAATGGATGCTCAGATACGACTTGTTGCTTTTGAGCCATCGGAATGTAACTGCTCTATTTATGCCTGTGTTTAAAGAAAAGCTGACTCCAGATGACCATGTTCGTAATTCTTTTATCGGACTGATAGAAATGACCAAGAAAGTATATTTGTGCATTCTTCCAAGGCGGTATTCCGAAGTGTTTTACAGATTGCATATTTCCATTAGGTAAAACATCAATCAGTGTCGGACTGATTGATGTTGTTCGGACTCTTGTGGGGGAATAAAGAACGCAAGCTTCAGGCGAAAGATCAAACATGTCATAAAGCAAAGTGATCTTAGATATATATTCTGGTTAATACTGCATATTGAAATAATACCATAGAGACAACTGCTCACGCCTTGACTAAACTGATAGTTCAAAATTGCTCGCATACCGACTTTCAATAATAAATGTTCTAAAGGCTCTAGAACACGTCTTCAATGCCTGGTGATCAATGGTGCCCAGTTTCAATAACACAGAGCATCATGTTGAACCTATACCACTGAGCCATAGTCTAGTTTAAAACCGACTAGATACTTGTAAAGATATGTAACATAGCGCAACGATCTGCACACTTTGAGATGTTCGTCAATACCTTAAGAAGATTTAATGTTTTAAAGCGTTTCTTATTCAAGTATCGTCCATATGGGAGGAAGTTTGCATTCAAATATTTACTTTAGAATCAGAAGAATTCAATGATCTATATATGCGATATGCGCAGTTCATGCTCAGAAGGAAGATTCGCTTTTTGCAAAAACGTACGCTATCAGTCTTCTAACTAATCAGACTAAACAAACTGAATCCATGCTCATTCGACCAATTCAGGACCTTATTAAATGCGATCTGCAAATGTCTCTCTTTATACCTCATGTCTGCACCTTAACAAGTTATTTAGAGGTCATCAACATGCATGAGCCTGAAATAGGCGGATGTTCTTCTCAAACAGAGTTTATTTTTAGCAGCTCGTTAATGTGATTGATTGGCAGGTGGTTTGAGGAATATCTCGGTTCTTATTGGCTTAGCAATAGGGATAATGATAGCTTTGTTCCACACACTGGGGAAAAGTTCTCTTTCCAAACTTACATAGTAAGAAGGACTTTCAATTATTTTTAAGAAAGATGCCTAATTATGTCATAATGGTCTGGCTAGACCTACAATGGCCTGACTATTCAAGTCTTCAAGAAGGCTCATTTTAGCTCAAGCATATTAAAATCAACATTATAAGATTATGATTTGAGAGACTTGAATGCAATAGGACGTTTCTCTGAGCACAGCTTTGATAGAAAGAAATGTTGGTGAGTAACTGCTACCGCCAGATACTGCAGCAAAACTCTCACCTATTGTATTCGCAATTTCTTCTGTGTTGTGTATCACTCGGCAATCTTTTCCAAAATGAAAAGTGACTAGTTATTACACATCCCAGTTACTTTCCTTACTCCTTCCTACGTTAATTTACTTGAATGTAGAGGATGTAATTGTTGACATACAGGATATACAAGTGTCCGAGTCCGTCGCCGAACTGTTCACGTATTTGCCTTGGCTCTTCTAAAGGCTATTAACATGGACAATGTATGGTACGGGTGAAACTCCCAATCTCTTCTCGCTGTCCTACCATGGTTTATGGTATTTTTGTAATCTTATTGATGAGAAAAGAATAGAAAAGTTAGCTGCTTGAATAATAACCTCGTAAAGGCTTCCACTGCATCGTATGTACTCACACCACTCGCCATTTCTTCAGTGAGTTCTGTACAAAAGAAAAAAGGGCCCAGTATACTATTTCTCCGATGAAACGTGGAGGTTTACAAATGGGCGTTAAACCTTTATTTACAAAAGCAATAAAAATCGGAAAATCGTGACTGTCTTGCAATTTTTTCTGTTATTAAACGTTCTAAATGAAGCAGAAATGGTGAACAGATAGTTGGATCAGTGCTGTGAAAGGTCCTCAGGCTGTTGGAAGTATGTTTGCAATCTTCAATAAGGAGGCAAAGAGAATCGTTATTGATAATTTGCTCGGTCTGCCCACCAAGTGAGGTGTTTTTCTTCACTTCCCCAAAGAGGATTGTGATAGTTGAAATTGCCTATGAGTATGAAGGGCTCCACTTTTAAACCTCTGACTGCTGAATTTGTGGAGAGAAATCACTTCAAAAATTGTGTATTTTTATTGCATATTTTAAATCTATATACATTGGACAATTGAAATATGCATTTTTTCTTTCTAGAAAAGATTTTTTACATAGATTTAATCATGAGAAAGTAAGCTGTCAGGAAAACTAATTTCACATGCTGTCACAAGAAAAAATTATAAATTTCAATTGAATTACAGTTCATTTTTATTTATTACATAATATAAAAAAGTAAAAGGTATGAAAATATTATAGAAAATATTATGATGCACTGAGGAAAAAGTACCTTAGAAATGCAGTTTAGTATGATAGAGTTCGAAATGGGGTTCAAGGCTAAGTCCAACTTCACAGTCTTTGCACCAGATTCGTGTTTCTTTGCGATTTTTGTTTCCATTTGCACCTTTCTTGCGTCTTTTTTACATCTTTCTTTTTTTCTATTTGCATCTTTCTTTCATTAATCGCTGGACGTTTTCTAGGAGCTTTTTCTGATTAGAAAAAGGTGACAAATATAGTAGAGCGGTAAATACCAAGTACCTTCAAATGCCGCAATTTAGTGGACGACTAACGTCGTTTGTTGATCTAAACCTAAATTAAACGTCTAATACTGTATATAATTTATTTCACTGGTTAAACGGTGAAAAGGCGGAATGCGCTTCTCAATAAAGGTAGGAAAACACATGTCCGCGAAAATCGTAGAATGAGCAAATTTTGCTACATTTGAGTTCCCAGTGGAAATCGCAGGATGAGCAGCCAGAGGCTTAAGTTATTTAAGGTGATCCTACACAGAATGAAATCTTACTTTCACCTGCGAGTTCGCAGAGGCGGCCCTGCACTCTAAACTTCAGACTGCATTCCTCATGTTAAATATGGCCAAAGCTTTTGACCGCGTCCGGCATGAGGGACTCATTTGCAAGTCAACTGATTTTCACTTCGACAGAAAATTAATTCTCTTACTTCACTCGTTCCTGACAGGTCTCACGTTCCAAGTCTCCGTCGGAAATGCCATTTCGGATACAACTCCTATCATGGTTTGTGTTCGACAGGGAAGCGCGGTTGTCTCGATCCTCTATCTCTACTACGTTGCTGACTTTTCCAAGCCCTACTGCAACTATGCAATGCTCGCATGTTACGCTGACGATATATCCTTGGCTATTAAGTCAGCAAACATAAACCATGCAATTAAAAAACTACAAGAACAGATGCCGCAATTGGAGACTGGTGCTGCAACTGGAAAGTAGCAATTAATGCGCAAAAATCCCAGCTACTCCTAATTCGCAGTAAAATGCTCTCTCGTGCAGTAAGGAGAATTCTGTAGCTGTTCGGTGAATCTATTCCAATTGTGAGGCAAGCGAAATATCTGGTCGTTGTATTCAATGACAAACTCACGTGGAATAAGCATATAAACTATGCAAGAAATAAGGCCCTTTGTGTTATGAATTTAATGCTCCCCATCATAGACAAGCACTCCAGGTTGGACCTACGACAGAAAAGACTAAAATATACTACCATTATGCCAATTTTGACCTATGCATCCTCTGCCTGGGCTGCAGCAACGGACAGTGATATTCGGAAGCTGCAAATTGTCCAGTCAAAATTCCTACGAACTATGACGAACGAACATTATTATTACGCACATTATTATGTGCTTAATAATAATGTGCGTTCGTCATGTGCGTCACATTATTATGTGCGTAATGATCAACTGCACAACGACCTCAAACTGGACTACATTGCTGATTACCTGAAGAAAGCAAATGATCACAAATGATGTACCTACATGTCCTGCTATTTTTTAACCATCTTGTATAGATCGGAATATAACTCCCGTATTACCTCCTATTATGCTCAAAATTCTAACTGTATATTATCTCGTTAGTATATATTATCTCGCTGTATATTATTTCGTTAAAGCGTCCTGGTTGCAAATAGTAAGTTATAATAGCCATTAAGTATATAGATATGACTAAGATGGTCAGGTTGAGACATTAAGCTAAAACAGTGATTGAGAGATAACTGCTGTCGTCTCAACGCATCTGAGAACAAGACTTTGAGAAGATTAAGAGTTTTTAATTTTTTCCTCAAATACAGGACGTGCAGGATTAAAGTCAGCTTTTCGTCGAACATCACTCCCAAAACTTTCACTTCAGATGCCGAGAAAACCCAGCACCGATGGAAATACCCCAGGATAATCGATTCCAATTACTGCAGGAACTTCTAGAACAGAGTAAAGACGAAGGAGGAGAAAATGAAGAAACCCCGCCCCCACCGATTGTATTTCCAAGCGAAGACTGCGATTGGATGAGAATAGACAGAATCCTCACAAAAGTCTGTACTGAACCTCACGAATGCATACTGAGAGGCAAATCTATCTTCGTTTGCACCAAAAATCTTAAGGATTACAGCAAGGTAAACCAAACTATGATTGAGAAAAGCATCCCGCACCATACATATCGTTATGAATGCGAAAAACCTATAAAGGCCATTCTGAAAAAAATCCCGGCATCTTTCACTGAAGAAGCAGTACAACAAGAACTGAGCCGCAGAAAATTTCCTATTCTAAAAGTAAAGCAATTCTCCCGAAACCAGAAAGAACAAAATTCCAAGCTCCCTATTTATCTACTGGAACTCCGAAGAAGTAAAGAAGGTAAGCAAATATTTCAACTTAATAATTTATTCAGTTTTCCGGCAACAATTGACAAATTTACCCCTAAAAAGAGACCAATTCAATGTTATCGATGTCAGCAATATGGACATTCACAATTGGGCTGCAATAACCAAATCCGTTGTGCTCGATACGGAAGCTCCCACAGAAGCAATACCTGCCCTATGAAGCCCGATGAAAAACCAACTTGTATTTTCTGCGGTGAAAATCACGTTAGCAGCTATAGAGGCTGTAAAGTTTACCAGAAAAAATTTGAGAAGAAAATCCCTCAACCACAACAGCAAGCACCAGTTCTTAATGAAGCTAACTTCCCCAGTTATAAGACAACTACAACCCAAGCTCCTAAACAGCAAGCTCTCTATAGTGATATTTAAAAAAATAACGTCAACCCTCCTCCCGGAAATATACACGAAGCTTTAACTTGGATAACTGATGAGAAGATCAACTCATTCCTAAATACCATCATATCCTTGATTGGAAAAATTAAGAAGGCAAAAAAGCAGAAAAATTACAGGGCGGTTTTGAAGCAGCGATGACATTAATTAAGTTTGCCGAAGAGGAAAACTAAAGTTTACGTCGTAGACACCTGACTCCCACTGACCAATCAAAATGCTAAGGGCATACAGATGAAATTCTTAACTCCACCCCCACCCGTAATAGCCTGTATTTCATAGTATTATATCTTTTTCTCGTCGACTGACATCTTCAAATATAGGTACGAAGGACTCATTTTTCTCCATTGAGAATTTAATTAAATTCTCAATCAACAAAACACCAATGTTATGGTAGGAACGTTATGTGTATTCCTCCACGCATTCTACACAGGATGTGGCTACCAGCCCAGGCGCCTGTTTTTCATGTGCTTCGCACCTGAGCCTTCAGATGCCGCTGGTATGAATGACACTTCAAGGTGAAACTCAGGCTCAGGATGGAGATTTCGTTTCCTGCAAAATTGCATGCAAATAGTGTTCTGTTTCGAAAACACAACTCCATGTTCCTTTGACCATTTCTTCTTCCTGTTCAGAGGGATATGCATCTGTCTCTCCAAGTATCTCATATCTGCACCTTGACAATTGATCTGCAAGTCATCAACATATAGTGAACTGGAAACTGCAAGTGGATGTTCCTTTAAAACATAATTTATTTTCAAACTGAACACAGTAACACTTAAAACGCATCCTTGAGCCACATTCTTTTCTTGCTCGAAGTTGCTCAACAAAACAGAGCCAATTCTTACTTGAAAAGTTCTAACCCTCAAAAAATTTTGAATGAAGATTGGAGCAGCTTGCCGCGCAAGCTACTAGCATGAAGATCTCACAAAAAAGTATCGCCATGTCTTATTGTAAGCCCTTTCTATGCCAAAGAAAACAGACACGACGTGGTTTCTCTTGACAAAGCTTTACAGATGCAAGTTTCCAGAAGAAGCGTATTATCAATTGTTGTTCTACCTTTACGGAAACCGCTTTGATATGACGAAAATACGCTGTTATTTTCCATGTAAAAGACTAGGCGACGGCTTATCATTTTGTCCAGTAACATGCACATGCAGCTCACAGTGCAACGGGCTATAGTTAGAAGGATTCTTTGGGTTTTTCCCTGGCTTAGCTATGGGAATGACTATAGCTTTTTTCGATGCCCTGGGAAAGGTATGCTCCTTTCACACTCGATTGTAAAGAGTGAGAAGGGCAGCCAACGAACTATAGGAGCGATGCTTCAGCATTTCATAACTGACAATATCTGTACCCGGACTTGTCCTATGTGAATCCAACAATACTCAGTGTAGTAAAATTGCCATTATAAGGCTCCTCCTAACATCTAAGTTGCCTTACGCCCTTAAACGACCCAGTCCCTACAGGCAATCTAAGGAGTATTAACCGGCCAGCTTAACCCAAGAGAACTTTGTCTGGATTTATGCACACAAAGCAGGGGTGAACGGCCACGCATCCACCAACAAA
This sequence comes from Stegodyphus mimosarum, assembly GCA_000611955.2. Lineage (NCBI taxonomy): Eukaryota > Metazoa > Arthropoda > Arachnida > Araneae > Eresidae > Stegodyphus > Stegodyphus mimosarum. Next base: position 66,654 of record KK115146.1, read on the forward strand.
GAGAAGAAAATGCAATATAATCCATCCCCGGGTATTGACCAAGGGGTGCCAAATCCCGAGGACAACCTTGGAAATCTCACCATGTAATAACCCTACAGCCAAAGACTCAGACAAGACAGTACCTTATGGTGCCTGCCGAGATTGAGCCGACCGCCATTTAAACGATGGTTCTAGTCCTGAGAAGACAGATTTTATACCTCCGTGGTCGAGACTGCTTAAGTACCGATCCTAGCTAGTAGCTTCAGGGGTTTACCTGCACCGATCCCCGGGGGGAAGCGGTTTGAAACAGTAGCAAACGTATCACCTACGGTATTCGCTATTTCTTCTGCTGGGCAAATCCATAGCTGTCTTTTTTAGAAAGGAAAAACAGTGGTCTTAATATATTCCTAATACGTTGCTAACCCTTTCCAATATTTGTTTTCTAGATATAGAGTATGAAATTCCAAACACTTAAAACACCCATGAATCCTTTTAGCTCTTATGTCTTACTTTTCTTGCATGCCCTTTGTCAAACTTTTTTGAATGCTGGAAAGTTGACAAAGAGGACTACTATGGAAGATACCCAGGCTTTTCTTTGCATTATGATAGCTTCTTGGCAATCACTGTCCTACTATTGTTTTGAAAATTTTGGTAACCTTGTTGGTAAAGGCTTTCACAGCATTATCGATTAGCACATCTTTTACCATTTCTTCTGTGATCTCTGCAAGCCAGGAGAAGGGCTCCTAGTCTGCCCTATCAAGTATACATTAAGTCGATCTTGATAAGGGATTTACTCTTTCTCAAGCACGAGATATGAAAATATGAAAATGATCGCTATTATAAAGATCATTCCCTACTATGTCCAAAAAGACGAAAGTGATATTGAACAGATAGCAAGATCGATGGCACGAAATGTCCTTGTAGGCTCGTAGACATAGTATCCTGTCCATTGTTGATCACATAAAGGAAATGATCTTCGATCATTTGCTCAATTTATCTTCCTCAAGGATTTGAGTCGTTACTGTTCCAGAGCAGACTATGAGCATCAAAGTCAACTAAGATGATGAAAGGTTCAGGCACCTGGTCTGTTTAGGTCATCTAAATCTCGTAGATGGATGAGTTTGTTTCGAGGCAAACAGACACAACGAAACTGAAACTAGAAACTTTATACTTATTTGAATGACAAGAGTTCGAAGGTTTGTTTTTAAAGGAAATGAACTGGAGGGGTAGTCAAGTGAGATGAGGAGACCTCCACCTCCCCTCGCACGCTCACCTACAAGATTGTCTTTGCTGACAAAATGAGAACCTTTGAAGGCTAGCTTCTTTCTCTGGTTTCAGGAGAGTCTCTTGCACTGCCAAAGACACAGGATGATGTTTATTGATCAAGGCTTTGAAGTTAACGAGATTTTGGTGGAACCGCGACAATTCCAGGAAACAAGGATCGCCATTAAAACTGATGTTTACTTTTTCGGTGCTGTCTCTTTGTTTTGCTTAGAAGTAGGTACCTCAGGATGTCCAGTCCCCCTTTCACGTCCATATCAGAATCTAAATCATCTGGACTAATGCTTCCAAAGGAGCTTACACTTGGATTTCTGGGTAGTACTGAAATTTTCTTTTACTCATTTTTATTTTCCGGTTGGATGTCCTTATCTTCTTTATTATTGGGTATTTTAGGTATTATCATGATATTCTGGAATGACTGTTTATTTTCTGAGCATATTGTTCTTTGTGTGCCTATCGACTTAACAGATTTTACTGTGATAACGTTTTGCACGGTTGCGATCCCACTACCATTCGTCTTGTCTCCGGCTATGAAATATTTTTCGTTACTTTGAGAGGGTAAGCTTTATCCTAATTTTATTAACAGTTATTTTAAGTTTATGCATCTTTCGTATCATTCCAGTTTCAGCTTACAATTTCCTACCAGAATGTAATTTCAGAAACGCAGTTAATGCAAATGAGTAAAGAGTAGTATTTAAGGCGATGTTTCACCGATTTCGAGAGAGAGAGTTTCACTTTCTGACTAGCGCACATTTGCCTTTTGGCTACGTCTCTCTTAGTTATTGCTACGCTCGGCCATACTTTAGGCCCTTGTTTGGCTTCGCCGACTTAATTAAGATTTAGGGGCCAACTACTTAGTCTTGATAGCTTCGGCTATATCTTAGTTAGCTTTAGTTTAGTTAAGTTTAATTTCCTATTCATTTAAGTTCAACTGGAGGCTTTGCTGTACGTTCCGAATTACGAACTGATTGTATTTTATTCTGAGAAATAAAGGTTAGTTAACCCTCCTTACGTCTTACGTATCTGTTCATACACTTAAGCGATTATTCGCTTATTAGTGTTTCTGGGGTTCCTAGGATTGAACACAGAATTAAATAAGTAAAACCCCACAAGAGTTTGGAAGTCTTTTTCAGTTTTCCATTTTGGGCAAGTTAGTTAACTGATCTTCTTCATGCATCTTGAGCCGCCTAGCAGCATTTATACATTCTGATGAGACAGCTCAAAGACAATTTCTTCTTGTGATATATAGAGTAGGTAAATCTCGGAAATTATGCTTCAAGAATAATTTAACGATTTGTACGCTGATACACTTACATCGACTTACCAAAGCTTTTTTAACCCAAGGAGTGTAATGGACTGTAATGGAGTGTGCAAAACTGAAACCAAAAACTTTATACTTATTTGAATGGCAAATGAACTGGAGTGGTAGTCAAGTGAGATGAGGAGACCACCACTCGCACGCTCATATATAAGATTGTCTTTGCCGACAAATGAAAACCTTAGTTCGCCTTTGAATTAATTATAAACAGAAATCAAGGCACTTTTTTATCTTCATTTGTAGTTATCTTTGTCTTTATTCGTTTTGTTGGAATGTTATCCTTAGACCCTGTATTTAGATAATCCGCATTTAAAATTAGAAAGGATTCGGATCGACAACCCCACCCACCACGGAGTGCAACAAAAGGAAGCAGAATCCTGCGCCAGAGCTAACGGGTTTATACGTAAATTGAAGTCCCACAGTCGGCTTTCTCGAAAGCAGGTACTTCCGGTAGCTTATCCCCAAGTGGCCGGCATTAAGGTCAGGAAAACAGCCGATTGACACTCGGGAGGACAAAGAAGTGCCGCCCGTTTAGCTGAAGCAGTGTATTGGGAAAAGTACTTCGACCCTCAACTATCAGGACCCTCCTTTCCAACGACACTTGTCTCCACGCACGTCAAACGCATCGGTAGTTTTCTCGCCATTTAAAACTAAAGACAAGAATTGTAAGCTCTGAAGAGGAAAACCACAAAGAAGAAAGTGATAGCTAAGGAAAAAAAGGAAATGGGGAAGATCACAGGACACCAGTATTGTGACTTCCGTCTTACGAAGAAAGTGATGCCTTGAAGGTCTAAGGTACTTCGGGACTGCCACAACCGTATCACACAGAGTGACCCCTAAGGCATTTTGCTGCCGAGAAGGTTACTCTGCACCGCGACTGTTAAAGTCCTTACTAAGCCTTTATTTTTGCAACCGTTGTTACTTTAATAACATGTACTTGTTACTATAAAAATGTTTTCAATGATGCAAAAATTATTGTTTAGGTATCTTTAAATTTAAATAAATTAATTTGGCAAAACATTACGAAATCTAATACTTTACACGTTTCTCCGGTCCCTGTACTTCTATTTAGGAAAATTTTGTTTTCGTTAGAAAAAAATAAAACACAAAATGTTTGATCTCTGCGGCACAAAAATTAAACTAAATATTTAATTTCAAAATTTGCTATATCTGACGTCATTTTTCATCGGCATTGAGGGATCGGTTGTAGAGTCATTAGAGTTTTTGAAAAAGGTAACATGGAAAATGAGCAGTGCCCTTACTGGGATTCGAACCTGGACTTCTTGAATACGCGGCGAAGTTGCTACCGTGGCACCATGAAAGCATGCAGAAACCAGGGAGAAAATACCTTACATACTCCACTTTTTAAAGAGCGACTGAAGTTTAGGGAACCCAATCGCCAAATTCTGGTGGTGAAGAATCATCATCCACCACCTTTTAGTTCGAGCGCCACTGTAGAGTCATTAAGATTTTTTAAGTAGGAAACGTGAAAATGAGCAATGTCCTCGCCGTAACTCGAACCTGGATCTCTCGTATACGCGTCGAATGTGCTACCGTTACACTACAAAGGCATGCAGAAAGGAGAAAGAAAATAATAAATTAGAATAATTCGAGGTTGGTTTTATTGCCTTAAATACTATTGAATACTATTACTATACTATTGAATGATATTCTTTAATGACATATTCTTGTCTTTAATTTACAATTTTGTTATATTTCGCATGCCGAAAACATTTTCCCACCAGTAATTTATAAATTCTCGAAAACTAAATATAAATTATTCAAATTCTCATGAAGTTTTGTTACTTTATAATCAGAATCTTATAATATACTAAGTTCATTATACTACAAATATATTTCGCTTTTACTTACTTAGAATAATAGAACGAGTTTGTAATGTGTTAGTACTGAAACCTGCCAGTACTATTCTGTAAACAAAATCTCCACTTTGAGAAAAATTTATAATGATTTGCACTTTTCGCAATAATCTGAATAGAAATGCTCGTCATTTAATATCTTATAACATCAGAAATCTTCTGCTAAACTGGTATTTTATTTTTGCTACGTGCAAATGCAGACATTTCTCTCTTAAGTTTGTGTTTGACTCTTGATTATGACGTGCGAGTTTAATATCAGATATTTCAAAGAAAGGCTGTCGTACGAGAGTCAAATTTTTTTTGTTTTATTTTTTATGAGTAGTGCAACATTTTCCTATGTATACATATAGGAGGCGAAGGAACGTATAAAAAGTTAAATCTTGTAATTTTTATAAAATTGATTTATTTAAATTTAAAAATGCCAAAACAAGAATTTTTGAGGGATTTAAAACATAGTAAATTGGAAGTATATGTGCCACCAAAGCTTGCGAAAACAAAAACGGGAAGAGATTTTATGGACACAGTGTACATCTAGCTGCGTCCGGTCTTTCCAGTAATATAGCACTCTACTCATTTATTTTATATCTATGCTTTTATTCTCTATCATTTCTCCTTTTTGATACTTGCTAATGAAAGAAAATGTTTTAAATTATCCATTGCTGCCAATCGATCAGTTAATTGAGTGTCATTCACTTAATGCAATTAAAGTAAAAAAAATAAATATGTTCCAAGCAAGACTGTAAAAATAATTAGTAGCTAACTCTAATTCGTTTCTCTTACGCTTTAGCAAAGTTATCTTGTTAAATTTTACAATTTTTACTGATATGAACTCACATTTGCGAGACGTCTTTCAATTTGGTAAGCTGCTTTAATTTCTTCCTCTGCTATTGTTTCATTCAGATCTGGAGCCAAAGATTTCGCTATGTGGATGATCCCATCTTGGTATGTAGTGATTAGGTCATCCATCGTGAAATAAGATAGATCTGTTCCGAGGGTTGGTGGATAAATCTAAAAGATAAAAATAAATTATTAGCCCCCTTCCTCAAAAAAAAAAATCTTATTAAGTGAAAACCTGTGAGTTTAAACAAAAGAAGCGTTTCGGTTTAGACATAACAACTCTGATTTTGAAATAACACTTTCTTTTTTGTTTCAGTCTCCTCCGTTTTGCTTCAATATTGCATAAGCTGGAAAGAAAATTTACTTTAGAGTAAGAATAATCAAATGTATTGTACTGCAAGGAGATCCGAATTGAAACACCTGTTCCAGACTAGCTAAAATTTGAAATATATCTTTCTCAAAGTAAATATTTTACGAAGATAATCTTGACATTTAGCCATCCATTCTGATCAAATTCAGGAAATAAAGAGGAGCAGCGAGTGACAAAAGCAACTTATGAGCAGTACAAAAAATAAAAGTTATACATAATTAAATAATCTCTAAAGAACAGATTACTCGAAATTCGTCAGATTAAAAGAAATCAAGTAAAATTTGTGCTCTTTTCATACTCATACTTTAATATATGGTCTTTGATTAAAATGCGGCTCTGAAAAGAACCCAGTTTTGTCTATTGCATTCATTTAACTATAGATTTCAGAACATACTTAAATCAGTGTACCATACTTCAACCGTAAAAGTTTCTTCGACAATGAAGTATTCATGTCCAAAAATTTCGTCAATTTCTCTAAAAAGTGTCAGAAACCTCAGTCATATCTCAGTTATTTCCTCTGAATAAATAATGCTATTTCTTTGTACAGCTAGTTAGAATTTTTTGGCGATATGAAAAGTGAAGATTAAGTAATGCTGTCACCGATACTCGAATTTCAGAACTTTTGATGCGCTATCCGGATGGCTGCTAATTACTCCTCCAAGATACATGGTAAGGATGGAGAAAATTCTTTACGGTTTCCCCCACTTCAAGGCGACTGGGCATGCGAGGACCCAGTCACTGAGTCTAGTTGGAAGGTGACATATCGTATACCCCATTTTAGTTCGAGCGCTACTTCTACGGACTTTTAGAATTTTTGAGAACGAAATGCCCTAGTCGGAACTCCAATTCCGAACATTCTGATTTGGTAGCCTGATATGCTTCCAGTTACACCATGAAGAAGTTTGTAAGGAGAGAGAAAGTTTCTTGCAACTAGACCTAATTTCTAAGTATTAGAAATTTCAGAAATGTCTAGGTTTGTTTCAATGTCTGTCACATTTAGATGGGATACTCAAGGTCGACTTTCGATAGTCCAAAAGATCTTTTATTTGAAATTTAGGCAAATTCTTTAGATAACGTTAATAAAAATCTTGCCAATAGTAGCATTTAATATTTTTCTAGTAAGCCATGTGAGAATTTTTCTTTTTATGAAATCCATTTAGATTTCATGAATACCAGCAGTACGAGAAAGTAAGAGGAATACCTTCGCATCCTTAGAAAAGAAGTCTGGCCAATACTTGGATTCTGTTATAGTAACGTGAAACACATTTAAATTAAGCAAACATAAAATCTTAACATAATTATTAATTATCTTACCGCTATCAAGGTACTTGATGTATTTTTCACATCTGGCCTTACAAAGATAGTTAGGAGCATGTCATATATGTAACCACTCTTTTTAAACGCACCCATCAGATCGACCCAGTCGAATTGTTTATTGTTCCATTTGTTGTCAATAACGGGCCATCTACCAAAAGACTGGAGATCACTGAGGAGATCCTTAGTACTGTTTGTTTCTACAATGATAAAGATAAATAATAATTCACGGGTTCAAATTATTCAGTTATTATAGTCCATAACTTCATTTTAATCAGAAATTCTACGTATGGTTGATAAAGAATCATACCAATTGCATTTTATACTGGAAAGTGTATACACTGCTTTCCAAAATGAAGACCGGCGATGTACATAATTACTAGTTCGAAAAAATAAAAAAAATTATTGAGTGACTTAAAATTTCACATGAAGATAGGCAGTTCCATGCCGTATATTCATGGCTAATAAATTATAATAAATAAAATGCGTTTAATTCTACTTGTAATCATTTACATAAGCACACTGTATACAAAAATAAATGGGACAGTTGTATATATCCCGTTCTATCGGGCCAACTGAAACTTGGCGTTTTTAATATCTCGAAAACGCGACTTCTGCATAGCATTGTTCTAACTTCCGTATTTTGACACAAAATGGGACTTTTTCTTGACATATAACTTTTTTTTGTATATTTTGATTTTACGATGCTCAAATTATGCCAAAGTACCACTTTTTCTAAAAATCGCACAAGTATTTTTAAAAATATACATTAATATTTTTTTTCTTTATTAAACTTACTTGACGTCTTCTTTCACAGTTCAAAATTTAGGTTCAATCTAAATAAAATTCGCATGTATTTTATTTATTAATATTTTTTAATTTGTATTTTTTAGTTAGTTTTATAAATTTTTTTAATTATAAGCATGAAATTTTTACGACCACCTCAAAGTAGATGTATTTCTAGGCATACCTACAAATATTTAGAGCTTTTCATTTGAAATTCCGCAAGATATAAGTGAACTGAAATTTGGCATATCGTTATAAGCGATAATAACGTCAAATGTGCTTTAGGCACTTTGTTAAAATTATTTGAAAGAATGAACGATGCACCTTTTTCATTGCTTGGGCACAATGAAAAAATAGAAAGGAAAATAGGTTATCTAAATTAAGTTCACCAAGAGAATTATTCTTGCAACAAAATAAAAAAGGGCGCTAAGATAAACTTTTTAATTTCTCAGTAAGTTTCTCTCCAAAGTTTACAAAATTTAATATTTTGGCATAATTTAAGTTTTGGAATTGAAATATAGAAAAAAATCAGTATGTGATTGCCAGGAGATATTGAATGTACTTCTCAGGCAATGAAGGTGAATCCGGAGAGCGACCAAACAAGAGGTCACAAGGCAGACGAAGGTCACGCTCGAAGAAAATCTACAATGGGGAATAACCAGTAGTCTTGTGGACAGGCCATGCAAAATTTCTTCCTTGATCGGAATGTAACAGAAGAGGCACTTCGAACCTTGAATATAATGCTGTAACATTGTCCTGCTACCGTGACAGCCTCTTAATCAGGAATAAGATACGCTTTAGTCAACTTGGTAAAGTAATCAATGACAACGAGGATGTATTTGCTGTCATCAGCAGTTCGAGGCAGAGGTCCCAGGATGCCAAAGGCGATACCTTAAAAAAGCGCTCCTATATTGTAACGCTGCAGATTCTCTCGGCTGCGTTTCTTCAGTCCTTTCCGACTCACACAAGTATTTCAAGATTGGCACCAATTTTGCACTTCTTCCCTTGCACTACTCCAGTAGAAGCGCTTTCGAATTCTATGCAAAGTCTTCATTATTCCGATGTTCTGTCCTGTAAGACTGCAGTGTAGTTCTTTAAGGATGTCCGGGAACTTGAAAGTATCAGATGGAATGGGAATCCCTTTCCTTCATCCAATTTGAACTTCCGGTACAAAATGCCGTTTCGACCAAGGAATGAGTCCCAGAGAACACAATATTATTTTGTTGTAGAACTAAAGATCGAAATGTCCTGCCAAGTAGGTTTTCTATTAGAAGATTCCATTCAGTTAGTCATGGGTTTAACATTGTCTTCTTTCTAGTGGTCTTTCGCGACTTCTTCGTCACTCCATGGGTCTGGGTCAGAAGATGTTGAATTCGTAACTTGACGTGCGACCGAATTTAGCAGCTCGTATTTCCCTTGGACGCTGGAACATCTTCGATAGCTTTCTGGGCAGAGTCTTTTAGACAGGGCATCGGCATTTCCATGTTATGATTCCTTCCGATGACATATAGTGATGTTATATTCCAGGAGCTTATGTATCCGTCTGGCTATTTGACGCTCGGGATCTTGAAATTTAAGAGCCGGGTCAACGATTTATGATGTGTGGGGAGCAGATATTTTCTGCCGTAGAGATGATGATGGAAATGTTCTACGGCTCTAACTATGGCGAGCAACTCTTTCCTGGTGACACAATAATTTCTCTCCGGTTTAGATGAGCACTTGCTCCAGTATGCTACGACATGTTCTTGACTACTTATTTGGTCAAGCACAAAAAAATACAAAACAGCGCCGACAATCGCATTGCTCGCATCTGTGTCAAGAAGAAATGGCTTGTTGAGCGAACAATACGACAGGATTGGAGCATATAATGAAGATTCCTTCGGGTTGTTAATTGCATCGTATCATTCTTTTGTCCACAAAAACTTTTGTGTCGTGATGGAAGAAAAGTCCTTCACAAATCACCTATTGTAGGTGCAAAAGCCGAAGAAACTTCTCAGCTGATGTGCATTTTCGGGCCGTCTGCAGTCTTTAACTGCTGCCACGTTTTCTGGATCTGTACACACACCTTCGGCACAGATGACATGTCCGAGTCACTTCCTGTCTGAATAGTTTACATTTAACAGGATTAAGCTTTAAATCCTCTTCCCTCAATTTCTGAAGTACCTTTCTAATATTTTCTAGATGTTCTTCAAAGCTCTTCCTGACGAAGATGGTGTCCTCCAGGTATATCAGACAGGCTTCGCATGAATGTCCACGCAATACGGTCTCCATGAATCCTTTGAATATTGCCGGCGCGTTAAATAATCCAAACAGCATCACCTTGAACTGCTAAGTCCCTGTCCGATAGTAAAAGCCGTCTTTTCTCTGTAATTGTGGTGTATCTCTCCCTGCCAATATACACTCTGTAGAGACGTTAGGTTATTTTGAAGAAGGAGACGTAAAAAAAAGGTGGAATCTCCTCGCCGAGATTCGAACCTGGACCTCTCGAATACGTGCTAAGTGTGCTACCGTTACATCACGAAGGCATACAGGAAAAGAGAGAAAAAATGCCTTGTATACTCCTCGTTTTAAAGGGCGACTCGCCAGATCCTGGTGGTGAAGAATCATCATCCACCACCTTTTTTTATTTCAGGCGCACTGTAGAGACATAAGGTTATTTTGAAGCAGGACACATGAAAATTGTGGGATGCTCTCGCCGGGATTCGAACCTGGACTTCTGAAATACGCCCGAATATGCTACCGTTACACCACAAAGGCATGCAGTAAGAAGGAAGAAAATACCTTATAACTCTTTAAGTCAAGCGTCGAAAACCACTTGCTTCCAGAAACAGTGTCCAGAATGTCGTCAGTTCTAGGAAGAGGGTAGCTCTCTTTCTTCGTAACCTCATTCAACCGGCGATAGTCTACGCAAAATCTAGTTGAACCGTGCTTCTTTCTAACCAGGACGATGACAGAGGCCCATTCACTTGCTGAAGGCTAGATGACATTGCCCTCTTACATGCACTTTAGAAATTTCCCTACCTCTTCGTGTTTAGCAATCGGTAGACGTCTTGGATGTTGCCTCTTTTGTAGATGATCCCTTGTATCGATTCTGCGATGTCCCATACTGGTTCCTGAAAACATGACTATGTGAGAACATGATCGGGAGAAAACGTCTTGAAATTCTTGAATTACATAGTCTGCAACATTTCTTTCTTCATTGCTTAGTTCTACTTTCTGCAATAACTCCGATGTTATGCTCTTTGAAAACTCGGATTCCGAAGGGCTACTATTTCGAGTAACGCATGTCACAAGACTACATTTTTCAACCACTTCACCACCTTTCCAAATGATTTTACCTTTATCACTGACATTGGCAACTCTCTCTGTAATAACTGTCCTCCACAAGTCGACGAGAAACAAGGCTACTAGCACACCTCGCAGGTTGTTGCAGTTCTTGGCATACTCCCTTACACTGTACTGGAAGTTTCTGTTTTCGGCTAAGTCTCCGGGGAGTAAAAATTCTATTCTTGCTGGTATTGTGATATCGCCTTGAGCTATGATTTGAAGGACAAATTTAACTCCTTCATCATTAATTCTGAATTACTCACAGGCAGAATGCAGTTTATTATATTTAAAGTACAAGGAAAAATTGCATTTACGTAGAAGGCTTAATCCGAGTATTTGTAATATTTGTTAATATGCCGTGTGACTCCAGGTAGTACTTCCAGATGTGAATGTTTATATTTCTATCGTGTCTATTGTATCCCCGGACACAGTCTGAAAGCTAACGCAGGCCGGCGTTCAGATGAGTTTCTTTTCCAATTGTTGATCCAGATCTTTTCCGATGATGATAACATTAGCTCCTGTATCAATGGTCATATTGCAGGGAACTTTGTTGATATATCCCAAGTGTGCATTACTGCCACTCCTCGTGGCAAAAATATGAAGCGCTTTAAACTGAGCCTTCTCATTATCCGGCAACCTCCGTCCCGTGAGATCGCCACTAATTAGTTTACCTTCTTCTTTCTAGAAGCGATCTTAATATCCGTGCCCTGGGGTGTTCTGCAGTTTCTTCGTATGTGCCCTTCAGCACCGCAGTTCCAGGACTTTAGGGTCGGTTTCTTGTCACTCTTATTTCTTCTCAAGGCATTGACTTGTCTTATTAAATCAGCTAGGCGAACAGCCATTTGATCCACTGACTCCTGGACTTGTGCAGCTCTGATTGGGTGTCAGTCTCTACGAGTTGCCTCCAATTTCATGGAGTACACCAGAGCACTTTTTAAGTCCTTGACATCCGCCATTGAGAGCTTTCTGTATTTCAGGATCCCGGATGCCGTCGAAAGCACTGCAGTAAACAGGATTTCCTTTGTTTCTGTCCGGCACTTCGAAAATGAAAGATGAAACGGCCTTTCAACTCCCGAAAGAAGTTCCCAGAGCGTTCCCGTGGGCTTCTGTTGGTGAGATTTTACTTGAAACCTGCTGTTATGTTCTAAGCACTTCTTCCCAAAGCGCAGGCCGAACACGTCAGATAGAGCTCAGAAATCTAGACTGTGGTTTCCGAGAAGAGTTTGAAGGATATCCCCTACTTCTGCTCTCAGAGAAGCAGCGAGATGACAGGCCTTAGCTAGATCCCATTCATTTGCGTCTGCCGCTATAGAAAATTGTGTCTTATACACTTGCCAGGAGGTCTTACTTTCATATGTGGATAGCTTTAGAGAGGGACGATAAGGCGTGGGTAAAAATTTAAAACCCTCAATATTGCTTCCTGCTGTTGCTATGCACTTCTTTAAGATGTCAACGTCTTTGGGGGCGACAGAAACTCTCTCTTCGATTTGCTCCTTGATGGAAGAAGCTTTCCTCACTTTCTTCAACCCTATTTTTGACTGTTCCTATTCTGCCTTCCATAGCCTCGAATTTGTGTTCTATTATGCAGGTAATTTCTCTTTTTATTTTCTCTTAATCTTCTTCAATCTTTTCTTGAACAGCTTGCATCTCTTTTTTAAAGGATTCTTAACCGGCTTCCATCGTTTCTTGAACAGGTTTCATTCTCTTGTTTAACGGATTCTTGGTGAGCTTGCGGATTATTGGAGAGCTTTAAGCTTTTCTTTAAACGCAGCAAAGGCTGCCACCAGCTGTCTTAATTGCTTCTGTATCGCTGGGTTCACTGGCGTTCAACACCACTCCTGACTCCGAAAAGTGTTGCTTGCGTACTGGTTCGTAACAGTTTGAATGCACACAGGTCCAGTGAGTGGTTGATAAAATTTACTTTATCAAAAGAAACATTTCAGAGTTCTGGAATTTTCCACAAAAATACACATGTACAGTCAGTAGTTACACTTCAAACTACTGTGAACGTTAAAATCATTGCAATGCAAAACGCACCTAAAGAGCGAAGCTAAATCGAAGATAGAACTCGAAACTCACAGCGCTAAGAGCTAACAACAGCAGCTGAGAGCAGAAGGTCAGCCTTACATAGTTTTCCCCCAGCCCAAGATGTATCTAGTACTTTCTGTGGTTCGAAATTAATGAAAGGCAATATGACGTTCGAATTACTGTTACAGCTAATATAGTGACTAATTACATTTATTAAGTTATCTATTACGGTGATATAGTTACCGAAATACTATATATATATATATAGTATTTACATATATATATATGTGATACAGTTACCAAAATGAACCCAAATGTTGCCAAATGGTAGCTGAGTTTGGCGATTTCTCCCGCAATTTCCGAGATACATATTTACTCAATGTTAAATGTACTCGCCCCTGTATTCTTACTTTTCCGGCATAGGTAATCTCTAGATTTTTTATGTTACATTATATAAAAGAAATACAACAGTTCTACTTATAATTTCACTAAAATTACCTTTCTATGCGCAAAATTTCTAACAGTATGAAAATCTCGCATCTTTTGATTATGACGCATTCGAAGAAGTCTGGCGTCGCAATTTCATATATTGTCGAAGGCTAATTAAATGACTGCAGTAAATTCCTTTGTGGTGTATTCAATCTAATATCTTGAATACACTATTTAAGTTATCACATTTTCTCTGAGATATCCGGAGATGACGAAAGGATAGGTAAAGTTTTCCAGATTTGTGAAATACAGGCAAATAAACAGCTGTGAAGGTTAAAAAATGATTTCCTTTAGGTTACAAATATGGACCTATGCAGACGTATTGAACTTGTATGCTAAAATCTCAATGTTAAAAACTTTTTACTCAGAATAGCATCTTAAGCCATGCATTATTTTCTCCAATAGAATTTCATAAATCTTTAAAATTATTTACATGATATATAAAACAAAATAAAGGATTAAATAAGTATAGTAAAGGATTAAATAAGTTTATAAAATTAAACATTCATATCGAACCTGTTTCCATGCAAGCAGAATAAAAGTTTTTGGCTTTGCTGTGATGTTCTTCTAACTCGGAAGTTTTCTGGAGTTCCTCGAGAATTTCTGAGAAAAAAAAGTAGGTATTTAATTATGTTCAGCATAACTGACTTATTCGTTATATATAACATGGTACATACAGCAAACAAGATTTGTCGCATAACTTTATTGTAATCTCATTATAAATTGAATTTTAAGATCATAAATCTAAACCAATACTGTTTGGAATATTAAAAGGCTAAATAGAATGTATTGTGTGACCAATACTGTTTGGAATATTAAAAGGCTAAATAGAATGTATTGTGTGTCAGAATGTATTGATACACTAGCAGCATATTCTCTTCAGAAGCATACTGCGCGATTTAGTGTTTTGTGTTTAGAACGATATTCGTTGTGACGCTAAAAAAATATACTCATGCAAAAATAAAATTTAATAAAATAAGTTTTTATTTAAAACCCATAAAGCCATTAATGAACTTAAAGGAAAAAATAATTTATTATACAGTTTAATTGAATGAGTAAATAATTATCTTTGCAAAATTCATCTCCAATTTCACATCACGAATAATAAAAGCCAGGGAAGGCCTTCATAATTGCATTAGGCAGCCCCTGAAGATAGGAGATTGCCACCAGCCTCAGTACATTATCCAAGTATCGTTGGGCCGTCATAGTGCCCTGAATACGAACTAGAGGTGACCTGGAATCGTAGGCAACAGCGCCCCAAAACATTATGCCACGTTGTCGCGCGGTGGGGCGTTCCACAGTTACTGACGGATTAGATCTGTCTCGATGTCGACGCTACACACATATGCGGCGACTGTCACTGGATAAACAGAAGCGTGACTCATCTGAGAACACGACGTTTCGCCATTCTGTCATCCACATCGCTCCAGTCCGGCAACATTCTAAACGTTGGTGTCTATGCTGTGGGGTCAATGGCAGTCTTCTTAACGGACGCCGTGAGTGCAGGCCACGTTCAACCAATCGACGGGAAATGATTCTCGTCGACACGGGAACATCCAGAGTATCTTGCACATGCTGCAGAATCGCGGTACAAGTGACTTGCGGGACCGCCACAGCTTGTCAGCGGATGCGTCGATCCATGCGTGCGGATGCGTCGATCCATGCGTGTGGACGTCACTCTAACTGCACCTGCACCCCTCCTTCTTCCCACATGCCCTTGTTCCAACCATGCTCGCCATAGCTGATGCACCGTGCTCGCATCCATGTGGGTATCAGCTGCGATATGACGTAAGGGCCAACCCGTCCTTTTCAGTCCGATCACCATACCCCTCATAAAATCGTCTATCTCCTGGAAGTGCCTTCTTTGACGGCGGCCTGGTATTCTCTCCTATTACACGTATCCTCCGGGACAAAAACCAACTTTCTTCGATAATTCGTCTGGCAGAAATAACGACACGAATATTGGCCATTCTGCACGTTCCTTCCCTTATATCTTACTTCACGTGCGTCGGAGAGCTGCACATTTCCCATCATTCGCATAACTCAGTGACGTGCGTCTACTCTAAAATTTGATTGAATTTCTGACCACTCCTTCTTGGTGTTGCATTTTCAATGTCGAGCAGTGCAATTTATCTTTCTGTTTCAGTTCGCTAGTTTTTTCATCAATTTTAATAAAAGTTTATTTTATAAGAACTTTGAATTCTTATTTTCATCTTTTTAATCTTAATAGTGCATTTTCAATCAAATTACTCGACTGAAAATTTATTTTTCAACAAAAGAATAATCACTCTTTTACTTCTATCCATTCCCTTCGTTATTTCAAACAATCGAAAAAATCCACTGATTTCGCAAAAAAATCAGAAATTATGTTAAAAATTTCATATTAACTTCATTTCAAAGATTTTTCTCCTCTCTATCCGATGGGACAAACGGTAGAATTCTGAGAGTTTTAGTTTGTTCATTACACAAATATGCGTGTGAAAAATTGTTTCAATAATAAATTTTAAAACTCCTAAATGAAATTTTAAAAAACTGGCTGTACCGCATAGTATTATTTTTCACAATGAATATGCGTACAAAATTTGAGCTTGATAGCTTATCAGGAAATAACGCAGTGACATCATAACCTCCAAACTAAATGTAGTCAAAGATATATGTAAAATTCAAGAACAGATATTTGACGAAAACAGCAAGCACCAAAAGTGAAATAAAAGGCAGCTTATAATAAACTAGTAAGCTTTGTATGTCTAGCGAATCAAATAACGCTTTAAACTGAAATGACCAACTAATGTACCTGTGCCCTGTCCAACCTTCAACCCTTGTTTTTAGACCCCAGTGATCTATTCTGAACAACTTTTGATGTGCTAATATTGATGCTAACTCAGTCGTCGAGTACGCGGAGTGAGCTAAACTTTAACTATTCAATGATCTCTCTCAGACTGCTTTTGATCGCTCTCATTTTTGGAAACGTTACTTGTAAACATTGATAACATTGATCAGCTGAGTGCACCCACGCCACATACATTTTTTTTTCTTTTCGTCCTTCTTTCTCCCTTTCACTTTTCAATCATATTGACCAAGATGCTGGTGTCACTACTAGCGCTGTAAATAATAACTAAAGTAAGCCTGAGATGTAACTAAAGTAAATAGCAACTAAAGTTGGCAGCTCATGCCTTAAAGCTCATTCATCTCAATATCTTAATATGAACATGAAATCAGTTCTCCAAATGAAAGTCATAAAAAATTAGATCATAGTAATAATGCTGATAACATCTTACTGGTCGTATTATTGGAATATTAAAATTAATAATTTTAAATATATTAAAATAACACCTTGCCAGTTACCCAAAATTAAAGTCTTAAAATCAGGATTCCATTTTAAGTTTCTTTACAAATCTTTCCATCCCCAGCTTTATAACAAAAAAAAAATTCAATTAAACATTTTGGTATTTTCCAGTGTTTTCAGATACTGCTTTAGTATTTTTGCGCGGTAAGAGTTCGTATAAACTTCGTAAATAAACATGACAGAAAAGTAAAAACACATAAAAAAATTTGGAACTTTGTTTACAGCTCCTAACAGTAACATCTTCTGCAGGTGAAGATACCTGGAACAAATCCGGATACTTTTCATGATCCGATACTTTTATCAATTTGTGTCCCAAATACACTCACTTCCAAAAGTTAAGCACGAAGATGTAAAATGCAAAAAAATCAAAAAATACTGCTTTGATTGACACAAAATTCGGCAGGAAAGTAGCATATATATTTATGCATAAAACAAAATCAATAATCCTATACAGAAATGAAAACAATATTAAATTTTTGTAAGTTATCAGATAATGACATACTAGAAACTTAAACAGAATTATGTATAAAGTGAAGATAAACAGCATAAAATGAAAAAAGGACATTAATAGGGTATGTGATCCCCCCTCATCTGTATACAAAGTTTACACCTTGTGACCATGCTTTCAATTAGGTGGTCAACCACCGCAGAATTAAGCAATCGCCATTCTTCTTGTAGAGCAGTTTCCAGCTAGAGTGGCTGGAGATGGGAAACGTGAAGATACAGGACGGCCGAGAGCATCCCAAAGATTTTCAATGGGATTAAGGTCGGGCGAATATTCTGGCCACGCCATACGCGCAATCCCTTCACTCTCCAGGTAGTGATCAACGATGTCAGCTCTATGGGGACGTGCGTTATCGTCCATTAAAACAAAAGTAGAGCCAACTGCTGCAGTTTACAATCTCACAAAGGGTTCTAGGACTTCGTCTCGATACCGCACAGCCGTCAAAGAACTCCGTTTAAAGATGCGCAGGTCAGTGCAGTATCCTAATGAAATTCCTGCTCACACCATAATGCTTCCGCCTCGGAATGCATGATGTTCGGTGATGTTTTGGGACTGATTGCGTGTTCGTTGTTCACGCCATATCCTTATACGTTTGTCATCTGGCTCCAGAGCAAAATTTGACTCATCAGTAAACATGACATTGCCCCAGTCAGACACATTCCAGTTGACATGTTCCAGGTACCACTGTAATCGTGCCCCTCTTGATTGGACGGTTAGAGGAACACAAACTCGAGGTACCTGGGCGAACAGTTGACTCATATGTAATCTTCGGCGACAGTAGCTGCAGATATCGCCTTACCAATGGATGCTGTAACCATGGATGCCATACGTGTGGAAGTCGCTCTGCGATTCCGCTCGGCTGCAATAGCAATATATCGATCCTCCGCGGGGGTCGTAACCCTTGGGTGACAGACTACGGGCCTTCGGATAACTGTCTGTGTGGTTTGGAATTGTTTCCATAAACGTGAAGTTACAGAATGATGAACGCCGAAGAAAAGAGCAACGTCTGTGATCGACTGCCCTGCTTCAATGCAGCCCACAGCACGCCAGCGCTCAGAATCTGCTATTCGTCTTCTGGAAGTCATAGAAACACGTATGTCTTGAAAATATATTTTACGAAAGTTTTAAACACCCTCTTTCAGCACTTTTCGGCATATTTTTTGACATGAAAGCGCGATTGGCTGTTAACTAATATATTTGCATACTTCCATCTACCTCTGCAGCGAATTGCATCCTCTTCAATTCTGATTGGCTTCCGGAAATTAGCATTTTCCTCTCCGTGCTTAACTTTTGAAAGTGATTGTATAAATCGTATAGAGAATATAAAAAAATTATGGCAACGCTCAACATTCTGTAAACGTAAACATAGATCAGCTGACTGAGTCTATAACACACATTTTCCTCCCTTCGCTTTTCTAATATAAGTTAATCAAGAGCAAAATTGGTTTGACGACTGTTTTGGAGCAACGAACAAATTAGGAATGCAATTTGAAAGATAATTAAAGAAAACAAGCCGTTGGCCAGTGGTACCTCAGTGACCAAATCCCCCTTCTCTTAATGTCTGTTATGTGTCAGCCAGGCCCAAAATGATTTTGTGTTATTCAAGAACAAGAATTGTGATTTCCAAATCAGAATTAACAGCAATTTCTCTTTTCTTGTTAATTTAGACATTTGAGACTGCAGACTCTCCTTTTTCGGAAGTTTACAATTTCTACAAAAGAAAGTGCGTTTCAAATTTAATTTAAATTAAGTAAGTTCTATATAAAATATTTTTTATCATTTACTGTAAATTTAATTTATTTAAATAATTTTACTATTCAAGCAAGGTTACTATGCACACGACTGTTCAGATGTCGTCAAAAACCGGTGTCGATAATTTATCATTTAAGCCGCCGCTATGATGAAAAATACCCTCTTTCTTTTTCCATGATGAGAAAGCTTAAGTAAATAACAAATTTGCACAGTCATACCTTTCAATCTCATAGTTGTCAGACGGTTGAGTTTGGTAAACTGTGAAGTTATGGATCCGACCATGGGAGATCTCTTGATCCAGTTACCGCAAACGTATTTGTAGAAGTCTTCACATGGTTTCTTAGTTTCATCCATGGATGAGATAATGTCAGCCGCTAGAAAAAAATGTCACAGTCAATCATTCCATCTTTTGAAAAAACGCTTCTCTTCAGTATCTAATTTAATTTTGCATCAGGTATAATTCTTGAAATTGAGAATGTGTTATTTAAATTAATACTGAAGTTAAATATCTCTAAATACGTTTAAATACGCCGTGTACCGAAAAATATAAAAACTAAGTTCGTAAAACAAAGCGAGATACTATGAAGAAAACAACTTTATCACTGTTTAGCATTTTACGTAATGTTGTAAATATTTTAAATATCTGAAACACTTCTGATTCTAAAGAGTATAAAAACAGGCTGTAGAGCTAGGCAGTTCAGTTGTAAATCAGCTGTAAGATTTAGCGGTTAGGTGAACTACGATTAAGGTGTACCCTGAGAGTGAGTTTTGAGGAAGTTTACGATTTATTTCGTGTGCTAAAGAGGAAATACACCCTTTAAAGAAAAAAAAATCGAAGCAGCATGAAGGAAGTGGTTGTTTTTGATGAAATTAAATATGTGTATAACTCATACATAGATAATAAAATGATTAAAAAATCAAGGTCATAGTACCTGTTCACGTGCGCACAATCACCAATTGAGTGTTCAAATTAGTAGTTGGTCGAACCACCCCTGGCGGCAATGCATGCTTGAATTCGTCGAGGCAAGGAGTGGTAGAGGTTTCTAATGTCATCCTGCGACACATTCTGCCAGGCATTCATCAGTTGTCGCTCCATATCTGCGATATTTTGTGGTGCCCGAATCAGGCGGCCTAACATGTCCCAGACATGCTCGATTGGTGAAAGGTCTGATGACCTTTCTGGCCAAGGAAGAGTATCGACCGCACGGAGACAGTTCAGAGAATTGCGAGCGGTATGTGGCTTGGCATTATCTTGTTGGAAAATGGCTCCAGGATGACGTGCCATGAAGGGTAATGCAACCAGCCTCAGGACGAAATCAATATGTTGTTTTTTTTTACTTTTTTTACTTAAAGAAAGAGAAATCCTCGTGCACCACAAAGTATCACATGAGGCTTACAAATTGTAAGTAAAAAAAGCAAAATCCTAAGCCCTCGGGTCGAAATTTTTCATACCCTCGTGTAGAACCTCGCACGTAGTTCTACCCGAGGGTATAAAAAAGACGTTACTGAGGTTGCTTTACCTTTCTAGAAATTTTGTTCTCCTGATGAGGAAGTACCTGTAGTTGCCCTCGAAATTGATTGAGTGTTTTAGTAAATGCGGCCAAATACAAGGTTGTTTCAGCGATTTTGATTGTCACATTGGCGTGTTTTTCATCTATTCTAATACAATGAAATCAAACACAAAGAGAAAAAACACAAACAAAAAAGATATAACCATATAAACAAATCCTTTGCAATGTTTAAAATAAAAGTCAACAAAGTCATCAAAAGCTCGGTACGCCGAAGGTAAAGGTACAAAATCATAACATTTCGGCGACCAATGAATTCCAATTAATTTTAATCTCCATTTCAATAGATTTCTTGCATTATCAAGCAATGGACAATCGAAAAGCAGGTGGAAAACACTTTTCTGAACACCAAGATTGCAATTACACAAATTGGAAGATGTCAGCTTAAACCGTTCGAGATAAACGTTAAACTTACCATGTCCAGGCAAAAATTGCGTTACCTTAAAATTGAGCAATAAGTCTTTACTTTTCAGTCTTTCAAAAACAGTTGGAGAATTTTTTTGTAGCAGCTCCCTGTCAGAAGCTATATAATCACAATTACATTGTTCAATCATTTTAGCTTTGAATGTCTTTTTAAAGTACGATTTTGGAATATTTACATCAACATTAATATTATTTTTAGTTGCATTCTTAGCCAATCGGCTCTCTCCTTTCCATAATTACCCGAGTAACCACGGACAAGTGTGAAAAACATTGAAATACCGTTTTTCTGTAGATCTCCAAGAGATTGCTGTATATTAACAGTAATATCATTACAGGATGAAGTATTTTTAAGGCTCTCGAGAAATCCTTGCAGATTACGTAGCTTGAAACATGTCTAAGTATCCACTTAATTGCAAAATTAATGCTGAGAAGCTCAGAATTAAAAACAGTACATTCATTTCCAATACGAAATTAGTGGTAGTCAAATTCAACACCATCCTTAAAAATAACATAAGCAAAACCAACTTTATCATCAATCCTACTACCATCCGTATAGCACACAATTGAGAATGAATTTTCATCAATGTTCGTACTATCTAGAATCTGTACTGGTTGTCTTACAGAAGGATGAAGCAGAACAGACAAGGGCAGTAAACGATCAAAATGAAAACTGGAGAAATTTGCAAGACTATTCTTGTAATCTATACAAGTCAGAATAAACAAATCCAACGGTTTAAATCCGGGAAGAGAGAAAACAGCATTGAAACTAATAGTTCGATAATCCCTTATAACTCGCAGTAAGATTCGACCTTGAACTCAAACTGGAAGATTAAAGTTAATTTTCTTTTTTAGGGACAATCCTCAAGCTCTACATCCATATGAAATAAAGAGCACAATACCTTGTTTATAAATAATTGCGCTACTATTCGTTTGACACCAAACTATTACTTGGAATTCGATTCAGTCTACACTGAAGACTCTCACATTTATTCGAAATGTAGGAAATTGCTTTTTCCAGTTTAATTTGCTGTTCAACAAAACACCTAAATATTTAATTTCATTCACCCTCTCAAGGGAATTATAATTTAAAAGCAATTGATACCCTTCATATGTAGTATTTTTCCAATTAATGAACATAGTCTTGGATTTTGCATGGTTAAAGTTTAGCTTAAAATTCATTGACCACTCATAAGTGAAATATAAAAACATCTTGGGCTAGATGAAGAGCTTTATATATTTCCTTTCCTTGAACACAAATCAACAAATCATCTGCAAAAGCAATAAATTCCCAACTGAAGAAATCAGGAAAGTGTGTGTAAAAGACCATTCATAATAATAATCCGAAGTCTGGGACCGGAAACAGAGCCTTGTGGACATCCTCTGTGAGGTCAACGAACTCTTGAGATCCACTCAGAGAAAGCTCAACCGTCCTGTCTTTCAGCAAATCAGAAATGACATTAAACACATTATGAGGTATTTTCATTTTTTTCAAAAAATTAAGAATAGCAGGCCAACATGCATTATCCAAGGCTCCTTCAATATAAAAAAATTAAAATAGCAAATAGTATACAAACATCTCGTCTTGCCCCTCTGTACAATGTTGCTAAGATACAGAAGTGCATCCTCAGTACACCTTTGAGCAGTGAAACCATATTGGTTGGTACTAAAAATATTTTCTCTATGTAAATGCCAAGTAATTCTCTTAGTTATTAGTTTTTCAAAACATTTGCCTAAAGAAAAAAGATGACAGATACACCTGACATTATTCACATGTGGAATATTGAAAGTTTTTCTTGGATATCACAATAACAAGGGCATTCTTCCAAGTTCGTGGAAAAGCTGAAACATATATTAAATAATCTATGAAAAACTGCAGACAATAGACGATGAAAGTATCTTGTAGTTTCATTGGGAATAGAATCAGGGCCAGGAGCTTTTCCAAGCTTTAAATTACGAATTACATCATCAGCCTCGGCCTCAGAAAAAGGAGGATAAATCTGACACGTATATTCACTGCGAGCAGATGAGCACCACTGAGTATGAAAATCATTATCAAACCTCACACTATCACGAGGGAATGCTTTATCAAAAATAGCATCGATAGTTACCTCTAAGGAAGACGTAAAGTTACCAATTGAAAGCTGAAGGCCCGATATCTCAATCATCCTCATAAAAGTTTTTTTAATACCGTAAGTGCAAATTTTTTTCCACACATTCTCATTATTGTTGTCCGAAAGAAACTTCTTCCAAGACTCTAATTTGGCCTCAACAAGCATTTTTCATTGAATTGTTTCCTTAAATCAAGGTATTTCCGCTTACACAAGTCCCGTATATTATTGCTAGAAGTCCTCTGGAACCTCCGCCTAGCAGCATTAATTCTCTTTCTCATAATGGAAATCTCCAATGATCACCAAGGGTACTTTTCGCATACCAGTTCTTCTGATAGGCATAAATTTAAAACATGCCCGAAAAATAACTGAAGTTATAAAATCAACAAGCGAGTCAGTACTTGAGCAAGAATCCAAACTATTTATGATCAAAGAAATATACTGTGAACAACTTTTTTCAAAATATCTCCAGTTTGCTTTTTTTAATACTAAACAAAGTTCTACTAACAGCAATAAAAGGAGCAGTAGAAACAGAAAAGCTGAATTCAATCATTGCATGTTCTGACAATGATTCCCAGTTCGACAAACACCAGCGGCTCACATTCGCCAGCAAATCAGCTCCCATAATTGTGAAGCCTATATAGCTTGATCCCTGTTCCGAACAAAAGGCAGGGCCACAGTCCTTATTGACCACATATATGTTATAGGAGCTGATAAAATCTCAAAGTTTGTTTCCTCGAGCATCACTGTAAGGACTAAACCACAGTTCAGACTTACTATTGGAATCCATACCCCAAATAAGCTTTGTAAGATCCTTAGCTTAGAAGATCCGACTTATTTTCTGTATTATTAGTCATTTTTTCTGTATTATTATTAGTCAATACATCGGAAGGGCTCAAAGTAATACGAAAATAAAAGAAATATTTCGTGTTTTTAAAAATAATGTCAAGAGTCACTATATTATAATCCAAGAATCTCAAATCCATAAACGTAGGCAGAAATCCGGCTCGAAAAACAATAGCAGCCTTTATAACTTCTGAATTAAAATTATAATATAACCTAAAGGAACTCGGAAAGCCTGGCACAAGACCATGACAAGAGTGAGGTTCTTGAATAAAAGCAACAGAAACATTATTTACCTCCATAGTCAAAACAAGTTGCTGCTTTACATCTATGTAAATTAATTTGAACAAATTTTAAAATAGAATTATGACTATTATCTATAATTTGTTCTTCATATATTTTGACTTCTTATAAATTCATAACAAGAGCAACTTTCAGAAAAGGGCAAATGGCTAACATTTAATTTCTTTTTCTCATCTTTTATTTTTTAATTATGTCTAATGCAATTAATACAAACTTTCAAATTCTTATGTGGGCAATTTTTACTTTCATGTTCACGTGCACAGAAATAACAAGCCCGAAGGTTTTTGCAATGTTTAGCACGATGGTTATATCCCAGACAGTTCAAACACCTATTATTCACGATAAAATCATCCACAACTCACATACTCCAAGAAATTTTCAATCTATTCTCCTGTAAAATACTTCTACGTATGTCTAGATGCACTTCAACAACTGTCTCGTATTTTGAAATTTCCTTAATGTAAATCGAATTCAAGATTCATTCCATGTGCTTTCAGAAGCAATAACATCTGGATTTTGATTTTTTAAAACATCAAGAACATTCTCATCCTTTATCTCATTAGGCACATTTTTTTATTAAAATCGTGGGATTCTTCCGTCTGGAAGAAAAGGCAGTTAATTTTTGTGATTTTACTTGAATTTTAGATTGTAGCCTTTTTAAATCGTTTTCAGAGGAACATTCTATCAGTACCTTGCCATTTTCAATGTTTTTTAGATTGAGAACACCTACTTTTTTTCCACAGGATTAATTTGTAGTTTAAAAATCTTTTTAATATCCTCTGACGAACGGTTTTACAAAAAAACGACAAGACCACAACTTAAAGAACTTTGTTTCACATTGTCCACAAACGATGGCAGCACAGAACTAGAATATGAACACGCACATATGCATTACCTGCCGC
Organism: Stegodyphus mimosarum; assembly: GCA_000611955.2. Taxonomy (NCBI): domain Eukaryota; kingdom Metazoa; phylum Arthropoda; class Arachnida; order Araneae; family Eresidae; genus Stegodyphus; species Stegodyphus mimosarum. The sequence goes on from KK115146.1 coordinate 92,010, forward strand.
TCATTAAACTCGCTGACTGATAACTCAACTGCTTAATACGTTCAAAATTCTAAGCAATCAAACACTTTAAGTCCCTCACCGCATGCCTTGCCTCTTCAAAAATATTCTGGTTCATATTACATTTTGACTCAATAACTTCACGAAGATGCAAACAAACCGTCGTGTTAGGCTTAACTGCACCGAAATCTTGCAAGAAACATAAAATTAACAATACTTGTTTCAACTTGAAACAAATTGCACAAATATAAAGCAAAGCACTTTCACAAAAAAATTTATGCACAATAAATAGTTCTTTGTAAAATAAAGGCTGATTGGGATCACTGGCCCCTTCTTTTCCAGACACGAACGCGGTGGTCATCTGCTTCAAAAATGAAGCGGGATTCATCGCTGAGCACTATACGATGCCAATCTGATGGCAGCCATGATGATCGGCTGCGACACCGCCGATGTTATGGGGCCAAAGACAAACGTCTTAAAGGCGTCTGTGAGCGTAACCCCGCCTCAGACAAGAGCCGTGAGATGGTGGACGGTACCACGGGAGGTATACATGTGTCTGTAATGCGTTGAGCAGTCGACAATTGTACCGTTGGGGTGGTTCGGGCCTGGCGCAGAATCGTCCTATCTTGCCTCGCATTTGTGCTCTTTGGCCTTCCAGAGCCTTTATTTTGTCGGCAATTTCCTTGTAGCAACCATTGCTGCCAACATCTTTGCTCAGCAGTGTCTGTACGCTGCAGGTGGCAGCCTACGTATGGTAAGAGCTAGTTACAGAACCGGTGTAGCAGAATTTTTATAATTTACTTACTCACCGAGAAACAAAATCTAGAAATGGCAAAATCAAAATTTAAGAATTTATGAAGGCGCTATGCAGCAGAATTTAGGATCCACAGAGATTGCATCAGGTGGGAAAATGCAAAGCATCAGCCCTGTGCAAAATCCACAGAGCCGTAGCTTGGTTTTGACGCATTTTTGATATTTTTCATGTTTCTGTCTAGTAAAAAGTATAGAAAACAAAGGGAAGATAAACATGTTAAGGAAAAGACCTCTAGTATCAGAAGTAAAACATTCAAATATTATGTTTTCATTGTTCTTCAGAAAATTCTCCAAAAAATAAAAGTTCATCACAAACTTTCTGTAAAATATAACCATTACGTGTTAATACCACGAAGACATTTTTCTAGAATCTTCTAGATTCATGGGTCTATAAATCTTGCCTTTAAATCCTTCTAAACTTTCCAAGTTGCAATGTCTAAAATCCTAAAGAAAAATTACCCCTACCAATTTTGTAACAGCAAAAAGCCAGAAATATGTTGAAAAAAAATCAAAGGAAAAACGTGCAAAACTCGTTTTATAGAGAAAACTGATGCATATTGAAAAAATTACACGGGAAAAAATCTTAACACGAAAACATTAAAAGGAAGGCATTTTTACTTAAGCTATTTTGGTTTTGCCAAGAATTGTTTCATAAATTGTGCTAAAGTGCAATTTAAACATTTATTATTTTGTTTATTTTTCAGATTCAAAATATTGTATAATAAATCACTGAAATGGAAATTTGTTGTTGCTGTTGTAACGCTCACTTGTCTGACCTATAGTCAGATCAAGCCCACAAAATTCCTCGTGACAAGTTTACGAATGTTGTTGGCAACAGTCTTGAGCACCTTACGGGTAACAAAGCGATTTAACTCAGTCCCGTCCCAAATTTTGATGGAGAGCCCCCCGGGGGACGGGTCCGAAAATCTACCACCCCTCTTTCCTACGAACAACCTCTCGAGAGAAAATTCGGCTAGCCAAATCTTTAGAATGCCTCCATGCCACACGAATACTATACATTTACCATGGAGGGTAAGAAAGGAACGAGGGACGAAGCCCGCACTGCGAGTGAAGCACTGCTCCGAGGCTTCGGTCTCCAGATCGGGTGCTTCTTGTTTACATACAAAAGCTCTCTTGACAGCGCTTTGATAGTATTTCGACACACGACAGTTCCATACTAATCGAAAAACGGGACACTTCCACATAAAAGAAAATTCATTGTGGGATGGATAACAGTAATTTGTATAGTTTAATGACATTTACTCAAAAATCACATCTTGGTTATTTTTTGATAACTAACAACAGCGATTTTGATTTTGAATTTGTTTTATAAAATTCTTAGCTGTCGAACTACAAAAATATAGAGTTTAGCAAAAATGTTATGCTTAAAGAATGAAAAATACCGTACGGTACCTTCAAAATTGTGTACGTGTTTCGATACCCTTGATGGAGTATTCGCTACTTTTATTTTATATTCCAAACGTATAATGAATACACAGAAATTAAAAGAATTGCACATGCCAAAAATGAAAAATATCAAATATGTATGGGTATTTATGCATATGCTTTCAAAAAGCATGTATATGCCTTTAACAAGATATGTAAATATTTATTAAATTATTTATAAATGTGTCTGAGATGAAGGACTTATTCATTCATAAACTCCTGTAAGATTAGTTACGCTGAAGAAATATTATAATTATAAATATTATCTAAATATGTAATAACCTTAACATTAAATTGTAAACATAAATTGAAATCCTGTTGATAAATACGTTTATAAAACTCTTTAAGCAAGAATTGTTCGTACTGGAAAGCATTCTGTTAAAAGGTATTGTAAAGCAAATTCTATGAGACGAGTACTTAAGGAAGTAATAAAGAAGAGTTTTAGAATATGTATTGCTGAAATTAAGGGTAAAAAAAATCTGATAAGTATAATTAAAAAAATTATTCCCTTACATTTTATAATAACTCAATTACAAGTTTTAAATAATACTTCAAAAAATTATTTTTTATTCCCTTTCAGAAGTATTTAGCGAACGTTGAATCTACGGAAATCAGCACCAATATTTAACGTATTTTACTGTTAAAATAAAAGGTTCTCTAATTTGAAATGGACCGAATAGAGCATTAATTATAAATTGACTTAGATTTTTCGATTTAAAAGATGCCTCAGCTAAAAAAATCATGTCTTATTTGAAAAAGTATTTTAGGAAGAAGCTCTATAAATAGAAAAGAAATAATGCATAATTTTAATATTAATAGTACAACATAATTTTATTAATAGTACAACAAACTTTGATCTTAATTTTTGTAATCCTTAACCGAATAAAATCGAATTACCCTAATTTTTTTCCCTAATGTTATTAATGAAAACTTGGAAAAATATTTCATTCAAATTAAACCGTTCTGAGCAAACTGTTCTGTGAAAAGTGTTTAATTATGTTATGTTTAATTCCATTAAAAATGAAACGTTGTTTAAAAATGTATTTTTTTCACAAACTTAGGACCCTGAAACACTGTAGAAAAAAAATGTATACATGTATATTTATGATGTAATTACACCCGATCGTGTCAAAACCCATTGATCTTAATGGTAAGTCGCTGAATATTTTGATCACCACGAAGGGATCGCCAGTGCTTCAAAGCAGTGTATAACAAAAACCGCTTAAGGCCTCCCCTTCTTACTTCCTACCGCCAAGGCATTTACGAGCATCCATGCCTTCTGCGGTATTCGAGCCCGGGCCAATCCGCACGGCAGTCAGCGAAGCTAACAACTATACCAGTTGCGTGGCAAATGGAAAGTAATGTCACTTTATAATATAATAGCGAAAAATAAAAGTCTGATGTGTACACCACATGACTTCCTTGTATGGAATATTAAATTATACGGAATTTTCCTGCATTTTATTTAAACATATTGAATTAATAGTTAACGAATTTTGAATTAAATCTACTTCGTCGATAGCGCATAAACCACAACAGAATAAATACACTCTTTAAAGTTCACTATATTTATTTACCATGGCCACACTTCGGCGCTAAACACAGACGCTTTTACAGACAATTCAGTGCCGCTTACTTAATGCGCATGCGCTACTAATTAATTCATTTCTCACTTCGCAGTAAGGCAAAACTACATAAAAATTCAAAGTATTTTCATTAAAAATTTAAAGATGTAGAAAAACATAAAACACCAAGTAGAGCATAATTTAATTCGCAATAATAAAAGAAGACGTTACTTTGTTGTTGTGAAGCTTATTTTATCTAGATTGGCAACAAATCCACTATTCTGCTAAGCTTCAAATATAAACAAATATGGGGGCTATCATAACCAAAATTTAGGCTTAGCCGCACTTAAAAAACTTTTAAATTGTTGATAATTCCACAATTACTGCATGGAAGTTAACTAAAGGCATAAAATCTTAACCGAAAGATAAGAACAACATAATTCAATCATTTTAAAGCAAAAAGTGCACAATTTACAAACATATAAGAATAAAGACACTGAGCTCACTGAGCCGAGTAACAAAGTGGATATATATATACATATATTTATATACTTTTGGTGTTGCCGTTTGCAACCAAAATGCGAGATGCACATCCACATGTTATAGGTGTCCTGTATACAAAATTTCAGCGTTCTGAGGCTAGTCGTTTTTGAGTTATAGGAGATACATACATACATACGTACGTACGCACAGACACCACGAAAAAATCTCTTCAGAATCCATTTTAAATCCGTTTTATAATTTTTTGGTTTAAAAAGAGTCCTTTATTCTGTCCTTACTTTTAGATATTCGCAAAACATCGTTAAATTGCATTCGATAGCGGTCAAAATGGATATTTTCGTTGAAATATGAAACCCGAAATTTTTCGCGATTACAGTACTTCCTTTTTACTTCGTACAAGGAAGCAAAAATGTTTCACTGGTATTTTTTAACACAATTACAATATATTAGTATTATTTTAATGAAATTGATCAACGTTATAATGTTTTAAAAAATATTGTCGAAGAATTCTCAGATTCCCGGATTAAAAATTTTCTATAGAAACTGATCTTAAAATCGCCATAATATTAATAAGTCGCCAAATCTGGAACCGTTTAATAAAGAACTCACATTCCCAAAAGCCGAAAGTTGTTTAAAAGTTCTTCACTATAAAAAATGAAATAAGTTCGAAATGCTTATGTTTCACTTTCTGCTCAGAAAAATGAGTATCCCACACTTTATATAAGAAATGGGAATAAATTATAATCTTTGAACCTATTCACCCATTCAAAAGATAACTATATTTGTCAATGAACCGACAAAAAATATTTGTCCAAAATGCTAATTTACATTCAAAATGGCAGTAGTGAAAACAGACATATATTTCAGTTGATTAAAATTAAGGACCTTTTGAAAAATTTGGTCAAAATTAAGGACTTTTAATTACCAAAGATCGATTCCAAAAATCCTAAGGACTTTTAAGGACTCTTAATGATCGTACGAACCCTGGTCTTTCCAAGGAGTATTTCCAATTGCTTTCATGCTTGATCCCAAGTCATACTCTTGTATTAACTGCCGGGCGCATAATCCAAAAGCAGGAGTTTAGGAAGGACGCACAAACTGTAACAGTTAATGAGACTAGTTATCAGCACAGAAAGTATAGCTGGATGGCTAGGATGTGATAGAACTTTGAAGTAATATCTGAAGAAGAACTGACCACGCCGTAGCTGAGTGGTAACTCGGAGTAATCCCTCAGACTCTGCACAGGAGATGTGAATGTTCGTGAAGATGTCCTCAGAGTTTGGTAATAATTAGGGCGAAGCTTCACAAAACAAAAATCGTGCTAGTCGAGCCGATCCATACACCACCGATCAATACTCGAGTTTGCAGCGAACAAGAACTCTGTAAATTCAGAACATGAAAGTTTTATCCGCTTCCAGGGGATATTTGGTAGTGCATTCAAAACATTAAAAACACTGAAGCATTCTTCTTTGGGTTATAAAACAAGACACAGAAAGATTAGTTTCTTATCGTGTACTAGTCCTAAAGTTTTACTTCTTACACTACTGTACTCTACTACTGTAACTGGTCAGCCTTCTAGAAAGATCTCTGAATCAGGAGGAAGATTCATTTTACGACAGAAATGGACACTAAATGTCTATTTTACTACTTAACAATACTACTGAGGTTGTCTGCAATTGTCTATCGATGTAACGCATGTCAGCACCTTAGCAATTTACAATATTACAGAATCTAAAGTTCCCATAATTCAAATCGCGTAAATTCTATTGAAGGCATTATTATAACTGTTTAAGTACGAGAAATATTTCAACAACTATGTTATGTATTACTTATTTCAGTTGTGATTTAAATTGTTTTAAAGGTAATCATTTAATTTATTTTGCTTCAGACTTAAAGATTAATTTGTTTTTATTTTTGTAGTTGAACTTAAGTTTCTTTGGCTTGTTGAAAAGTAATTGTAGTCATTTAATTTGTTCTCTTGACAGTTTTGGTTAACGCTGATTTTAAGTTGCTTGAGTAATTATTTTTTTCTTCTTTTCTTTTGGTTGGTTAACTAATTAAATTTCTGTTTAGTTAATTATTTTTTCTTAACCTTGGTTGTTAATGTTAATTTCTTGATAAGTTGACCCTTAAGGTCAATCTTTAATGTTTGTTTACACAAGTTGGTGTTTAAAGTTTAATTAAAGTTTTAATGTGCCCCCTTTTCTGCTAAATTTGGGATCCATATTTTCTGACTATGGTGGTCGTTTTGGTGTTGTGGAGAAAATAAAAAAATTTTCATACATGATTATTGTATTTTAACTGAAGTAATTTTTATTTCCTTACTATGGTGGTCGTGTTTGGTGTTGAAATAAACCCAAGAAAATTATCTATGTAATTATTATATTTTTATTTAAGTACTTATCAGTATTGAAGTTAATTTGTGTGTAAAATCAATAATTAATACCTATTCCTCAAAAACTTTTCCGTTGCCTTTCCAAATAATTTATGAGCTTGTTTTCGATTTCTTCGCCCGCCAGACGGTAGTCTGTGAAGCATCTTTCATCTTTGAAACGTCTTGCACCCTGCTGAAGAGGCTAGTTTCTACACTACTAACCCTGCAGCAAGGTCAAGGGGACGGGGGGTTTTGCTTACTCGCAGGCTTTTTCTATGCTGGAGTGGGACCCCTCGACGAGGCTAGAGTTGAGTGACCTTGGTGTATCAGCGATTATTCGCCAATTTCTGGAGTTCATACTACATTGGCTTCACCTTCCTGCGTGTTTTTCCCCTGGGGTTGCCGGGCTGTTGGCGGTTTTCCTACCATCTAAAATCGCCAATCGAGCAGTTTTGGCGAATGGAGTAAAAAGCTTGGGAGCTAGCGACGAAGGCAGCCAGACGGAAGGAGACGGAGCGGAGAGCGAGACACGAAAGAAAAATACTATCTGAAGAGTAGCTGTCTGCGTTCATAGAACGATGTGTGAAGGAAATGGATGAGAGAAGGCTACTATGGAGGGCGACGCAAATGTCTAAACTTTTTCTTAACTAATTACTTCCTTTTTTCTCTCCTTATAGAAGGCAAGCAATGGCTCTCTCTACCAATATTGTTGACGTCTACTGCCATGATTTCTGTAACAAGTAACCTTGCCTTTGTCTGAGCCTACAATGTATCTACTATGTTAACTTCACTGTTTGGAACGTTAAATTGTGGTTGCGCTGTGACGTGGCCGAAGTTTGCTTGTCGGATGTCTGAGCCTACAATGTATCTACTATGTTAACTTCGCTGTTTGGAACGGTATGAAAATTTTATTTATTACACCACACCGCCACCAATGTAACTATTTGTATTTATTCAGTAATATCTTAATAAATTCCATATTTAATTTTAACTTTCTTGTAATGTTTTCACTTTTAATTTAGAACACTGGACCCGACAGTATTTCACACAACGCATTAAATTAATTATTCTGTTGGAGCTAAAAAACTATACCACTATTTACTATTGATTTGAACACCAGTTTTACAGTATATATTGTGTTTATCATGTTGTCACAAACTTTACATATTCATGTGATTTAGAATTGATTATCCAAATATTGACTTTATTTGATATTGAACTTAAAACATAAACTCTTAAGTATTAAAAACTCCAACAAGAAAATGGTGCCGTGACCTCGCGAATTTTGTTATATGCAATTTGTATTTTATTTTGTATCTGGTATGCACGAAAAAGGTGCCATGTATTCTAATTTATCATTTTTGGTCCAGTGTAAATTTTAAAATTGCTTTTGCTAAGAGTGGTAGCAGTGTTATTATTAATTACTGGTATTATTTTCTTTATGTTGAGAATTGATATGAATAATATTTCATGGTATGATATTTCATAGTATAATATTTTTATGAGTACTGTTAAAAGTGCTGTTAATTGTGTAATTAAGCTACACTATTTTGCTTATATATATTTTGCTGTACTGTTTACCAGTGTTACATTATTTACACAAATTTAGTAGTATTGTATTATATTGTGTTACACATTTATGAGTTAAATTGGTTAATATGCCTACTAAAAGGAAGAGTTTAACTCCAGCGGCAACTAGAATGCCTGTAATTAACCGTTTAACTGGGGGTCGGAATCCTCAGCCTACTGCAAATAGAATCTCAGTTTTTGGGGCTGATCCCTTGGTGTCAATTCCCACTTTTACTGGGGCAGAAGGTACTACTCAACTTAATGATTTTCTGGACAGAGTCAATTTAGTTGCAGCACATGTAGGCTGGGCTGACTCTGATAAGTTGACTGCTATTCGTGTAAAATTAGATGGAGAAGCTGCTGCGTTTATTCGCAATAACCCTCGTCTCAAGAATGAGACTAAGTTGGAAATTGTGGTTGAGGCTTTAAAGGACAGATTTGCTACTGTTCAAAATTTACATGCTAATATTAGAGCATTAATTCAAGCCTTTCAGAAGCCTAGAGAAAGTGTTAGGCAGTTTGCTGCTAGAATAGAGGCACTCTCTTGTAAAACAGTACCTGTCGATAAAGTGGAAGATCCCACTGTGGAAAGTCAGAGACTTGATTTACTCTTGTCTGTTTTTCTTGAGGGCCTTCATTTACATTTGAGGCGACTGTTATTACCACAGAACCACAAAACATATGTAGCAGCTAAGAAACATGCTATAGCAGAAGAAGAAGTTTGGTTTAAAACCCATGCAGATGAGCTTAATAATGTTCACTCTGTAGAAGTGAATGCAGTTTCCACTCCAGGTGTTACAGTTAAGGCTGCACAGGCTAATAGTTCCAAAGATGAACTCACAGCAGCAATTAAAGCACAACAGGAAAACATAGTTACTTTAACTAACATGTTAGGAAACTTGCAAACTCAAGTACAATCATTGATGTCTAAGTCTACAGCTAAGAGTAGACAGGTTGGTCCTCGTTGTTATAGATGTAATAGGTTAGGCCACTTAGCGAGGAATTGTATGGTAAATCTATCTCAGGGTACTAACAACAATGTTAGAACTAGACAGTATGGTAATGCTCGACAGCTAGGAAATGCTAGTGTAACTCCCAACGCACACCAGGTTGCAGGGCAGGTTAATTCGAGGAACACTACTCAGTTAAATCCTCAGGCTCCAGTTTTTAACCAGAATTTAAACTAGTAAGGGGTAGGGAGAGCAATTCCTTCAGTTCATCCCATGAAGCCCTTTTGAAGGTACCATCAGTGTATTCAGTTTCTTTAGGTGAAGCACCTCTTCCTATAGTAAATGGCTCAATTTTGGGTAATAAACTCAAATTTTTATTAGATTCAGGAGCTACTGTAAATTTACTAAATGCTAGGTATATGAAATGTTTTGGCAAGAAAGTAAAAATTGAAACATGTGAAACTTATTTAAAAGGCATTTCAAGCAACAAAGTGTTAGTTAGGGAAAAAGTTTTGTTACCTGTCAAATTTCAGGATCAGATTTTTCAAACTGAATTTCTTATTATTGATAGTTTATCTGATCAATATGGTGCACTTTTAGGAACACACTTTTTAAGTCTAAACAAACTTTGTATTGATTTCAGTTCATCAAATTTGATAGGTCCACACATATTGGTGCCTTTGCACCTTCACATGTCTGCGCCAAGTGCTGATGCTTCAATTAATTGCATGTCACCAAATAACTCGACTAATGATATCTTTTGCTATTCTGTGAAAAAGCATAAACTTCCTCCTTTCTCTGAAAATATTCTAAAAGTTTCAACTTCCCTTTTACCTTTTTCTCAACCTTCTGTACTTATTGAACCTCTTCCTCACCATCAGCACGCCAAATTCAGTGTAGCACGTTCAGTGAATAGTAAACAACGTTCAAATGAATTTTTTATTAAAGTGGCAAATTTCTCTCCTGATATTGTACACATTAACAAAGGTATGAAACTAGCCACCTTGGCTCCTGTTAATGTTAAAACACCTGATATTCAGCCAGTATTTTCTACGAGTCTTGAGACTGGTGAGCAGTTTGAACCCTGGGGAGGTCAGTTTGACTTAAGTCATTTACCTGAACAACAGAGACATGAACTTATGATTCTTTTAGATCAGTACAAAAACATTTTTGCTTCTTCTGTCACTGAACTTACTGGTTGTGATACAATTTTACACAACATTAATTTAAAAGACAACATTCCTGTCAGACAGAAACCTTACAGAGTTCCTTATCATTTAAGGCAAGAATTAGATAAGCAGATTGCTGAGCTGTTAGAGGCAAAAATTATTGAAGAAAGTGATAGTGCATATTCTGCTCCTGTGATTTTAGTTAGAAAGCAAGATGGGAGTTATCGTTTAGTAACAGATTTTAGGAAATTGAATGAGAAAACAGTTGAGGATAGTTTTCCATTACCTAACATGATAGAATTGATTGAAGGTTTAGGGAATGCTACTTATTTTTCCACATTAGATTTAACTTCAGGTTTCTTTCAAATGAAAATACACCCTGATGATATTTATAAAAGTGGTTTCACTACTCCTTCTGGACATTATCATTGGACACGAGTCCCATTCGGGATGCGTAATGCGCCCAGTTCCTTTCAGAGACTGATGTCAATAGTTTTGGCAAATCTATCGCCTTTACAGATAGGCATTTATATAGATGATATAGTGATAGCTTCAAATACTTTCGAGGAACATTTAAGCAAATTAAAAATTGTATTTGATAGACTTACTGCACACAACTTAAAACTGAAACCTTCTAAATGCAATTTTCTCAGAGACCAAATTACATATCTAGGTTATAAAGTATCTCAAGGTAAAGTGCAGCCTGATGATAAAAACCTTAAGGTTATCAGTAGTTTTCAGGTGCCTAAAAATAGAAAGGAAGTTAGAAGATTTTTAGGTCTGGTAGGATTTTATCGTAGATTTATTCAAAATTTTGCTCACAAAGCCTTACCTTTAACTGAACTGACTAAAGATAAAGTAACCTTTAAATGGACTGATGAGGCTCAACAGGCTTTCGACAACTTAAAAGCTGAACTTTTAACTCAGCCTATTTTGGCTTTACCAGATTTTACAAAACCCTTCGCTTTGTGTACTGACGCTTCAAATTATGCTCTAGGAGCCATTTTAGGTCAGGAGGATGAGAATAAATTTTTACACCCTATCTGTTTTGCCAGTAGAAAACTAAAGGGTCCTGAAATTAATTATAGCACTGTGGAGAAGGAAGCTTTGGCTGTTGTATGGGCTACTGCTCATTTTAGGCAATATCTTTTAGGCAAAAGTTTTACAGTTTATTGTGATCAGGCTTCACTTTCCCATGTATTAAAGTTAAAAGATCCAACATCTAGGATTGCTCGCTGGATAATGGGGTTGTCTCAGTATGACTACAAAATTGTTCATAAACCAGGAAAATTAAATTCCACTGCTGATTATTTATCCAGATCTGTAAATGTGGCTGAACAAGTACAAACTTCTACCACCCCTGATCTTTTACACACCATTAAAGAACAACAAGCTGTTGATCCTTATTGTATGCAAATAAAAGAAGATTTAGAGAATAATAGAATTCCAAAACCTCCTTCACAGATCTTCTTCATTGAAAATGATACCTTGTATTGTAAATTTAAAAATCCTAAGGCTCGTTGGCAAAAACAAAACAGAATAGTGTTACCTAAAACATTAGTTCCAAAAATTCTGCAACAAAATCATGATTCACTTGTAGCTGCTCATTCTGGTTTTCATAGAACCCTTCATAGAATTCAGAAAGCATTCTTTTGGAAAAACATGCATAAGCAAATTCTTAATTATGTGAAATCTTGTCATTCTTGTATACAGAAACGTGGTTTTAAGGCATCACACAAAGCTTCATTAATGAGAGTTCCAATAGCAAATAGACCTATTGAACGTATAGCCATGGACATTGTAGGCCCTCTGCCCATGACACTTTCTGGACATAAATATATATTGGTTATTACAGACTATTTCACGAGATGGCCAGAGGCTTATGCTTTACAAAATTGTTCATCTGAAACCATAATTGAGAAACTTGAGCTGTTTATTGCTTCTCATGGGGTACCACAACATATAATCACAGACAGAGGTACCAATTTTATATCACAGGCTATTAATGAAGTTTATCAGAAATTAGGAATTTGTAAACACACCACTACAAGTTATCATCCACAATCAGATGGTGTCGTAGAAAGATTAAATGCAACTCTTATTAATTCATTAAGTCACTTGGTTTCTGAAACTCAAGAAGATTGGGACAGGCATTTACCGTTTGCTTTATTAGCACATAGAACTGGAAAGCATCAGGCATTAGATGAGTGCCCAGCGTTTCTCTTGTATGGCCGAGATTTAACGTTACCAGTGGATATGTTGACTCAGTCTAAATTTAAGACTTATGATGATACTAAAACTTATGCGAAAGATTTACTTGTCAGACTGCAAAAATCATTTCAGGTAGTTAAGACAAATTTAACTACTGCAGCTGAGAAACAAGAAACTACTAGAGAGTCAAAAGCTTATCATAAGGACATACAGCTAGGTGATACAGTTTACTTATACACTCCTGTAGTACAGCCAGGAACGGCTAGGAAGCTGTGTAAATTTAACAAGGGTCCTTACCGAGTTGTTGAGAAGTTATCAAAGGTTAACTTCAGGATAGAGTTAGTGACTAAACCACACACACGACAGGTGGTACATGTTGATCGTTTAACCAAGGTGCCAGCAAGAATTATATTTCCTACTTTAGAGATCTCTGATCAAGATCGTTCTTCTGCTGGTCAACCTAGTGACACTACTACACAATTGCCTTACAATTTAAGGCCCAGAGATGCTCATGGATTTGTAACGAGTAATTGAACTTTATACTGTTGTACATATTGGTAGGGTAGGAAAGTTTCTGCCTTAATTGAAGTTCTAGATTTTGTAACAGTTCTTATTTAGTTTTGTTTGTTTATTTCTTTTGTTGCGCTGCGTGACTTGTTTTGTTGACTTGGGTTGTTTGACCTTATCTAGTTCATGTTTTGTCAGGAATTGCAACTTACTACTCTTTATATCCTGGTTTGTTTTTCTTTGAGAGCTTAGTGGCTGGTCCACTTTGTTTTTCCTTCACGTTAATGTTTCGAAATTGTTTGTTTACCTTACTAAGGGACGCCTTAGTGTCTTTCGGCTTATTCTTTTTGAGTAGTTGGTTGTTATTTCTTGCTCACACGTGTATGTTGTGTTTTGGTCGATTACGCTTGCCTACTTATTTAGTTTTATCGTTTGTGGGCTTGTTGAATAACCTAAGTTCAACTGTTAGTTAAGTTACATTACTTACTTTGGTAGTTTTCTCTTATGTATTGGGGTGTTGCTTTAATTTAGGAAGACGTTTGTATCTCGTTTCGGGTAGAATTTTTGTCTTGTGTTTTTATTTAGTTTTGCTTCACCTTTTGAGGTAGGTGAAGGTAGTTTGCACTCAGGTGATTGTTCAATTTCTTGTTATTGAAGGCCTGTTTTGAGTAACACGCCTCTGCTCATGTTAGAGCTCTGTTCTTTTAGAGTGTTTATTTGTATGTTTTATTGTATTGCTCGTGTTTTTTTGTGTTATATTTTTTTTGGATTAGAGTTGATTGTTGGTTTACATTTCTCAGGCTTAAGCTTAGTTTGGAAGTGTTTTATTTTGTTGTAAGTAGTATTGTGGATTCTGATTCTGAGTTTCCGGTGGTAGGGTTACTATTTTGTTTTACTTAAAAGTTGATTGGTAAAAATCCTTTTTGTATTTAGTATTCTTTCGTCAGTTTAACAGCTGGCTCTGGTTCAAGTAATGAGTAATTTCTGCCATTGTCACCACTGCTTAGGTTTAACTTTTTATGTGTTTTGTAAAGACAGAGGTTATTGATTCTTTTACCAAAATTTTTCTTTTCGGAACGGGGGAGGATTGTTATGTATTACTTATTTCAGTTGTGATTTAAATTGTTTTAAAGGTAATCATTTAATTTATTTTGCTTCAAACTTAAAGATTAATTTGTTTTTATTTTTGTAGTTGAACTTAAGTTTCTTTAGCTTGTTGAAAAGTAATTGTAGTCATTTAATTTGTTCTCTTGACAGTTTTGGTTAACGCTGATTTTAAGTTGCTTGAGTAATTAATTTTTTCTTCTTTTCTTTTGGTTGGTTAACTATTTAAATTTCTGTTTAGTTAATTATTTTTTCTTAAACTTGGTTGTTAATGTTAATTTCTTGATAAGTTGACCCTTAAGGTCAATCTTTTTAAAGTTTGTTTACACAAGTTGGTGTTTAAAGTTT
>KK115146.1:107330-124305 GCA_000611955.2 Stegodyphus mimosarum
GCAAGCAATGGCACTCTCTACCAATATTGTTGACGTCTACTGCCATGATTTCGGTAACAAGTAACCTTGCCTTTGTCTGAGCCTACAATGTATCTACTATGTTAACTTCACTGTTTGGAACGTTAAATTGTGGTTGCGCTGTGACGTGGCCGAAGTTTGCTTGTCGGATGTCTGAGCCTACAATGTATCTACTATGTTAACTTCGCTGTTTGGAACGGTATGAAAATTTTATTTATTACACCACACCGCCACCAATGTAGCTATTTGTATTTATTCAGTAATATCTTAATAAATTCCATATTTAATTTTAACTTTCTTGTAATGTTTTCACTTTTAATTTAGAACTCTGGACCCGACAGTATTTCACACAACGCATTAAATTAATTATTCTGTTGGAGCTAAAAAACTATACCACTATTTACTATTGATTTGAACACCAGTTTTACAGTATATATTGTGTTTATCATGTTGTCACAAACTTTACATATTCATGTGATTTAGAATTGATTATCCAAATATTGACTTTATTTGATATTGAACTTAAAACATAAAAATAAACTCTTAAGTATTAAAAACTCCAACAACTGCATAAGAAATTTAAAAAAGGATAAGGAAAAATGTTTGAAATTAAAGTTTTAATTTCATGGCCCCAAAATCGCAAAAAATTCCCTAAAATTAGCGGAAAGTATCTTAAAAGAAATTATATAAGGTATTCTTCTCCCTTCTTTCTGCATGCCTTCGTGGTGTAATGGTAGCACACTCGGCCCGTATTCGAGAGGCCCAGGTTCGAGTCTCGGCGAGGGCATTGCTCATTTTTCATGTCTCCTGCCTAAAGTAACCTAATGACTACAAATCGAGCGCGATAAAATTATTTTTCAAGGTGCCTTTAGATTTCGGCAAGGGTTTACAAATCAGAAAAGTACATCTATACTTTTAAATCACTCTAGATAACTTTTTAGTTTCTTACCTGTTGTGATACAGGAAACAGTTAAACAATAAGGAGGAGAAATTTTTTCCAATGACGGATGTGTGACGTCATATGGATCACCTGAAAAGATTTTTGGTAATTAAAAGAAAATATTTTTAAGAAATGCATTTTAACAATAATATCCAAAATATAAATATTTGCATTAAAATCGGAGATAATTAAAAATAACATGCATACAGTAATTATTTATTTAATTTTTATAGTATGTTACTAGTAAATTGTATGATATTTAATTTTTCTTCTGTGGTTCACTGTTTTGTAGTTTTTCGCGATATTTGGAATTTTCTTAAGCGTATTTTTATCAAAAGCAAGGGGCGTAAGAAAGAAAACATGAATGTATCGCTCTCTGTTTAGGAAAATAGTAATAAAAAGTAAAAAACTAAGCTATTAGAAATCTAAAAGCGTTAAGAAGTACCGAATTGAAATTAATATCATTAAATAAAGAGCATAAATTTTTGAAATAGCTTGGTTTTCCCCATTTCATTATTGTTTTCCTGGATAGAAGACGATATACTCATGTTTGCTTTGCTCTGAATTTTGCTTTCGACATAAATACTACCGTCTGTCCTTCCATTTATAGGGAAAGGCAGATTTACTTCCTTTAGGACATTATCTGAACTGATAATTAACATCCTAAAATACAGGTAAAATCTTGATGATGTGTTTCTTCTGTCAACGATTTGTTCACAAATAGATTGATGATAATAACAAAACCAAACAGCTGTTACAAATGTAAAAAAGTATCTAGCATATATATGCATGCTGCCAAAGAAAGAAAAAATAAGAGGTGTTAGACGTAAATCTGGCCGTTTCGCTTCGTTCAAACGTTACTTGATATATATTAAGTTTCGATGAAATACTCCCAGAAAGGAGTAATTTGTTACGACGAAAACAAAAAAAAAAAATGACAGATCCCATTTGCAGGAAGAAATCTCATAAGTCGGATTCTACAGTGCATGCGCTTTATGAAACGAGAACGGAATTTCTTAACACTCTGTTTATAGCGTTTCACCTGTAATCTATTAATCTTCTTGCTAAACATACGCTGTGAAACCCTATGTGGAGGACAGTGAGCAAATCTAGGCTATGTCCTTTAGTGTTGAAGAACTACAAAGTCAGAAGGAGGGTTTAAAGGACCCTTTAATTCAAATAATTACAACTCTCCAACTTGAGAGTAAGCCACTACTTGGGCTGAACTAAAATAATATGAAATAAAGTGTGTTAACAATTCAAATATCTAAGCTTAACCTTAAGTAGGACGGCGAGGGAAGCCTAACTCTCAGTGAAATGCAATAATGCGAATTTCACGAGTAAGAACTAGTAATTGCAATTGCCTATGAAGGCGAACTTTCACTAGACAGAGGAAATCTTTGCGCGCACAGCCTTACGGCGATAAATCCAAGACTCTGTTTCCTTTCCTCGTTAACTCCTGCCTTTTAAATTGCTATCAGATATATGTGATTTGCATAAATATCTCGCTCGCGCCAAATTCGGGCAGCAACTGAAACTTTGAGATATCGATAGGAAAGTTCAAACTAAAAATAACTTGGTTAGTTAAAATAATGAATGCTACATAGTTGCTCCCAGAATTTAGTAGTCTGAAACTAACTAGCCTAAAGTCGGCTTTTAGTGAAGATGCTAAATTCTAAATCTAAATTTTCCTTCCTATTCACCGTCCTTTACAATTGTGAGTTTTAAATTTAGTTTAAATCTCTGTTTGTGTCTTAGATATTTTAACATAGAATAATCGTTACATCATTTTTCTTCTTGACATCAAAAAGATCCATCAGGAATTTGGCTTGACTGACATTAGTCTGGTTCCTTCCAATCTAGAAGGAAATAAGTCTTACTAAATTGCATATTATAAGTACATTTCACCTGAAAAGTAAACATTTCCTTCCTCTGATGATTTTCGTAATGACTTTTATTCGCGCTTTAGGTATTCGCGATTTTTAATTTTTATTAGCGCTTTTAACAAAAACATTTATTTCACACTCATTCACTTTTAAAACTTCCCCCTTGCTGTCTGGCCAAATGTGGTGTTTGTGAAAAACACGCAGTTTTACTTTGTCCAGTGTTCATACTACCACCTGACTTCAATTCTATTGGGGTTAATTCTTCGACTTTCAAGACCTCGGACCTCCCCTAAAACAAATCTGAAATGTCCTGAAGTTCTAACCTAAAATGAACTTTAAACTTTTGTGTGAAACCAGAGAACACTACATACAACATTCAAACATTTCAATTGCATTTCATACATATAATTCATTCTTTCAATCTTCAATTCAAATTTTCTTTAAATGCTCATTGCGTTAAATAACACTTATATATTCACTTTCTAATTTAGCGCGCTTTACGCTTTTACATTACATTTTAATTTTAACTTGCGTGTCCTTTACGCTTTTCCAAAATATTCAATATTCACAATACCAGTTCTTAAGGCTTAGATACAATCACGCATTACATAGAAACAGTTTTACATTAAATACATTCATTATTTATACATAGAAATACAATACAACAGTTTTGCTATACAACTTACGTACTAGTTGCTTTTAATTAACACAATTCAATTTCCTATTTACAGAGAGTCTTTTGACTAAAATCAATGAGTAACATGTTCTGGATTACAAAGAACATTTCACGAATAGTCTCACAGTTTCTCAACTGAAAACTCGTTTCTTCCGAAACTTCCCTTTTAAATCTGCAAATCAGAAGCATAACTGTGTGATTTAAAAAGAAAATAAGGAATCTACTTATCTTTCTGCCAGTCTGTTAGACGTTTGTTTGTCCATTCCTGGAAGGTTGGCTATACTGTAGCTTGGGCAATTCGTTGTCTGCTGCTCCTAGATTGAAACTTTGGGGCTGCCTTTCGTTTGGTCCATCTCCTTTCCTCCAGAAATACCTTGTGGAGACGAATGGTGGGTGGCGTATTCCTTTTTTGCGAAAATCCCCGCTCCCTCTCCAGAATGGCTCGTTCCTGTTCCTGCACTCGTAGGCTCCTTCGTTGTCGATTGGCACCTTCGGCGGCTCGCTTCTCGATGTTCGGTTCCCTCCGTAGTGGTTGAGCTTTCGTAGTATTTTCATCTGGAGGTTTCTTCCTCAATCGCTTTTGTTGCTGAGACTGTTGCTTAGCGTTTTTCCGTTTTTCTTTCTGTGGTGGTCTTTTCTTCGGCTGCGGCTTCCTCTCTTGTGGTAACCTCCTTTTCAAACTGGGTTCTTTTGTTGTTGAAGGACCTGGTTGGGGTTCTTGAATTTTAGAAAAATTCTGTGAGGCTGGACCCTGTAAAAAGTCTTTCAAGATATTATTATTAGCTCTTCGATAATAATGTTTGATTTGGTCGAAATTTGCCGCAGTTTCTTCTCCCTTCTCATTCTTTAAATATACACGGCATTCAATTATTCGCGTTATTTCAAAAGGACCATGCCATCTTGGGCAAAATTTTGCGACCGAATCTTTTGCTGCGCATGAAAGTGCATGTGTCTGTTTTAACACCTCCTCCCCCAATTTATATTCTACGATCCGTCTTTTTTTATCATAATATTGCTTCTGTCTCTGTTGCGCTTCCCGGTAGCACTTCTCTGCTTCTTTTATCATCTCTTCTATTTCACCAGCGTGAAATTCCGGCGCTCTATCTTTCACATAAAATAATTTGTTTAAGGGGGTCATTTTCTTCCTGCCCAAATACAATTCGGCGGGGGATTTCTTCGTTATCTCGTGCTTAGCCGTTCTGAGGGCGAATGCAAATTCTTCAACGCAGTCATCCCAGTTAGAAGGGTGCTTTTGCACATAATTTCGAATCAATTTTATAATATTCTTATTTACCCGTTCCGCTATATTTGATTGTGGGCGGTAGGGTACCATTTTCATATGCTTAATGCCCAACTTGTCACACATCATTTTAAATGTATTGCTTGGTATAATGGGGACCATTATCGCTAATTACCCTCGCTGGACATCCATATTTTAAAATATATTTGTTCAAAAACGAATCTGCAACGACTTTTGCTGAAGCCCGCTTAAGTGGTATCAACTCAACCCATTTACTGAAATGATCCACAATGACTAATAAAAATCGTGCCTTATTTACATGACTCCTGGGGTAGGGGCCTAAGAGGTCAATACCAATTATTTCATTGGGGAACCTAGACTCAATACTAGTTAATAACCCGGCCGGGCGGAAATTTACGTCATTATTTATCTGACACGTGTGACAAGTCTGGCAGTAATTTTTAACTATCTTTTGTAATTGCGGAAAATATACCGCCTCGCGTACGCGTTGTATTGTTTTTCTAATTCCAAAATGGCCCGAGACAGGCGAATCGTGGAGCTCTTGCAAGATACTTAAAATTAATTTGGCCGGGATGACTGGTCTGTATTCACTATTTTGATTCGTAACTTTAGTATAAAATAAGAGACCATCAATGATTTCATAGTTCTGTGCTCTGCTTCGTATTGCATTAATGTCTATATGCTGGAAGTTATCTGGTTCTTTTAAATAATTATAAATATTTCCGAATTCGGGATCCCTGGCAATTTCTTCTATTACAGTCTCTCGAGAGTCAATGACCTTTGCATGAAGCATCGCAATTTTTATTTTCTCACCGTTCTCGTCTAATTTTATTATGGATAAGGCGTCTGCCACTACATTCTCTTTTCCCGGTGTGTGTTTGATAATGAGATTAAATTCCTGTAGTTTTAAGGTCCACCGAATTAAGCGTGGCGAAAGATTCTTTCCTGAAAATAATCTGGTAACTGCCGCGTGATCTGAATATACTGTTACGGGACAACTCCCAAAATATACACAAAATTTTTGAACAGCTGAGGGAACTGTTTCACGCTCTGTAGTTTCACGCTCTGTTGCCGAATAATTTCTTTGCGTATCATTCAATGTACGACTAAAAAAAGCAATCGCTTTTCTATCCTGTGTTAGTACCGCTCCGATTGCGTAATTTGATGCGTCTGCATAAATTTCTAGACCCTTGTCTTTCTCCGAAAACTTTAGAACTGGTGCATTAATTAAAGATCCTTTTAACTTCTCAAACGCGGCGTTTGCTTCTGAAAACCACGCAAAACGAACTCTTTTCCTTCTCAACTTTAATAATTGTTCAGCAATTTCTGCAAAATTTTTAATAAAAATTCTATAATATGAGCACATACCCAAGAAAGTCGCTAACGTTTTGGCTGTATTCGGAATTGGATAATTTTTTACTGCTATAACTTTAGATTTATCTGTTTCAGTCCCCCTTTGAGAAATTTTGTACCCTAAATATTTGAGTTCTTTTGCCGCGAATTTACATTTTTTAATGTTCACTTTAAGTCCTGCATCTTTCAAAAGAGTAAAGACTTCTCGAAGGTCTTTAATATGTTCTTCCAGCGATTCTGAAGTAACAATTATATCGTCAAGATAAATAAATGTACTTTTTCCTATTACCGGCCTTAAAATTTTGTCCATGCACCTCTGAAACGTGGCCGGGGCTCCCGACAATCCAAAAGGCATACGCAAAAAGCCATATGTACCGTATTTTGTTATGAATGCTGTTTTGTGAACATCTTCCGGCTTTATGCTTATCTGAAAATATCCGGATGTCAAATCTAGGGTGGTTATGTATTTTGTCGATTTAATACTTCTTAGAATTTCATCAATTACCGGAAGTGGGTAAGTTGGAAATTTTGTTATACTATTAAGCTTTCTGTAGTCAATAGCGAACCTGTACCTTAATGGATCAGTTAACGGCAAATCATTATTTTTCTTACATAAAACAACCGGACTCGCATATGCACTAGAAATAGGAGTTATTATTTTGTTTCTTAACATTTCATCAATATGGTATTTTATTATTTCCTCCTTAACTTTGTCGTACTTGTAAGGACGCTGACGTATAGGTTCATCCGTAGTTAATTTAATTTCGTGTGCTACGATCTGGGTGAATCCTGGAATATCATCAAATAAATCAGCGAAATAACTTACCAACTCCCGAAACTTGTCCTGTTCTTCGGGCGTTAGATGGCTTAAATCCACTTCAGGGGGAGGTGTTGATTTCTTTTTAACTGGGTCCATGGTTACTTGCAAGGTGGAGTTTTCAAAATCGATTTTCGCATCCACAGCTGCAAAGAAATCTGTTCCTAAAATAACCGATGCTTGGAGGTTCTTCACTACAAGAAACATAATTTTTTTTTGTTCTTCGCCGATTTTGATGTACAGCTCGATTTTTCCCATGCATTGACACGTTTTTCCTTGGGCTGCTACCACCTTCATTCCTTCCACGCTATGCAGACGATATCTACGAAAGTGCTTCTTAAAAAACTCTTCTGCCAAACAGCTTCCTTGAGCGCCGGTATCCAACAGAGCTGTAGCGGGTACGTTGTTAATTAGTAACTGCAGTCTCGGTAATTCAATGTTTCTCACCATGACCGTATTGAGCTGTACTTCAGAGGGATTTTTCTTCTCCTCGGAACATTGCACCCCCTTCCCCGCAATATTCCTTAGTAGTTTAAATGCTTTGCGGGTGTTTTCTTCTGTTGCTGGCTTCTGCCTGGGGAGAATGATTTTCTTCCGTAGTTGGGATTATTTTGTTGGCGCTGTACTTGGCGCGGTTGACCGCTCGCATTTTGACTGGTACCAGTAGTTCTCGGCCATCGTCTGTTTCTTCCTTCGGCATTCTGGTTCCCCTGCGGCCGCTGTTCATACGGTTGCCTTCGTTGATTTTCGGCCGCTCGCCGGCTCTCGAATTGCACGGCGAGTTCAAACATCTTGTCCAGCGTCACGGGATTTCTTAGCTCCATGAAATCTTGTATAGATGGTAACAATCTGGGCAGGATTATCTGGATAATCTCCGGGTCCGGCCTCGTACCATACAATAATTTAAAGACCTGTATTTTTCTCAAAATAAATTCCGATAATTCATCCACCCGCTGTTGGTACTTGCTAAACAATTCAGCTTCGACCTTGGCACGGTCTTTAACAACAGGAAACGATCTCAAAATTGCTAGTTTGAAATTTTCGTAAGTGTAAGTCGGCGTTCCTGGTTCTCCCAGCAGACATTTTCCGATGCATTTATACCAGTTCAACGCTTGGCCCCTCAATGCTCCTGTAGCGAATATAACATTCTGATATTCCGGAACTGGATACAGCAAAAAATGCGCTTCTAATTTTTCCAAAAATATGTTCACAGGCCCTTTGGCATCAAAAACTACTGTCGGCTTCATGGCTGCTCGGATGGTCTCCACTATGAATCCAAATCCATCAGGCATTGCAGCTGGATTCTGGGACGATGTACTTGGCATATTCAAACTTCCTTCCATCATTTTTTTTTGTTCTGGCGCCAGTATAGCGTTTCACCTGTAATCTCTTAATCTTCTTGCTAAACATACTCTGTGAAACCCTATGTGAGGACAGTGAGCAAATCTAGCCTATGTCCTTTAGCGTTGAAGAACTACAAAGTCAGAAGGAGGGTTTAAAGGACTCTTTAATTCAAATAATTACAACTCTCCAACTTGAGAGTAAGCCTCTACTTTGGCTGAACTAAAATAATATGAAATAAAGTGTGTTAACAATTCAAATACCTAAGCTTAACCTTAAGTAGGACGGCGAGGGAAGCCTAACTCTCAGTGAAATGCAATAAAGCGAATTTCACGAGTAAGAACTAGTAATTGCAATTGCCTATGAAGGCGAACTTTCACTAGACAGAGGAAATCTTTGCGCGCACAGCCTTACGGCGATAAATCCAAGACTCTGTCTCCTTTCCTCGTTAACTCCTGCCTTTTAAACTGCTATCAGTTATATGCGATTTGCATAAATATCTCGTTTGCGCTAAATTCGGGCAGCAACTGAAAGTTTGAGATATCGATAGGAAAGTTCAAACTAAAAATAACTTGGTTAGTTAAAATAATGAATGCTACATGTTCACTTAAGCTTTTAACCTTATTAATGATATTATTAGTATTACTAATTAAAATGCAAGACTACCATACCATCTCTAGAGCAGCTGTATTGTGTACATGCCTTAAATATTATTTTACAGTGCTTAATGCTTTTATTAATTTGCAAGATTTAATTTTTAAATTATACTGTTATTTAAACTTTTTCATTTGATTTGGGTAAAGTTCTTTTAAGTTAGCAGAAAAGCTTGTACAGCAACAGCTTGTACGGTTTTGCATTCTCACGGACGAAGAATTTTGGGGTCAAGGTTCGGTGGCCAGCTGCATTTTTCGTCCCCTTATCTTGCGGGGGCGAACATGTGTTTTTCTCGTTCAAAGGGAACTGCTCTAGCGGTGGCTATTCTTGATAGAATTAAGGGGTAAAAATATTTAGGATTTGTCTGAAGTGTCGCAAGCGTTAACTGATTTACGATGTAAACATCCCTTGGTTTTGCGCTTGAAAATAGGGGCTTGTCACTGTGAAAAGAGAGGTCTGAGTTTTCTTCGAAATTTGGTTAGTATTTATTGCTCTGGTTCTAGTGGTTAGAGGGGATTACTATTTTGTGTAGGATTGATGAAAAGTTTATGGATTTTTTGGACCAATAGTAATTATAGAGGCGGTCTATATTTTGAGCGTCGAGAGGTTTTAAAATTAGTCGCACACAGAGGCCAAGGAAATATTTTAAGATTTTTGTTACATTTTCGAGACTTTTTTGAGCAGAGGAAGAGGCCCGGAGCCTTCCCCTCTCGGGACCGACGTCGTCCCCTGTAAGGTTGCGGGTGTAGGCTATTATAGGAGCGAGAACTTGTCCGAGAGCGTTGCGGGCCCCTATCGTTGCATCTTCGGTGAAATTGACTGAAATCTTGCGGTTACGTCTAATTCTCAGACGCTGGGTTCTGTTTAGTCGCTGATGTGTTTTCCCTTTGGGAAAAAATCGTGCTCGGAAGAAAATGGAAGGCTGCTTAGGTTTGTATTTTTCTTGCTGTCATCGTCATCGGTAAACATCGAAAGAATAGTTTTCCCTTTCGGAAAAAAAGGTGTTTTAAAGCTCGCACTGAAGCTCCCGATTACTATGGGGAACATAGAAGATGGGTCGACCACCCAGTTTGTATCTTTTCTGCCGTCATCCTCATCTTGGAACTGGAAAGAAAAGGGAAGCTGCTCCTTGAGTGAGTACAGTGCTAGATTGTGAAAAGTATTCCACCGTTTAAAGGAGCTATTTCACAGTTGAAAGTTTTCCACATTTGGTGCTATAGAACAGACATATGGTTTTCTACGATTTCAAGAAATGGTCAGACAGTTCCTCGGGTCCCACAATTGGTAGTGTATGCGGCTTTTCCGTGAGCGATATTTTTTCCTTTTCTTATGTTTATTACTAATGATTTAACCAATTTTAGGGAGTGATTTTTATTTTTTAAATGTTTAATTGTCATGAGTGCTCACTTTAATTAAGGGAGAATAAACGTGAGATTCTATCAAGAAATTTAATTATATCTATATGTCCGAAGATAAATATACTGAAGTGTCATAGTTGAAAGAATAATAAGTTCTTCTAAATTAGCTCTACTTGTGATTTTAAATTTCTTAAGTAACTATTTAAAATAATCGTAATTATAAAGTGTTCATTAAGATTTTGGTAGGATTTATAACTATTTAAAGCTTGAAAATTGTTTGAAACTACTTGATTATTGCTCAGGAGTATTACGCAATTATTGTAAAGTGCATGACTTGTAATTGTGTACAATATTGATAGTTGTACAGATTTTGTCATATGAGAATTTTACGAGTAATTGTGGATAAAATTTTGTAGAGGTAGTCTGATCAGCTATCTGTAATTAAAATTTTTTAATACTAAATAAATGTATGTTATTGATTTACTATTGTATTTTTTTGTGTGTGTTTTTATCTTGTGGTCTAATTTAGGTCACCCATGTGATCCTTTCGGAAAACATGGTTCAACTTCCATTCGAACCCTTGTAGTTTATTGCGGGCGTAGGAGATATTTAATTATGCTTATAACTATACAATCAGTTTTATTAGTTTTAACTGAACTGGTGTTTTGACTTCTAAGTGTCAGACTTATCTTTCCCTGGTATTTCGAATTGCTGTGTGTTATACTTAAATGAAAATTGTTTGTGGCTATCTCTAAAGTTGTATTGAAATTTATGTGTTTACAGGAAGCAGAGATTATTTAGTTAGGTTAGTGAGAGATAGCATTTTGATGCATTTCTTAAGGTAAAGCAATTTTAGCTGATTAATAATCATTTGATTTTAACAAAACACCAGGGATGATATTCTCATTTCTCTATTCTCAAGAATTGAGAGTTGATATGATAAACCTTAATTTACTGTGTTGAGGATTTAAGGCAATTTAATCTAGCTTAAAGTATTAATTATTTTGTTTTCAATGGCCAGTCTCTAAGATTTAATTTAATGAATTCAGTATATTTTTACGAGAATTTTAGTATTGTATTTAAGTTTGTCCGGCACCAGTCAGGAAGGTCATTTAGAGAGTTAAATGTAAAATATAAACCCTTAAATGTTTGATTTGCAACAGCTGCTACTAACACTTTCTCTTTGACACTGGCGTATTTCTCTTCCATTTGATGAAAATGTAAACCTGTCATGACTTTCACCTTAATGATCATAGTAAAGGAAATATGCCAGGCTGTGCAGCGTATTCTGCAGCAACATTCCTTAATTATTTACAATGCGTCAACTCGACTCTAACAAACTACGGCTCTGCTTGGGCAGTAATTGAAACAGAAAGAACTAACTAAAAATTTGAAGATATTAGCAAGTAGTAAAATTTAGCTACAGGGCTCAGACTATCCTGTTTCCTACTAGAGCCTTGAAGATTCAGTGGCAGCAAGGTAATGGCTTTTAGGCCTCGTTTAACCAGCAATAAACGCTAAGCCGAAGCTCAAGCTACAACAAGCACAGAGTTTGCCTGCGCTCTCTAACTTTCCCTTCTAGAATTTGACACTTAAACCTCTTTTCTGGCATTGACAATTAGGGAAATGAAGGCTTATAGAAAAGGAACTTCAAATTAAATTAAATTGGTTATTTAACCAGTTCACTGTTTGTCCCGAGAGAGATACGTTCAGAAAAAATTCATCGTCATTCTTTAGTAACGGCAGACTCTCGTCGGGATGAAATTTGGGCTAGACCGTAACCCCCGAGACACATACGTCGCAGCGTCTTTTTCCAGCCCCCTAGAATGAGTCGAAAATGAAAAGGGGGGATTGACGGGTTATTTAGTCACACTTACCTTCTCAACGGAGCTGCAGTAGGATCGCAGCGGGGTTGTTTCAGTAAAGTAAAGGATGAGGGATCATTTTCGTCGAATGGATACCCCCTCAACACGTCTTATGAGATCTACAACAGCTTTCTCCCTTCTATTAACGAACAAAGGGATTTAAAAGTTTTAAATGCTCTTTTCAATTCCTAACGATTCCCCGAGGATATGATCTGTATATTATTCTCTGAATTTTAAATAGCATTGAAATGTTATACCTAATATATGCGTTTTGCTTTATCACTTTACCTACACAGATGGAAGTATTACTTGCTTTATTTTTCATTATGACTATGTTGCGCCGATTGTGAATGACATTGTTGAACTGAAATTTTCTAAGTTACATCTCATTTTTCAAAACTTGTACTATTAATGTTTATTTTACTTTTTAATCGATACCTTTCTATTTTTTTAAATCTTATTAATTGAGAAAGCTATAGCATTAAAAGTTCGGGAATTTTAAAAGAAACAACAGTAATGTATGAAATTTGGATTGCTATATTGTTTCTTTTAGTTCTTTCCTAAATGTATAACTATATTTTGCAAAAACCATTTTCGATAATATGTACTTTTTTGGTTGTAGAATAGTCGTTTGCCCTTTCCTACAGAAGAAAGATTTGTATACTGCTAAAGTGAAGAATTAAGGAATGTTAAATTTTGCTTAGAAGAGTTAGAAATGGCCGGTAAGATTGTTGTAGACTGGAATAATTACATGCGGGAAATATATGGAATAAGTTTTTCCGAGTATGTCTTCATTTGCAAAAATACTGGTACAAAATTTTATAAAATTTTTATCTACATAGCAGAAATCTTCAAAATAATTAGCAATCACATTTCATAAACAAACCTCATAATATATCTCTACCTCATAAAAGATTATTTTGCAAATACAATTTTAATTTCTTTAAGTAGAACTAGGTATGCCTTCATCGTAAAGTCGTAGAGAAATACGTAAATAAGAATAAAGTTCTGGTATTTTACAATTTGTAATTTGTTATACGTTTTCTCGGTATTTACTTAACACTTACAGGCTTATGCTAACAGAAACAAAACAAAGTGAAAAACTCGATTTTATACATAATTATATCATTTAAAATATACAAGGTATAATGTAGGTGTTTCATATTTTTGACCTATCTATATCAAAACCTTAAGAAATAAGTTTAGATAAGTATTTTAGTTCACATAATCAAACTTTAAGGAGACTGAAAGGTTTTTTATGACGGTAGTCTTATTAAATTAATAATAATTCTTGACTATATATATTCCATCTATTCTTGAATATATATATTCTACGTATTCTTTAATATATATATTCCATCTATTCTTGAATATATATATATACTATCTATTCTTGAATATACATTATTTTGGATATAATAAGGAAAAGGGAGTATTAATGGGATTATAAAGATAGTTGCAACGATTATAATTTTAAAAATTAAAAATGATAAAAATGTGCTTCTTAACATTGAATTTTTAGTCCATTAATTAAAAGAATGGTCACTCCTCTAGCAATCTATTCAACAAGAACCGCTAAAAACAGTTGCTACTTTCTTACTCTTTGAAATAGGCGCTTCACATAATCAAATCTTTCTTTGCTGTAGAAAAAGTACAATAAACTGAAAACAAAAACCCTCTAAATTAAAAAATTGCAATTTTTAAAAAGAACCTTAAATATCTAAGCTAAAGAAAGATTTTTTTCACATAAAGGAATTTAATTAAATATATAAAAATATATGGATCACAATTTTTACTACAGTGCATCAAGAAAATAATGAAACAAGCATATTTCAAATAGGCACTACTAGCTAATGCACTTATTTTCACTTTAAATAAAGATGTTACTTGATAATTGTAAAATCAGTACATTGTAACAGATTGCAATAGATTTGGGTTTGGGTGTAGGAAGTGAGGCAAAGGGGAAAATATTTGATCTAAGGAATACACTAGTCTTTCTGTTTAATGGTCCTCGTTAGGGGGTCGTTATTCTGCGTCCTTCAGTATGACAGGTACGCGGTTCAATCTGATTTGAATAGAACTTCTAAATAGGTTTTCACAGCTGGTCAAAGGGGGGGGAAGAAATATTCTAAGGCCAGTTTTAGACACAAAAATTTCAACTTTGTGAGGAGAAAAATGGCACGAAATGTTTGCGATTTTCAGAACGATGAACTGGTTAAAATAAATATAAATCCCTACAAAGAAAAAAGTGACTTTAGGGATTAAAGACAAAAGAAAGGTAGGAATTGAAGACATGAACGAACGTTGACGGAATGGATGTGTGGGAATGTTTTACACAGTACGTCAATTATGGTGCATTTTAAAACCTAAAGTTCTTTTGTTAAAGTTGCAGGAATGGATTCCTTTAAGACCTGTTGTATGAAAGATAACGTACGATGCAATAATGTTCTCGTTGTAAGGATGAGATGCTTGGTTTCGTTTGATTGTGGAAAAGTATGGGAGGGCTGTCTGCCCAAGAGGGGATGTCATTCTGGAGGATAAAATCCTCCACAATGAATAACAGAATAAGGGAAACCGGCTGGTGCCTATACTTTGAACATGGGGAAATCCACGAAAACATCTATGCAGCCAGCTCGTTCTCCTAGAATCGAGCCCCTTAATGAGCAGAAGAAACGTGTAGTGGTTAGGAGAAACAAAGACTTGAGAAAAATACTTGATGGGAAATTCATTTCCAATACTGAAAACAAGAAGGACTGGTTGAAAAGTTTATTGTGGAAAACCTATGGTTTATCCTAGTCATACAAGCGATAAAAGTTTACTTTACGAAAGTTTGATAGACCAAAACGAAATTGAAATACAATAATATCAAGAAATATATTTCAATAGGAATAAGAGCACATGAAGCTAAAACCGTGTGAATAAAAGTTTCATTTTTTTCAATGCATGTTTTCGTTGCTTAAGTTTAAAGATGCAGACAGTGAGGGAAAGATGTACGATAAAAACCAGATGACCTGGACGTTATGAGCAGAAACTAAAATCCTTCCCATAGGATGGGAAACCTATAATATCGTAAATCAGAAATTTAAAACTAAAAATATTCAATTATGTGACATTCAGCTTAAAATTGATCTGCTTAAAATCATTCAGAGTAAATTATAAAGCTTTACATGTTTTTAAAAACTGAGATGTATTTATGTAGAGTACTATCCTAATGGAAATGTTAAATGAAAGAATAAGATTGTTAAAATTACTTTAACACAGAGAGGCATGCACTCAGTTAAAATGTAATATTGTAATGTGCAAATTAATTGGGACTAAGCGAATTTATTGATAATTCATGCCAATACCTTCATATGCAGTAATAATAAGGAAATTAGCAGAAAATACGGCTTCTTTTAGCAGAAATGAACTCTAGAATGCGCTTAGGCATTGCCTGTACTAGTCTTGTGCATATATGTTTCGCTTTTTTACCATGGAACCACACATGTATAGCGTTAATAATCATGTACTTTTGTGTCGTACACTCCATTTCGGTAAGAAGAATGTGCCACAAGTTTTCGATCGTATTTATGTCTGATGAATTTCCATGCCAATCTAGTATAATAATTTTATTTTATAACATAAATCTTCCGACAGATTTTGAACAGCGGCATGTAATCAAGACATGTTGTAATGTTCCTTAAAATGTTTTCAAGAATTGCACAGGAAGTCCTACATTTTAAAACTCTATATACTTCGATGAGTTCATCATTCCGTCAATAGAAACTAAACTTCCAGTGACATCTGCAGTGAAAAACATCGTTTTTGAGGGTATTTTCCCGCTGCCGAATATGGCTGAGGTCTTACCGATTCACTCTTTCTTCCTCTAACAATGTTAGATGTGTAACCATATCATTGTTTGCCCACAATTTATATTTTTTGGTCCCAATAATTGTTTTTGCTTCATTGGACATGCCAAAAATTGTTTTACACATTTGAAGGATGAATATCGATACCAACAGGCAATAAATCTTTTTAATGTCTTTGTTAGTTTTTGTTGGATTAATAATGCTATTTTGGAGTAAGAATCGAGCAGATTTTGGAGTTGTTTTTCTTTTCCTTCTGCATTTGCTCTCCTTTTCTGGACGAAAGTTGCAGTTCCATTTTGTCTCCTTAAAATTCGAATAACGCTCGATTTTTCTAGACCATCCGAGGAAGCTACATATCTTACAGTCACGGATGTGTGATTGTGATAAAAGTGCGATAATCTTTGTTCTCTTTCTGAGCGTTACATCCATTTCTGGAACCCTAAAGTGAATAAATGCAAAACGCATTTAAAAAGTATACAAAAGTAACTTCCTTTTCTCACAGAAACAAGCTTGAAGATAACGCGATAATCTTAATTTATTGTCTAAGCTAGCTCTGAATAGTCGAAAGCGGACATCCAAATGCCATTAACATAGATAAAACTGCTTCGAGAGACCTGCTGGTGTCAGATGTCAACCAATTTAAAATTCTGTGAAAAAAATCCCTTTGCTTCGACTAATTTCCGCTCTAGCATATATACAACTGAAAGATATATTAGCTTCAAATCGTAGGACGCTCTCATTTCAGCAGATGCTGATGTGTCAACGACAGTCTTGAATATCCAAAACAGAAAAAGAAAAAAAAATGTCTTCTTCATTACGGTTCTCGGATAATTCCCAACATTTTGTTCTGGGTTTTACTCACCAAAACTTACAAGTCTGCATTTCCTATATAACTCTGGCCTAACAGTAAGGGATCTGATGATCTAGCGGATGCGCAGAGTTAGACGGTTATGCCCAA
>KK115146.1:124342-138731 GCA_000611955.2 Stegodyphus mimosarum
TAAGTTCGATAAAGTAAGATCTAAAGAAACAATGGTTATACCATCAGGAATTCGGGAGCAAAATTTAGCGGAGAAATATGAAACATGAAATATGAACGTCTTATTGGCAAGATAGTGTTAGAGATAAGGCACTCCATCAACATTACAGGTAATAGGTTTGAAAATTTTATCTGTTACGAATTTTAGGAAGCGCATGGAAAGCGAAAGAATGAGTTGCTTAAGCATGTTTATCTGAAGAAAATTGTCAGAGAGCGGATATAATTCGTTAGTAGATCGTATTTAGACCAGTGCATCTTTATTCTCAGTGATCTATAAACCAACAAATGTCATCTATATTATTAAAATATGTGCGCGTCTGTCTGTTTGTTTGTTTGCAACATTATCTCTTCCGACACGGCGGGAAGTTAAGTTTCGAGAGAGGTTGTAGAGACATTAGGTATTTTTTTAAAGCAGGAGAGATGAAAAATGAGCAATGCCCTCGCCAGGACTCGAACCACAGACCTCTCGAATATGCGCCGAATGAGCTGACCACTACACCCCGAAGACATGCCAAGAAGACGGGAGAAATACGTTATATACTCCCCCTTTTAAAGGGCGATCGGGGATTAGGGGACCAAATCGCTAACTCTTGGTGGTGTAGAATCATCATCCACCACCTTGTTTATTTCAGAGGACACTGTAGAGATATTAGGTATTTTTTTAAAGCAGGAGAGATGAAAAATGAGCAATGCTCTCGCCAGGAATAACAAAAAATTTATTTACGAATGTTGTGAAATATTAATTATTGTTTGCTGGTTGTTATGAGATAGTAATAAAAAACTCTGAAAACGCTAATTTGACAACAAAAATTTATTTACAAATTGGTTGTTTGCTTGAAAAGCCCTCTTATCTAGTGGGTTTGCTCGCCATTCTTATCATTTAAGTCAGTGAAGGGGGCTAAGTAAAAATGTGATCCACAAAATGGGAGTTCTGGATATCTGAAATCCAGGTAATTAGAGCTCTGTTATTTGTGGCTTTAGTTGCCCCTACCTAACAGAATAACTGAGAGCCAAACATTTCGTTACAAACATTATTCATTTTAGATTCATTTTAGTCCTAGCAGTGAATACACAGTATATCCGAGAAGTTCCGAGACAAATTTTCTTCCTGGGATATAATCATAAATGAGAATGATAAATAGGATAAAACTGGGAATGCCTTTACCGAGTGCCATGGATCGGCTGTGCAGGAGGATTCAACAGGTTCGTCAGGAGCAATGAAAGGAGAGGGAATTTTCCTTGCTGCTCGAAAATGCGCCCGCTCACGGCCGATGCTATTCGCACCACCGATGCGATTAGCCTCCTCAGGCTATTCGCACCAACATTACCTACGCATGCGCATTGGGTTGTCAGTTTCAAATCCGTCATTTGAACTCAATCGAAAAGAACGAATCCTAAGGGCGCAAAGTGCCCACATTTCCTTTATTTATGTATGTATAAAAAAGGGCTGATTTCTATATTCGCAATGTTTATCGTTTTCCTGAAAGGTTGGAATACTTTAAATGACTGGTTTGGGGGGCTAAGATCTTGTTTACATTTTTTGTACTTATTATACATTTAGATTCAAAGATGCGTTTTGCACAATCAATATTTTAACTTATTCCTCTCTGAAATTTTTCGTCTAAGAAAAGATAATAAAAATTAGACCGAGTATTCCTGCGTAGAAAATTTAGACGTGTAATAAGTTAAAAGCGATAAAATCAACTACTAAATGAACAGTTAATCATATAATACTGGTTATCAACAATTTTGCATGCTTGTTTAATTTTTCTATGGAAATACTCGTCATTTTCAATATACAAAAAATATTTGAAAGAATTTTGAATTTTGTACTAATATTTCAAAGAACTTTGATATATTAGTACAAACACATTAATAAATTGAATTTAAATAAATAATGGGATGTAATTTAAAAGACAAAAATAATTTAATATAAGAGATTTAGTTTATAAAATTTGCACACACAAATGAATTATCAGATTTTATTAATAAATTTTGACAGTTCTATGCTATAAGACTAGGGTCTAAGTTTTCATAAAAATTCCTCTGTTACGTTCTCACTTGCTATTAAAACAGTTATTAAATCCATATTTGATCTTATCTTTTTCTGAATATTATCATGTATATAGATTGACCTCGTCTTTGTAACTGATAATTACTACTTGCAAATTATTCTCTTACATATTCACTATACATATTTTGGTGAATATTTATTAATGACACCATGCGTGTTGTACTTCATTAGCTAATTATTTTATTTTTTATAGATTATACTACTTCATTTTAAGGTATAATGCTACCTATTTGATTGCATTTCATTATATTTTGGAATCTAGCAGCACTATCTATGTGTTATTGCATCGTGTTATAGTATATTGTGATCTAGCATATTTACTGTCACATATTTCTTTATTGCTACATTGTATATAGTATTACTACACTGTATTTATATTATTGTTGTATTATAACTATATTATTGACTAGCTGACCTGTGCGATTGATATAAATAATGCATAATCATTATGATTTAAATTAGTTATGCATGGTTAAAACAATATGTAATAACTAAATGTCATATATTTGTAAAATCATTCTATGTAGCACATTTGTTGAACATAAACAGTTAATCAGTTTTATGTCAATAGTTTGCGTTATAAATTAGTGCTTAGAAAATTTGACTGTTATTTATTGCTCTAAAAGAAATTTTGATTTTCTTTGAATGCCAACGTTCCCATTAACATGCATTATTTTTAAATAATTAAATTAAAAATATGAAATAGAACTCAGACAATACATTCTACAAATTAAATCATTTTTAATTAAGTAATAAAAAGATTTCAAATAAATATAATTTGTAACAAATGATAGGTATCTACAGTTTGGACAAAATCAATATTTGACTGGTGGATAAATTACAATATTTTTACAGTCTAGTTATAACAATTAAGACACAAATCAGACTGAATACAATTATATTCTAAATCTTCTAAACAGTCACAGCATTTCCACCCCATGCAAGCGATTGCATTTTTTAACTGCTCAATTATCAGGAAAGCATCTGGTTGAAAACACTTCCGAATAGTTTAAATGTTTACTATTTTATTTCTCATACTTTGCATAGGTACAATTTGTGGAGTTATAGATACTTCACCCTCTTCGATTAATTTGTCAGGAGCTGTTCGTTTGGCAACTTTTGAATCCACAAAATTTAGTTCAATCTCATTTAATAATAAATGAGAATAATTTAAATCAATCTCAAGTTTTTACTTATCCGTTTTGTTTTTAAATGTATCATCTCGCACATGCACAATTTAAGTTTTTTTTTTTATCTGCCGTCGGTTCAAACCAATAACAGTTTCAGTAACAATAACTAAAATTTAATTAACAAAGAAATGGCATATAAGGAAGATAAGCAGAAACTTGTAAGATCATTGAATCAAACTCTCCATATTCACTCAATGAGGCACAAAGTGCCTTTTTTTGATTCCCGAAAATAAAAATTTATATGAAAGGTCAACGCTATCATGATATAACCGACAACTGAGCCGCAAATTCGCAGCAAGTTGAATAACATCCCAAACAAAGACCATGTAGATTTCAGATAGTTTCATATGGTTGTATGAATATTCTGTGCGTTTTACTCAACTAGATGGAGACTAGAACTCCTGGAAGATTAAAATGTTCATTTTAAGTTTTCTCGAACCTCGGAACTTTTGAGGAAGAAGCTGCAAATATTTCCGAATTTTCACATAAAAGTTACAATATATTAACATCAGAGACAAGAAAGCGCAACTTAATTTTATTGAATTCTTGTTCAACAATTTATTCTGCACTTTTTTCACCTGATTCCTGTTTTTCGTTCCAACAGAGATAAATATTCTTACCCCTGTAATAAGCAACCAGCGCTATGGTTAGTCCGATGCCAACAGCTACAACGAGAAGAACTATAACCAAAAGACCTTTTTCCATCCTTGTAGTCGCCGGGCATAAATTTCTTGGAACACTGTAACATACAAATTAGTTTGATAAATAAGCGTAATTTATCAAAAATATGATAAATAATAATTACAACTAAGTGTAAATAGAAGACAAGAATTCTATGAGATTCCATAAATATGATCTAAATTTTGAATAAAAAGTTATATTGATCAATAATTTGCACGATAATTTATACTGCTCTCCAAAAGTTCAAGAACAGTATTTTTTGTGTCTAA
The DNA here is from genome assembly GCA_000611955.2 of Stegodyphus mimosarum. NCBI lineage: Eukaryota > Metazoa > Arthropoda > Arachnida > Araneae > Eresidae > Stegodyphus > Stegodyphus mimosarum. Next base: position 128,595 of record KK115146.1, read on the forward strand.
TTTGAGCATGAAGAACAGTGTCTAATTTGAGCACAGAAACATGATATTTAGAGTACATGTTCACCAAACAATTCTTTAATGAATGCGACATCTCTAAATTTCAACACAAACATGAATTATAATAAATAAAAATACACTCTTGACTTTCTCCAGTCTTGGAGAAACAGTGCATCCCATTAGAAAATATATGGTGGTAACATTACAAAAATTGGTTCTAATGAGGAATGTGTCCAACCCCAGCTGCAATACATTCACGGCACCGATGTTATATGCTGTTAATTAAGCTGTCGGTCAGTGAAATGGCAAGCGACTACTAGACAAGGAATAATCCTTGTTCAAGCTCATCTAACGACCTTGGAGAAGGACTTAAAGCAGAAATGTGTCTACCAAAATAGTCCCAAAGATGCTCTATCGGATTTAGATCTAGGGACTGAGTTAACCAATCTGCTCCATGCCATGAGCTTCAAGATGTTTTTCAGCAACCTGAGCTCTATGCGGTCGCGAATTGTCGTCCATTAGAAGAAATCCAGGACCAACAGCAGCGGCCTATGGTCAGACATTGATCAAGGATCTCTTCCCGATACCTCACACCATTCAGAGTTCCTCCATGGAACACATACAGGTCAGAGTGACCACAGAGAGAGGTCTTAGCTCAAAGCAACATTCACCACCTCTGTAATTGCGTCTTTCCACAATGTGGGATTGACTGTATTTAGCACGTTGTTCCCTTCTGATCAGCTGACGACCTGAATCCTCTCCACTGTGAACCTGGACTCGTCTCTGAAGAGAAAAGATGTCCATTGTTGACTTGTCCAGGAGACGTGTTTTCTTGCATAAACAGACATTTCTGTGCTCTCGGGTCAAAGGAATGCAAGCACTGGTCGTCTTGCATACAGACCTGTATTGTGCTAACACCTTCTAGCAGAAGAAAGCCAGTACACTAGATTGTGACGTCACTTGTAGTCGTCTGAGTCGAAACCTCGAGAGAGCAAAAATAAAAAAACGCTGCTCGCTAGTGTCGTACTTCACTAATCTGATATGAATACTTAGGTACTGCTTTCACTATATGATATGAATACTTAGGTTGGCTATTCAAAGATTCAATATTTTTGTTGTATTGTAAGGTCTTTATTTTATTCTAATCAATTATTTTTAGTTTTCCTTCCCTTTCCCTCCTGATTTCAGTTTTCTGACGGAAAATAGATTTGTTATAATGTAGACGCTAATCTAAACGTGTTCATAAGCAGTATTTAAGCTGAGTTTCAAAAGTTCGAAAAGAGTAGGAACGGACTTTGTTCCGAGTTTATGCTGCATGTTTGAAATTAGCTCGTTATATGCTATATATATAGTCGGTATATATATAGTCGGTGTTAGACACTTTTCAGTTTATAATGATATTTCTCGGCTTGGTTTTACTGTGTGCAGCCCATTTAGCGTTAGTTAAGCTAAAAAGGCAGTCGTTAGATATCTTAATTTATTAGCGATTTGCTACATTCTTATCTGTTAAATTTACGTTAACCACAAGTGATGGTGATTTGTGAGCAGGACGTGCGTGCATCTGTTTTAATTTAGTTTAAATAAAATAGTTATTGAAAACATTTCTTCTGCGATATCCATTCTTCAAGACATAGCGAGAATTCAGTACTTCGTCTTCCACATAGAGTCCAAGTTGTATGCTGCCCAAAAGAAAAAGGAGAGTCGTCCAGAAAGTAGCAATTTCAATTTCATTTCTCCGAGGACAAGTCTTGAGTTGGTATAAAGGCATCGGCAAATTCCTACTTGGAAAACCAGGCATGCCAACGTACACACATCAAAACTTCAAAACCTCCCTTCTGAAAGCCTTTCCAGTTGTAAAGAATCATACCCGGTTAGAAGTCGAATTTTACAGCCGGTACCAAATGAACGGGAAAGATCTCACAAGCTTCATTCTATGTAAAACCCAAGTGGTGAAACTGCTGTATGGAAGAAAACCTGACTAGGAAGTAATTCAAATCATCTTGCCTAGATTACTCCCACCAATGCAAGACTTTGGAGAGATTAGAAAGCCGTCAACGTTGGAAACTCTATTTCAGCTGGCCACGAAATGCGAAAGCCGTCGCATTTTCAACAATGAGCGTTTGCAGATGTATGAGAAAGGGTATAAAAATTCCCGCACGCCTAAGCCAGACAAATGACGGCAACAGAAATTCAACCGCAAGAAAGAATTTTCGCCGGAGAGAAGCGATTTCCAAAAGGCAGATAAGCGGCGGAAGGAAGAACCAAAACCGAAGTCATTAAATTTCTGGGGATAGCTGGAAAAGTGGGAAATCAGAGGCCCAAATTCATCTGAATACGGTGGTGTTTAAGAACGCAGAATTACCAGAAGTACAAATTTTAAAATAATGTGTCGACAAACGCATTAATAGACACGGGAGCCCACGGTGGTTTTTTTGGAAGAAGGGGAAATTCTTTAGGCAGAATTTCCAACGTTATAGGTTGTACAACACCAAAGGTGCAGCGGTAACTGCAGCCCAAGGAATAAGGTGCGCTTGTGTTGGAAGACTGCCACTATATGTGCAGGTGAAAGGTGAGCAACTAAAAGTTACTTTCTTTTTAGTTAAAAATTTGCAAACTAATGTCGTTTTATCCATGGACTTCCTCGAGTCAGCGGAAGCAAGGATAAATTTTCAGGAGGGCACCATCACACTTGACATGGCAAAGAAGAAATCTGAGGAAGTTAAGCCTCCAGCTCTGGAGTTAAATAACCTGAAAGAGGACGAAAAAGAGAAAATCCAAGAAGTAATAAGAAACTTTGGAGATCTTTTTAGCGGCCGGCCGGTTCTTACTTATGTTGTAAACCCCTCGGTCGATATTTGGAAACATTTACCCTGTAGGGCTAAGCCTTACAGATATGATAAAGTGAAAGAAGCGATAATTGAAGAGCACATTAAGGAAATGTTAAAAAATAAAATAATCGTGCCTTCTTGTAGATCATTTGCGAGCCCAGGCGTATTATGTCGTAAGAAGAATAATTTACCCCCTACGGAAAGTAAAACATGGAGTTTTGCCATAGATTATAGAAAAATAAATAACATTACAAAATGTCCAGTTTACCCGTTACCGATGATAGAAGAAATACTTAGACAAATAAATTCCACGAGATATATGACAACACTAGATCTTATCTCTGGCTATTTTCAAATCAGTATGAAACCGAATGATGTTAATAAGACAGCGTTTATCATAAAATCTGGCGTTCACGCATTTTTAAGTATGTCATTTCGTTTATGTGGTGCCCTCGATACTTTTCAACGAGCGATGGATATAATTCTTCGTCCAGTTCTCGGAAAATGCACGTTCATCTATCTAGATTACATAATCATTACCAGTAATACGATAGACGAACATATAAAGCATCTGGCGGAAGTCTTTACACTTTTATAAGATGCTGGTTTAAAAGTGAATCCTAACAAATGTAAATTCACGGCAAAGGAATTGAAATATTTAGGACATAAAATCTCCGCTAAATGTATCGAAACCGAAGACTAAAAAATGATTGCCATTAAAAACTACCCTCCGCCAAATACCGCGAAAACACTTGCATCATTTTTTGGAAATGTGCTCATATTACAGATCTTTTATAAAAACTTTTGCACATATAGCTGAGCATTTCTTAACACTAAAAAGGAAAAAAGCAAGATTTTGTTGGTTGGCGGAAGCCAATACTGCGTTTGAACAGCTTAAAAGCAGCTTTAATTTCAGCACCAGTGGTAAAGGTTCCTGAAGCAGAAGGTCAGTTTGAAATATCTGAAGATGCACCAGACTTTGCTGTGGGGCTTTTTTATCCCAAACGGGCAGTCAGTAGCTTTCTTCAATAAAACGTTGAACCCTACCCAAATGAATTATTCAGCTACAGAACGTGAAACACTAGCTATTTACTGGCCGTACAAAAATTCCAGGTATACTTCGGAAAGCAACCCCTAACAGTCTACACTGGCCATGCTGCTATTCTTAGATTTTGCTGAGGTAAAAGCTTGTTACCTCGATTGATAAGGTGGGCATTGAAACTGCAGGAATATAATTTACTATTTAAACATTTAGCTGGTAAAGAAAATATTGTCACGGATGCTCTTTCTCACATTAAATAAGATGAACAGGGGAATCAAGTTAAATGCACAATATTAATTTAAAAAATTTTAGACTCTCGAGATACTATTATCGCTGAACTAAAAGTGGATCTAGAATTTAAAAACATTTATGCGTACCTGGAGGATCCAGATAACTTTGAGTATCCATATTTAACAGCCATTAGGAACAGAGCCACCAGTTACGAAATTGTCGATAATCTCTTATTTTATTCAAAAGCTACTAATGAAAATAGTGACCTAAGGGCAGTCATCCAACGTGTTTTTTAGACTTAGCGTCCTACAAGACTTACATGATACACCAATTTCTGGTCATCCCGCTATTAAAAAGACATTAAACATGTTCGAGAGGCGGTATTCTTTCCAAAATTACATGAAATTGTTAAAGAGTATGTCAAGTCCTGCCATATCTGCCAAATAGCTAATGATGTTAATTACCAGCTTGCCGGATACTGTAACAGCTTTAGATATTGTTGCAATAATAATCTTGTACTTTTGAAATAGTTCAATTTGAAATATATATGTTAATAAATGGCAATGTTTGAAACGCCAACTCGAGAGCTGCGTGCGGTTCTCGTACGAAGTAAAAAAATTATTTTGAATTTAAGAAAAGAGTGAATACGTTTTGCTGTTAATTTTTGCATGTCACCTTTTCTTTGACTTATATGTTGCAGATATGAAATTGATGTATTAAATAAAGTTTGCTGTGTTCCAATGGAGTTTGCTTTAATTAAGAAACAAGCATTACAGTCTTAATTATTTTTGGAGGCACCGGCGAGATAGAATAATCGTGCGTGCTTTTGAAATGAAAGCACATCTCCTGGAAAGCATGGTATAGCATTTCTTTATTCCCAATTCCAAACGATATTATAAAGTTATTTGAACGAATTTTGATTTTATACACTGCTGAAAAGCATACGAAAATGTGTTTTGCATCGTTGCAAATTTTAGTATAACTGTGCAAAAATTTTCTGTGTTCTAAACTAAGTTTACTATTCCTTATTTAGTTTGAAGTGTCCATCATTGGACTTAGTTTGAAGCGTCCATCATTGGACTTCGACAGTTTTAAGTTTTCATCATTGAACTTTAATACTCAAGTTTATCTTGCATTTTTACATATATATTTGAGTCGTAAATTATTGTATGTTATTTTATGGTGCATCACTGCATATCAACTGATGGTAACAGTCATATGCTGTTCGGAATAAATGTGGTATTACTTATTCTGAGTATTTAAACAAGTGCATTTAATTCCTTGTTGCCAGAGCACTTTATTTATTTATTGAAATTAAGTTGAGCTATTTTGCGGAAGCGTAAAGAACAGGGTGTTCGTAAACTTAAGAAGTAGAAAAAAATGTCTTTCTTAGGAAGAGCTCGTAAGGAGGATTTGCAGAATCTCGCAACTGAACTAGGTGTTCAGGTGACTGCTGATCTGAAAATAGTTGATCTGAAACAGAAAATTATTGAGAGCAGAGATTATGACGAAGTATTCGTCAAAGAAGTCTTAAACACGATAATAGAGGACCGAAAAGAGAGGGAAGAAAGAGAGGAACGTAGGAGACAGGAAGAGGAACGTAGAAGACAGGAAGAGGAACGTAGGAGACAGGAAGTAGAGGAACGTAGAAGACAGGAAGAAGTAGAGGAACGTAGGAGACAGGAAGAAGTACAGGAACGTAGGAGACAGGAAGAAGTAGAGGAACGTAGGAGACAGGAAGAAGTAGAGGAACGAAGAAGGAAAGAACAATATGATTTAGAGAGATTAAAACTTGAAGCTGAGATAAAGTCTCAAACCACCGGACAGGTCCGGGCGAAAACGGAATTGCGACATCTGATGCAGAAATTTGACGACAAAGAAGGAGATATCAGTCTATATTTATCACTGTTTGAAAGGCAAGCAGAATGGGCTCAAATTGATAAAGAAGAATTTGTATCTCATTTGCTAGGACTACTTCCTTACGAAGTAACACAAATAATAGCTAGAGAACCCTTTGATAAAGCTAAAAATTATGAATATGTGAAGACTTTATTGCTAAAGCGTTTTAAATTAAGTCCTGAAAGGTTTAGGCAGAAATTCATGAAGCATAAGAAAAGTACCGAATCAACATGGGTGGATTTCAGCTATGCATTAGAAAATTATTGCAAGGAATGGGTACCTGGTTTAGGAGTTGAGAGTTTTGAACAGTTGTTGGACCTGATGGTGATTGATCAGCTTAAGCGTCGAGTCCCTCCTGAAATTCGAGATCATTGACGAATGGGTAGAAATGATTTCGTCCAAGAAATTAGCCAAAAAACTTGATGCCTACGAAAACGTCCGCGGAAACTTCCAAAAAAATCTTGCAGCCGATCGGCGGAAAGGGAAATGCAATCCAAAAACTCAAAGTAAAACAAATTCCGATGATAAAAATAATGCTGAAAATAAATGGCCTTCAAAGTTTAATTCGGAAAGCAAGATCTATCGACCTAGCACTCCACGTCCAGATGATAAATATGAAAAACGAAAGTCACTGCAATGTTACCACTGTGGGTCCTATTAGCATCTAAGACCTCAGTGTCCAGAACTTAAGAATAGTACTGAATCTTCTGCTAATCTAAACAGAATTAGTTCAAGACCGGATGATGAATTTCTGTTACCTTATACTAGTATTGGATACGAAAATGGATACAAAATTCCTATATTAGGAGATTCGGGTGCTAGTATTGATATAATTTGTCGTAAATACATCACGCCAGAAATGCTGACAGGTGAAAAAGTGTGGGTTCAACAACCATTAGATTTTAATCCAACCTGTTTACCCTTGGCTGAAGTCGAACTAAACTGCGATCTCGAACATGTAATAACCAAGGCTGCCATTATTGAAAACGAACTCGACAAAGGAAGGTATTTATTAGGCAACCGAACTGCTGCACTACTGAATGAAAAAAAAGAACCTGAAAATCACTCTCACCAGGTTAATGCTGTGACTACTAGAGCTCAAACGAAAAGAGATATAGATGAACGCGAAAAAGAGAAGAACCTGGAACAGAAGAAGGAAGAAGTTGAACCATTAAGAAATGCTCAGGAAGAAGAAAAATTGTTACCCGAATTAAATACAGAAGATGAAGCTCTTATGAAATTAGTAAAGCTTGACTCAAAAGAAGTTGTACGACTCCAAAATACTGATAAGGAATTGTCCAAAATCATCCAAGAAGTTAAGGAAGGTACATGCAAAAATGAGAATTATAGTTTGAAAAAAAAAGAGATCTTCTAGTTAAAAGGACTACGGATAAAACGGGCTATGGACGACAACTTTTAGTTACACCTGAAAAACTGAAGTCGTCGATTATAAAGATGTGCCATGAAGGAACTTCTGGCCATTTGGGTGTCAAAAAGACCAAGGACAGGATGATCAGACATTTTTATTGGACGGGGTGTTACAAGGAACCCGAAGATTTTGTAAAAACCAGCGATGCTTGTCAGCGCGCCGGGAAAGGAAACGACAAAAAGAAGGCTCCACTGGCTTTAGTGCCTGTCATTTCTGAAATATTCACTAAAATAAATGTTGATGTAGTTGGTCCTCTACCTGCTTCAAGGACTGGAAAAAAATATGTTATCACAGGGCTATGTATGGCTTCTAAGTATCCAGATGCTGTTGCGGTAACAGAGATTTCTTCGCCATCTGTGATTGATGCTTTCTTACAACTCTTCAGTCGCATGGGTTTCCTAAAGGTGATCCAAACAAATCAAGGGACCTCCTTTGTCAGTGCTTTAACAGTGGAATTTTTGGAGCGTTTCGGCATAAAATATGTGAGAAGCTCTGTTTATCATCCGCAGAGTAACCCCGTTGAGCGATTCCACAGGACGCTGAAAAAAATATTAAAAGTTGTATGTATAGGAGCGACTTCCGATTGGGAGAAATATTTGCCGGCTGCTCTTTTTGCCCTTAGAACAGTAACACGCGAAAGTACTGGTTTCACACCAGCAGAAGTGGTTCATGGCAAAAACCTACGAACGCCAGTAACTTTACTTTATGAACAGTGGGTAGAACCAGTTGAAGAAAGAAACAATGTTGTAAGTTACGTTTTCGAATTTATTAACCGAATGAAGAAATGTCAAGAACGGGCCTTTGAAAATATGAAAGAAGCTCAGCAACAAAGAAAAACATGGTACGATCGGAACGCCGTGAAAAGAGAATTTGCTAGAGGAGATTTAGTTCTAGTTTTGACTACAAATCGAAGAAATAAACTAGAAGTGCAATGGAAAGGCCCTGGAAAGATAGAGCAGAAAATATCCGAAACCAATTATGTCGTAAGTTTCGAGGGACAAAATGAGTCGAATCAAGTATATCACATCGATATGCTTAAACCATATTACAAAAGACCAGAAATGGTTAATATGATAACTGAAGTGGAAGGTGATTTAGAAATGGACATACCTCATTTGCCTTCCAATCCAAATATATTAAATTTCTCAGATATCATAGAAGGGAATGAGCTCGAAAAACAATTGCTTCCAGAGCAAATAGAAGACTTACGAAAGGTGTTACGGAAATATTCTGATTGTTTTTCGAATAATCCTGGACAGACTAATTTAGTCAGCCACGATATTGAATTTCTAACAAATGAACCAGTACGAACAAAGCCATATAAACTGTCACCCCGGCAGACTGAAATTCTGAAAAAGGAGATTCAGAAAATGCTTGATCTCAAAATTATAGAGCTTGGGGAGTCGGACTATACCTCTCCCATGATTTTGATAGAAACTTCATCAAAAGATCCTCGCCCCTGTATCGACTATCGCAAATTAAATGCTATTACTCGAACTGAATACTATCCGTTACCTAATATTGAAGAACGCATAGAAACAGTGGCAAAAGCAAAATATATTACTCTGCTAGACTTATCTAGAGGCTACTGGCAGATTCCATTAACCAAAAGAACCCAAAGATATGCAACATTTGTGACTAGTTTCGGAAGCTTCAAACCTCTACGTTTGCCTTTCGGATTAAAGAATGCCCCGTACTTTTTTAGCAAAGTTGTGTCTAAAATTCTGGCGGGATGCGAAGATTTCGCTGTACCATATTTGAATGACATTGCTATTTATTCAGAAAACTGGGAAGAGCACCTTAAAAACTTAACTTCTGTATTAGACAGGATAGTAAAAGCAAATTTAAGGCTAAAACCATCAAAATGTAAATTTGCACAAGATCAAGTGAGATATTTAGGCCATATTGTGGGACAAGGACGGCAAACTCCAGATGAAGTCAAAATCTTAGCTGTGAAAGATTACTCTACACCTAAGACCAAAACAGAAGTACGTGCTTTTTTGGGACTAGTGAGGTATTATCGCCAATATATAGCGAACTTTTCAGAAATTGCTTCGCCCCTCTCTGACACTTTGAAGGGGCAACAAAAAAGGGAGCCTTGCACAAAAATGTTGACGTTCTGAGTAGAATTAAGTAGCACGATGTCTCTTAGTGTATGTAAACAAAGTTGTATTTTATTTTGCTTTAGTATTTAATATACTCTAATTTGATGACTCTAAATTTTGTCAATTTTTTCCTATTTAAATGTACTGATAGAATATATGTTTAAAACTTAAAATTTTGGCCAGGAGTTTACAAACGTAAACGAGAATTTGCCTTCTCTTAATATTAATGAGAAAATCGCGTTCAAGAACTTTTCTCTTCGGAAAAGTTTCTCCGTTGGGAGAGAGATTGTAACAGCTTTAGATATTGTTGCAATAATAATCTTGTACTTTTGAAATAGTTGAATTTGAAATATATATGTTAATAAATGGCAATGTTTGAAAGGCCAGCTCGAGAGCTGCGTGAGGTTCTCTCACGAAGTAAGAAAATGATTTTGAATTTAAAAAAAGAGTGAATACGTTTTGCTGTTAATTTTTGCATGTCACCTTTTCTTTGACTTATATGATGCAGATATGAAATTGATGTATTAAATAAAGTTTGCTGTGTTCCAATGGAGTTTGCTTTAATTACGAAACAAGCATTACAATACCTAAATAGCATAAAGGCTA
>KK115146.1:139055-156184 GCA_000611955.2 Stegodyphus mimosarum
GAATTGCTGGGGACCGATCTCTCAGGGCCTTACCCGAAAAGCTATAAGAAGAAACACTGTTACTTATTTGCAGTCGTAAATCATTTTGGCAAATGGGTAGAAATAATTCCTCTGAAAAAGGCTTCCGTCAATCGCAGTATCGTTAAGATCATTCGTAGTTATGTAAAAAAATATCACAGACGTTGAGATGATTCGGTTGATCGGCTCACGTTTGCATTAAGCCCAATGATACAAGATATGACTGGCAAAAGCCCTGCGTCATTATTTCTAGGAAGGAAAATAATAGCACTCCTCCATAGAAACGTGCTTCGGAGTTTCAGATGGCGATTATGAAGAAATTAGTCGATGAGGCTATTAAATCTTCTGGCATGGCAAGAAATAAGCAAAAGTACAATTATGATAAAATGCGGAGGGAAGGAAATTTTGAAAAAAAGGAAAAAGTGTTAAAACTGAAACATAACGTAGCCTGTGCTCCCGATGCAAAAGTAGCTAAGTTCTGCCCTTAATTTTAGGGGAAATTTTTAATAAAAAGTATTCGAGAGACTGCACTAATTCTTAAAAATCCAATGGCGAAGAATCAAAAGCCGATATTGATCAGATTAAAAAATACTACGATCATGGTGAAATGACGCTTCTTAAAGATTTATTGCATAGGTTCAGTGATACCGACGGTAACCAAGCTTAAGTGCAGCCAACTACGGCCCGAATAGCTATTTCCGAGCCCTACCCAACTTTTCGATTTTTTGACGTCACGGAAATATCGACTAGTTTCACCTGGCAAATAAAAGTCGGCATACCCTACTTTGCCGAGTAAAGTGCTTTCGGAAGAATTGCGGAGCTAACTGTGTGTTTTAACCACTAATTGCGAGATTTTACAAATTAAAATTATTATGAGTGGAAATTTACGCAAAATCTTTGATGAATAGTTATTGTTTATCGGCGTAATTGATGATGCACCGTATTGAATTACTGTATTTGAAGAAAGAAAAGAACAATTCACTTCTGAAGTGGACATAAACAGTATGAAAAATAAATGTGATGTGAAGTAGCAAATGTTATACATTCATCACAAAATTCAGCGACGCCAGTAAAACAAACTGGCTTGTTCGAAAGACTTACTCAGATCTGAAGTCACTATAGAAACTGTACGTATCGAAACACAGCAATTTTACTCAAAAAAAAAAAAAAAAACTTGTAGAAACTTCAGATCAAGGAATAAGAATTACTGTGCATCTTAATTACGAAGCATTCTGCATATTTATGTGCAAAAATCAAGGTTAATAAATAGATTAATACATTTTAATTCTTCTGTTAGTGTATATATTTCAAAATTGTTAAAATAACTCGCGCAGTTGTTTGATTGCTTAAACAAATAATAAAGTTCATCTATGAAGATACGCAGGGAACTTCATAATTATCAAAATACTTCACTGCTTTGAATAAAACGTTAATTTACTAAATTCTTAACTTCATAACATTAAATATCTTCGTAACTTCATTATTATGTTCTGTTTGATAAGATCTTAACTACTTTTATTCATTTGTAATACATGAAAATATTTTTTATTTAACATAATAATCAGGATTACTGAATGTGTTAAGAATTTACGTACATGCTTGTGCATTGTGATTGCATGCCTGTGTAAGTATACTTTGTTATTTTCCTGAAGGAAATAGAAATACTATCTCGGAATACGTATTTTTTGTTTTTCAATTCCTGTGCTTAGCTGTAAAACTGAATTCATTTCAAGTATGTGTGTGTGCATTTTTGATGATGTAAATACTGAAATGTAAATAATGATGTAATTACTGAAATAAAAAACAAGAAATTAAATAAATCGACGGATCACAACGAAACTGACCACCACTCTTTGCAAGTGGCTGGGAGTACGAGGAACTGTTTAAAGTACCCATAGGAACTATTTATTCGGATTCCCAGCTGTCAGAGCTCCGGCCCTAGTCGCAGATCTGAGTCCTTCGGAGTCCTTATTCACTCTCTTGAGAATCTGATTCCGACGAAGCCTTCATTATTCGCTCTTTTAATCATTCCCGCTGTAGCCGCAAATCTGGCGGAGCCTTGATTATTTTCTCTCATCGCATCTTCGGAGCTTCAGTAAGCGTAAGGTTCCGATCTGATCCCTTAAAGTAGCCATCTTTATCTAACTATCTATCTAACTTTTATCTATCTTAAGCAGCCGGTTTTGCCCATCTTTATTCACTACATACGGATTTACACGCTTTATAGTTAATCGTCATCCCAGCGACAATAATTATGTAAGTATCAATCATCTAGATATTTGTTTTTGCTCATAAAATTTCCTGTTTCTTATAAAATGCTCCTGATATTTAGGAGTAAAACAGTACCTGTTAGTCGTAAAAATTCCCAAATAGACATTTTTTGCCAACTCGCAAAGGCACCAATACATTAGTTACTTTTCGGAAGGGTGAAGATAATTAGTTATTAGATGAACTAAATGATATAAAAGTCACTTAAATGACCTAAATACCATACTAGGAAATAAAATTAAAGAAATAAATTTTCTATAAATATAAAATGAGATTGATAAATTGTCTTAACAAAAGTGTACTCATTAACTTTTATATTAAAAATTAGTGGTAAGTAATAAATTACCTTACTCCGTGCAGTTCAACGAATTTTAATTATGCACTTATGTCACTGTATTTAAAATTTAAATCATATAGGAATAAGTCTCAGATAAAATGTACCAATCATTGCAGTACTGACATTTAGTATAAGAAATGCAAAAGTGTTAGGGTAGCAAATTATTATTAAATCAAATTAATACATACTCTTGTCTGAATTCTGTCATGTTTTGAGACGGCATTGTATGCCCTAATTTCAAAAAAGAATAGCCTATATTTGAGGGTCTGTAATCGTATCAGAATGACGTCATTTTTTATCCATTTCAAAGCTTAGTCTGTAATTGCATCACTTGAACGCTGAATGTTTCATCTAAACTAATATTTATTTATCCACTTACATCGCTATGACAACAAGAGCTGTTACTCAATAAATTATTTTCATAACACGTGAACATATAACAATTTCAATGAAAATATCACATTTGTTAAAAGACTGTTAAACGTTTGTTTTGTAAGACGAAAAAAAAAAAATCTGATGTGTACCCAACATGACTTCTTTATACGGAATATTAAATTATACGCATTTTGCATTTCATTTAAACTTATTAGACTGAATTGAATCTACTTCATCGTTAACGCATAAACTATAAATTAACGTGGGTGCACTTTCTTTTAGTTTTTAGAAACTCTTTATTTATAAACATTTTTTTTTTCAATGGCGGGCTGTCAGCCGTCTTCGGCTTGGCAACTACTAAGGCCAGAGGTGGTTGTCACTTTATTATGGAGGCACCTAATAGGTGGGCCACCTTTGCCTCCTATGGAGGGACGGAGGGTCACAACCGTGCCTTCTCCGGGATTCGAACCCAGGCCCTTTGGTATCGTAGCCGGCTCCCCTAACCACTATACCGTCTGGGCGGATTATTTACAAACATAACAGAAATTGCAGAGAACTATAATACCAGCATAGTTCTATTTTTATATATCCCAAAAGTGCTGCCAGTTATAGGTTATTAAATATTAAATGTTAAGTGTTGCCATTTACAAATTATTAAACATTTAATGTTACATCCTGCATTTTTTAAAAGAGTTCAAAGTTTGTTTTTAGTCTAAAATCAGTCCAAATACCTGGCCGGCTTTCTAATCACTCTCCTACTTCTAGTTCTTTGCTCACCTTCCCTTTTTTCTGAGTTAACAGAGTTTGGTAGATGATCTTTTATACTTTGCCCTTGAGAATATCTGGGATCATATCATTTAATATCTCTTTTCTGTGCATTAACTCCTTGTTCTGTTTCTCTGATATTCTCTTCAACAGGGGACAGGTGAAAGCGGGTCTGGACACCCGGACGGCTTACATAGACTAATCGGGTATTGTCCTGATCCCGCAACTGTTCAGTACGACACCCTCGGCACCCCACAAGGAACGCATGGGGAGTTTATTACCATGTTACTTATGCTGAAGGAGACCTTAAACTATGATTTTACATATTGCTACACAGATAATAACTAAAATATAGATAGTAATTAAATTAAATTTCAGAGATAATTATGAATGTTGAAACAGATATTAAATACCAATGCAGATATTATACAGATACATAGATGCTAAATATACTGTTACATACTACACAGATATTACGCAGATATACAGATACTAAATACATTATTACACATATATTAAATACGAATATACTAAAGCAAGTCTTTACACAAATTCACAAATACTAAATACAAAACTCCATACTACACTTCTCTTCAACAGCTGAACTGTTTTTTTTTAGTGTTTCTAATGTCTTTTCTATTTCTTCTAAATACTGATCCTCCTGATTTCAGTATAAATGATCTAGGCGTCTTATATACTTCTTCTACAACTGCTGGTTTCTAGCGATTATCTTGATATACTTTAACGCAATCTCCTCTGCTTAACGATAGTAATGTTTTTGTATGACGATTTATAATATGACTTCTGCTTAGTTCTTTCTTGGTTGATTTTTTCTTGCACGTTTTTCACAATTTGATGTTTTAGTAATTCTTCCGATGTAGGAAGAATCGTTCTTGTTCTTCTACTCATAAGTCGCTGAGCTGGTGATCCTAACATCTCTATTAGTTGGAGTATTCCTATGAGTTAACAGTGCTAAATAAGTTTCAGCATGATCTGCCTGAGCTTTCTTTAACAATTTCTTCGCCGTTTGTACTGAGCGCTCTGCTAATCCGTTTGACTGCTGATGGTATGGACTGCTAGTTACATGTTTAAATTGGTATTTCTTTACAAATTCTGCAAATTCTTTACTTGCAAACTGAGGTCCATTATCAGATATCACTATCAATGGTATATCATATCTTGCAAAATGAGATTTCATGTAACTGATCACTGTCTAACTTCGAGTATCTGATAATTTGAAGATTTCAAAAACGTTGGAATAGTAATCTACAATTAATAGGTATACATTTTTGTTAATCTCAAATAAATCTGTTCCAGTTTTATACCAAGGTAAATTAGGAACTTCATGTGGTATCATAGGCTCTCTTATGTTTTTGTTCTGGTATTCATTACATATAGGACATTTTGAAATTTTATCTTCTATCTACTTGTTCATAAATGACCAAAACAAAACATCTCTAGCTCTTTTCTTACATTTTTCTATCCCAAAGTGACCCTCATGAATTAAATTTAACATCTCTATTTGCATAGATAAAGGAATAATTACCCTTCCTCCTTTGAAAAATAAGTCATTTTCCATTGTCAACTCGTCTTTATAGTCCCAAAATACTCTGACTTGAGGTTCCACCTGATGTTTCCTTTCTGGCCAACCTCTCAGAATATATTTCTTTAAGCACTGTAATGTAGCATCATATTCACTTTTATTCTTAAGTTCATAAATTTTGTCATCAGGTGCTGGAATAAGCGTACAAGTTTCAGTATTTTCATTATTATCTTCTTCTGCTGTATTTAAATGTGCTCTACTTAAAGTGACTGCTATTAATAAGTCCTTCCCCTTCTTGTATCGTACATCTAGATCATATTTTTGTAAATTTAACAACATGCAATTGCTGTGATGCTTTAAAAAGAGGTTTTTTAGTTATGCTTTCTAATGGTCGATGATCAGTTTTAACTGTAATACGTTTGCCATGTATATATATTGAGGAAATTTAGAACATCCAAACGTAATAGCTAAAAGCTCTTTCTATATCTAAGCATAATTTTTCTGACTTTTTGTTAGACCTGTGGAAGCATAAGCAACTCGTTGATTTTCTTGCAGTAAAATAGCACCTAATCCTTCAGAATTTGCATCTACTGAAAGAGTTACGTCCTTATTAACATCATGGAATTTTAATACGGGTGCTTTTACAAACAATTCGTTAAGTGTTTTGAAAGCTGTTTGATGTTTTGCAGTCCAGCGCTAGAGAACATTTTTCTCAAGTAACTGTCTTAATGGTGCATTAACAGTAGTTAAGTTCGGAATAAATTTGGTTAAATAATTAATCATTCCTAAAAACCTTTGTAGAGAAGGCACATCTGTAGGTTCTGGCATTTTAACAATTTCTTCTGCTTTAGAAAAATCAGGTTTTAATCCATTTTCACTTAATTCATGCCCTATATAATGCACACGATTAACTTTTATTTTACTCTTAGTCTTATTGAACTTAAGATTATTTTGTCGTCCTCTCTGGAGTACTTTTTTAAGTCGTAGCTCATGTTCCTTTTCATTAGATCCCCATATTAAGATGTCACCTATTATGCATTTAACGCTTTCTAGACCTTCTACTGTTTTGCTTAATATTCTTTGGCAAATTTCTGGAACTGAACGTATGCCAAATGGTTATCTTTTTAATTTATATCTGCCAAAAGGTGTATTGAATTTACACAAATTACTACTTTCTTCGTCAAGTTGGATTTGCCAAAAATCACTGTTAGCATCTAAAACAGAACTAGCATTCTAATGACAACTTCATCAATGCTTAACATAGGTTAATGTTCTCGTTTCATAGATTTATTTGAATCTCTAGGATCTAAACATACACTCATGGACAAAAAAATTAACGCACCAAGAAGGAGTCATCAAAATGAAACGAAATTTTGCATAAGTGATGACTACTTTGATATAAGTAAATGATAAGAAAATCAAAGAAAATGGATAATTTATTTCAGAGAAAAAGGCAAAAGAACGGAGGAATTAATACTCCGTTGGACCCCCTCTAGCGCGAATGCACGATACGATACGATCGGGCATTGAGTCATACAAGTTCTATATGATGTCTTGAGACATTTCGTTCCATATTTGCTGTAACCTTGCCTCTAGTTCGTTCAAACTCGTGGGATGCCCAACTCGTCGTCCAAATGATCCCAGAAATGCGCGATTGGAGACAAATCTGGGGATCGGGCAGGCCAAGGAAGGGTAGTAACAGTGCGGAGACAGTCTTGTGACACCCTTGCCGTATGAGGCGGAACATTGTCTTGTTGAAAAATGACTACAGGGAGCCGTTGCATGAGTGGCAGCACATGTGATTGCAGGATTTCATGAACATATCGCTGGGCTGTCAGGGTGCCACGGAACAATACTAGGGGTGACCGTGTATTGTAAGCAATGGCAACCTATACCATCACACCAGCTGTGGGAGCGATGTGTCTCTGTACAGCAAAGGCAGGATTGAGGCGTTCACCACGGGCTCTCCACACACGAACACCATTGTCATCACTGCCGAGATTGAATCTGGATTCGTCGCTAAAGACGACCTGGTTCCATTCCGATGCAGTCCAGTTTCCTCGTGCTCGACACTACTCCAAACGAAGGCGTCGATGGGTGGGCATCAAGGGCAGCACACGTAATGGGCGCCGCGATACAAAATGTCCTTCAGCCAGGCGCCTTCGTATGGTTCGAGAAGACACAGGGGTCCCTAGTGAAGGTGCTACCTGTGCCTGGATGGCGGCCGATGAAGCAGTTGGCTGTACGCGTGCATTTCTTACGATGTGGCGGTCTTCTCCACGACTGGTCTGTTTAGGGCGTCCTGAGCCTGGCCTTCGTGTGCATGACATCTCTCGGGTCCACTGGTCCCAATACCTCCTCACAACACAATCAGAGCGGCCTCATTGGCGATCTACTCGCCTAGCTGACCACCAAGCTTCCATCATCCCGACAATTCTCCCCCTCTCAAACTGCGACAACTGCTCACATTGTCTTCGAACACAGCGTAATGGCATGTTTACCTCAGCTCTTCCTTTGTAAATGATTCAACACACTCAAACAAGCTTTGGTTACCTGTTTTATACTCCACAGAGTACGACGTTCAACGCCCTCTACCGGCTCTACGTAATGCGCAATCCCGCTGCATTTCTAATCATTTCCATATCTCCCCGACATGTACCTTCATTGCAAGTTTCGTTACGATACCGCAATTATTTCTTGGTGCGCTGATTTTTTTGTCCATGAGTGTATTTTTATTTTGTTAGGTTTGACAACTGTGACCATTGAATTTATCCATTCAGTTGGTTCTCTTACTTTCTCTATAACATTTAAATTTTCCATTCTTTGTAGTTCGTTTTTCACTTTATTTTGTATAGCTATAGCTATTTTTTATGAGGATGAATTAATGGTATTGCGCCTTGTTTTAACTGGATTTTATATTCTCCATTCAAACAGCCTAAGCCTTCAAATACATCTTTGTATTCCTCCAGTAAGTCTTCAGTATAAACAGACAAATGGATCAAACCTAGTTGCATGCATGCTTTTAATCCTAATATAGAAGGCAATTCTTTGTCAATAACTTGGAATTCTACAACATAATTGTTTTTTCCATATTGGCAGTTAAATACTACTTTTCCTATAGTATCCATTTTATTCCCAAAGAATGTAATTAATCTTTTAATTTCAGACTTCTATATCGGAACATCTAGCGATTTCACTTTGCTATAACATTGATCATTGCTCCAGTATCTAACTGCAAATTTGGTTTACTTTTATTTACATTGACGCAAACAGTCCTTTTCTCTTCTTTGTTATCTGATCTAAAGTTTAATATGCCTACATAAAATTCTAGCTCTTCTTCAGAGTCATGGCTTATTAATTTAATTTGTTTCTCTTTTTTGCTTACCTTGACTTCATCATTTTTATTTTATAGCTTTTACACTGATTCACGAAGTGATTTGCCCTTTTACACTTACGACAGATTTTCCATATGCTGGACACTTTCGATACTCATGAGAGATTCCACATTTGGAACAAACTTTTGTCTCTTGTTTCTCAGTATTTATCTCTTTGTATGTATTCTTATTATGTTTACTTGGGTTCTTTTTCACTAAGTTTACAACATTTTCCTCATCTTTTATGATTTTCATTTGATGTGCACTTATTTCTGCAGATCTGCATATATCAAGAGCTTTTTCTAATGTTAAATCGGTTTCTTATAACAATCTTGCTCTCGCTACATCATCTTTAATACCGAAAACAGTTTTATCCTTTATTAGACTATCCGTTAATTGTGCAAACTCGCATGTTCTAGCTTTATTTTGAAGGTTAGTTACATTCTCATCTATAGTTTCTGACATGGTTTGATTTCTAGTAAAGAATAAATGTCTTTCATATGTAATATTTTTCTTAGGAATACAATATTCCGTAAATTTTGTGTTAATTAATTTAATTTCTTTACCTTCTTCTATAGGAAATGTGTATATCAAGACCGGAAACTTCTGTTACATGAAGAAAAGACACCATATAAAATAATTTGGGTGCACTTTTAGTGTTTAGAAACTATTTATTTATAAACGTAGAATGTATTATATTACAGAGAACTGCAATACCAGCATAGTTCTATTTTTATATATCCCAAAAGTGTCGCCAGTTACAAGTTATTAAATGTTAAATGTTGCCGTTTACATATTATTAAATTTTAAATGTTACATAAACCCCAATAGAATAAATGCGCTCTTTAAAATTCACTATATTTGTTTACCATAGCAATACTCTGGCGCTAGGTTCACTTAATAGCGTTACAACTCATTCATTTTATAACTCAGAATGCACAAAAATTATGTATATCATCCGAAGGATTATGTCATCGTTGCCACATGTTCTAATCAAATACTATGATAAATCTAAAACGATGTATAAAAGAAATTAAACAAACAAAAAAAAAGAGAGAGAGAGAGAAACAGTTTTTCACAGACGATTCAGTATTTCTCATTCAATTAATCCAGATATCACATCGCGACAAGAAAAAAAAAATACGTAAAAACTCAAAATATCTATCTTAAAAATTACAAAGTAAATCAAACACTTATTTCCTCGAATAAATTCCAGAATAGATTTAACATGCTTTAATTCACAATAATAAGAGAAGGCTTTATCTTTGTTGCTGCGCAGGTTAGTTTCCCTAGATTGGCATCAAATCCACTATACTACTAAGTTTCAAATGTAAAAATATATGGCTGCTATGTGGTAAAATAATTAGGCTTAGCTGCACTTAACTTTTAAATTGTTGATAATTCTACAAATCTTGCATATAAGTTAACTAAAGGCATAAAAACCTTAACCGGAAGATAAGAACAACATAATTCAAACATTTTTAAAGTAAAAAAAGCACAATTTACAAACTTATAAGAAAGTAAGCTCACTGAGCCGAGTAACAGACTGGATATATATATATATACATATATTTATATACTTTTGGTGCAGCCGATTTCAACCAAAATAGGAGGTGCACATCTACTTGTCATAGCAGTCTTATATGCAAAATTTCAACGTTCTGGTGCCACTCTTTTTTCAGTTATGTGAGATACATGCATATATATGCGAGATACATACATACCGTACACACAGATGCCACAAAAAAATTACTTCAGAATCCATTTCAAATCAGTTTTATAATTTTTTTTGAGGGAAAAGAGTCCTTTGTTCTGTCCTTACGTTCAGATATAACACAAAAAAATCGCTAAATTGCATTCAATAGCGGATAAAAGGGACATTTTCGTTGAAATGTGAATCCCGAAATTTTTCGCGACTGCAATAATTCCTTTTTACTTCGTACAAGGAAGTCAAATTCTGATGTGAACGCTACATCACTTCCTTTTACGAAAAACTAAATTATACTCATTTTTTGCTGCTTTTCATTTAACTTATTTTCTCGAATTTTATTAGAGACAGATTTTTCATTCAGTTAATTCAATTCTCACTTCAGGGTATGGCAAAAATGCATAAAACCTCAAATTATCTTCATAAAAAAATTGAAAAATAAATAAAAAAACGCCAAATACAGTTAAAAAAATGTTTAAAAAAATATGATGTATATACCACATGACTTCCTTGTACAGAATATTAAATTATGCACAATTTTCCTGCATTTCATTTAAACGTATTGCATTAACAGTTAACGAATTTTGAATTAAATCTACGCATGAACCACAATAGAATAAATGCACTCTTTAAAGTTTACTATATTTATTTACCATAGCCCCACTTCGGCGCTGGGTTCACTTAATCAGTTTTATAATTACATCTCATTCATTTTATAACTCAAAGTGAGCAAAAATTATAGCATCTGAAGAATTACCACAAGTTCCAAATACTTCTATCCAAATACTATAATAAATCTCAAACGATGTATCTTTTATAAAAGAAATTAAACAAATAAAAAAGAAGCAGTTTTTCACAGACGATTCAACGCCGCTTGCCTAATGCGTATGCGCTACTAATTAAGGCGGTTTGTTGACAAATGTCAGCCTATTCTTTCAACATAAGCAAATTTAGCGGTCTATTATCACATAAAAGAAATGCAGTGAAGTACTGCAAAAGTCTTCTGATACATAGAATACATCCTTAAAATTCTGCTGAGTTAAAAAAATTGCATACTTTATCATATTATTAATAAATATTTGCCGAATATCACTTTTGTTTTTTTACCGTTTTTCGATTAGTATCAATATTGAAAAACAGAGGACGCCACAACTCCGTTTGGGCAGATAGTCAATTTTCATTTTGTCATTGGCAATCAGATCATTAGGCGACGAGCTCTCCAATACTTTTAACAAAATAATAAAAATTATTTAGTGCAGAACACTTGCCAAGATAAGCATCAGTCACGCCTTTGCTGAAGTCATACATCACTTATTCAGGGGGAATTATTCAGTTAATATTGAAATAAATAGGTACTAAGACAATCATATCCGGTCAAAAGTCCAAAGTGGGCCACAGCGGCAGACCCGGAAGCATATAAGCAAAATGGACATTGCTAGGACAACAGCTTGAATTTGGCCAATGACAGTCCAGATGAAGGTCACCATTAACTCCGCCCACACGAGTGATGTCATATTTCTGACGTTTCTTTACATTCTATTGTTCGGCTTTACGAAGGTCGTTCGTTGAATGTACATTTAGTTTTTAGGAATTGAAACTGTTTGTATATATGCGTATATATCTGTATATAACGATTTAATGTTTGTTTCGGAATATTAAGGATTACTCAGAGCTTAAATTGCTCCGGAACCCAGCTCCTGTAGTTCATAGTTTTGGGGATATGTTCTAATTCTAGCAGGAGCGCATCGGAACCTTAAATAAGAAGGTTCTAGCACTTCTGTGGCGTTCCGACAGATACTTCAACTTCTATTCATGAGATGGCGCCACGTGAAAAATCCAGTTCTCAATCGGAGCAGCAAGGCGACGTTTTTACTCACTGAGACTTCTCGTTAGACAACTGTACGCGACGGTAGCATGAACTGTGTTCCGAGCTCTGCGTTGATCTCTGCAATGTAATTTAGTACTTAATATATTCTTTTGTTATAGGAGATTTGTCTACTCTTATTTTCTTTAATTATATCATGCATTAAGTGCCCGACCACCAAAAGTGGTGACCCTTTGACTGAGCACGCTACTGACAATGGATTTTCAACGACCCTAAGCCACGTGCATCCAAGGCATTCTGAAGAACTGACTAAAAATAACAACGAATATGGACATTAAACGTATGCTACAACGTACCCCTTCAATTATTTCTAGAAGTATTGACATATATTGCTTGTGTTTTTTCAAAGTCGTGCGTATCATCGCAAGGAGCTTCAGCAAATCATCAATGTGATCTGTTCCGTTCCGCTGACTTCGCCAGTCGTGCAATAATTCTTCGATCATTCAACTTTTGTGACAAATGTGATACAATAGTGATTTTCGCTAAATGTGCTACATCAGTAATTTTTCTGCAACGTGCTACGGCAAAATTCGTCCCTCAATGTTCGAAAGTAGTGAATTTTTTTTCCCATGTGCTACAGGAATGATTTCCTTTTTCCTTCGAAAGTGCCTTAGCAGTGTGAAGTGGTGATTTTGTGTATGCGCTATACAAAATGAACGCATCATTTTTTTCCTCAAATAGGGGTTTCTTTTCAAATGCAATTCGGTAAAATATTATTTGTGTGTGTATCGTTACGTAAATTTTTTCTGCATGTTTAAAATATTTATTGTTATCATGGTAAAATATCAATAGTGTATCCTCATGCTACAATATTTGTGCTGTTAAGTGTTTATTAATTAAAGTGAAGAATATCTATCAGCATGCCCGACGATATTCCACCAGAGCCACAAATCACACGCGTTGCGGTGAAGCCACCGCCTTTCTGGAAAAATAATCCTTCATTGTGGTTCGCTCAGATCGAAGCACAATTTTCTATCGCTCGCATTAGTGAGGATTCTACAAAATTCAACCATGTAGTTGCAGCAATTGAGTCTGATATTCTGAATTCAGTGCATGACTTAATTCTCAAACCACCTGATTGTGATAAATACTCCAAACTGAAACAGCGGCTCATTGAAATCTATTCAGAAAGTGAATCTTCAAAAATACGTACTTTACTACAAGGACTTCAACTTGGAGATCAGCGACCTTCATACTTGCTGTCACGAATGCGTGATCTGGCAGGAAGCCATTTTAGTGACGACTTGTTGAAGTCACTATGGCTTTCGCGTCTCCCTAATAACATACAAATAATTCTTGCTGCTTTCAATGAAGATCTAACCCGTTTAGCAGCAATGGCTGACAAAATTAATGAACTTGTTACTCCAGCTTATGTCAGTGCTGCTAATGCTGCACCTTCCAATGCATCTCTCGAACAACAAGTGGCTGAATTGACCAAAAAAGTATCTGAACTCTCCACAAGTCTTCATGCTTCACGGAGATACAATCGATCAAATCAGGGCCCACGTAATAAATTTCGTGCCCGAAGCAGGAGTCGATCTCGTCACAATACTGGAACGCAGTACAAAGAACCCACAAGTGGCATATGTTTTTATCATATGAATTTTGGCGCTCAAGCTCGCAAGTGTGCCCCTCCATGCACTTTTGAACAAGCGGGAAACTAAATGGGCGGTCTTCTGCTGGCCAACAGAATGTCCGCCACATCGACAGAATAGTACTGGCTGATCGTTCAACCCAGTTATGTTTTCTAGTAGATACTGGAGCTGACATATCAGTGCTCCCGAGAACTAAAACAAATGCTCACCAACTTAATAAACTTGTACTGTATGCAGCAAATGGTACCCAAATTGCAACCTACGGCACCAAACTATTGACACTTGATTTAAACTTGCGCCGGACTTTCCACTGGCCTTTTATTATCGCGGATGTAACTCAAGCAATTATTGGTGTCGATTTCTTGACACATTTCCACCTTCTAGTGGATGTCAAGAATAATTGCTTAATTGATGCTACAACTCAGCTGACATCACAGGGCCAAGCTTCTCACATATCGAACGTACCTACCAACATAAGTTTTGTATCGGGCAGCACAGGGTTTCATCGGTTATTAGCAGAATTCCCTGACATTTTAAACCCATCCAAATCAGGGCAGCATACTCATCAGCCAGAAGTGTATCATCACATTGAAACACATGGCCCACCTGTATTTTCCAAGCCTCGTCGTCTTTCTCCAGAGATGCTAAAAGCTGCTCGCAAAGAATTTGAATTCATGCTAGCACAGGGAACCATTCGCCCATCTGAAAGTCCATGGGCCAGTCCACTTCACATGGTTAAAAAGTCTAATGGTGACTGGCGGCCTTGTGCAGATTATCGTCGACTTAATGCCGTCACAGTCCCTGACAGATATCCAGTCCCACATATCCAAGACAGTACCCATCTTTTTCATGGAACAAACATATTTTCTACCCTCGATCTTGCCAGAGCATATCACCAGATCCCGGTGCATGCTGAAGATGTGCCCAAGACCACAGTGACTACACTATTTGGTCTCTTTGAGTACTTATATATGCCATTTGGCCTTCGCAATGCTAGCCAAACATTTCAGCGTTTCATACACCAAGTAATGTCTGGCCTCGATTTCTGCATCCCATATTTTGATAATATCCTGGTTGCATCTACAGATGCGGAAGAACATTTTCAACATCTGCGTCAGATTTTCACTCGCCTTAAAGATCATGGATTAAAACTAAATCCATCCAAATGTGTACTTGGTCAACCCTCAGTTTCCTTTCTTGGATGTCTTATCACCCAGAATGTAGTCAAACCTTTACCGGAAAGAGTCAAAGCAATTAACGACCTACCTCAGCGCAAAACCATCTCTGAACTGAAGCGTTTTCTAGCAATGTTAAATTTCTACCGACGTTTTCTGCCAAATGCCGCGAAAACACAAGTCTGCCTACATGAGTTTCTGAAGAATAGCAAAAAAAAGATCAACCAGCTGTCCCTTGGACTGAATCTGCATCTGCAGCATTTGTGCAATGCAAACACGATATGGCAAATGCAGCCACACTTTCTTATCACTCACCTAGTGATCAGCTCTCTATAATGGTAGATGCATCTGACACGGCCATAGGAGCAGTGCTTCAAGCCCATACCACTAAAGGACTTTCCCCAATGGCATTTTTCTCCAGAAAACTTACTACTGCAAAAAGGAAATACAGCACATATGACAGGGAGCTACTTGCTGCGTACTGTGCTGTTAAATACTTCCGGCACAACTTGGAAGGACACGACTTCATCATTTTCACCGATCATCGACTATTAACCTTCGCTTTTAGAAAAAACTCTGACTCATGTTCTCCTTGTCAGCTTCGACATCTGGATTTCATCGCCCAGTTTAGTACAGATATCAGATATGTCTCTGGTACTGATAATTGTGTCGCTGATGCCTTGTCTCGGGTAAACAATATCAACCTCACTACCCCAAGGAGGTTAGACTGGAAATTGCAAAAGCTCAAGCTGATGAGGAACTCAAGAACCTACTCTAAAATCCACAAACCTCTCTTCAGTTACAACCGCTGCACATTGCTCCAACGCTTAAAATTTACTGTGACATAGAGAACAATAGAATACGTCCCTATATTCCTGTCAATTTTAGACGTGAAGTGTTTAATGCCTTGCACAATTTGGCACATCCTGGAATCCGCGCCACCAAAAAGCTGATCGCAGACAGATTTGTCTAGCCAGCAATGAATCAAGACATTACAGAATGGACTCGTTCATGTATTAGATGTCAACGGTGTAAAGTATCCCGTCAGCATATAAGCAAAATGTACACTGCTAGGGCAACGGCTTGAATTTGGCCAATAACAGTCCAGATGAGGGTCAGCATTAACTCCGCCCACATGAGTGATGTCACATTTCTGACGTTTGTTTACATTCTGCTGTTCGGCGTCATGAAGTGCGTTTTTTGAATGTACATTTAGTTTTTCGGAATGAAAGTGTTTATATATATATATGCATATATATATCTGTATATAACGATTTAAGGATTGTTTCAGAATATTAAAGATTACTCTATTATTCCAATACAAATTAGAGCTAGTCAGATGGAAGTTACTGATGGCTGGAAGATGCATGTAAAATGTGGTTTACAAATTATTCTGCATATTGATAATCAGAAACTTTTAAGCGATGAAGATTAAATCGTCTAATATATAAAATGTACCTGTGCGAATTAAACCAAGTAAAATTATCTTTTCTTGGTTAAAAATGCTAATTTGTGTGAGTAATTAATGCAGTAAATATTCTGAATCAAAATACCACCAGTTGCCATTGCAATGAATTAACAGTGTGTCAAAAAATGCTTATAATACAATTCATATATATCTGCATGAATATTTAAAGCATTATTAACTGTGATCTGATTTCGTTTTTGAATTTAATATGCTTTCTTAGAAATAAACTTCATTTTATTGTTAAAACGTAAAAAGTATAAAGACGAAAGTGTGTATCCACTGTAATGAACATATTGAAGAATGTATTTAAGATATTCTACCAGCTCTGATATTTCAAGACTATTGGATATGCATATCTATGAAGATTAAATCACTGTTAACTGACATTATGGTTCTGGTAAAGCATACATGATTTTCATTATTCAGTATGCATTCTTAGAAATGAAGTTCATTATTTTGTTGGAATGTAAAGAAAATAATACTGAATATCTGTTTAATGCCTAGTGTAATAGACCTACTGAAATCTAATTTAGCTATAAAACTGCAAATGCTAAATGATGCTGAACATAATTTAGCAAGAACTGAATTTAGTAAGATATGTTACCAGTTATGGTATTT
>KK115146.1:157720-169842 GCA_000611955.2 Stegodyphus mimosarum
AATCTGACATCTGAAAAATGGCCAATGGAGAAAAATGACCAAAAGGAGAAAGATATATATATATATATATATATATACGCATACATACACCCTCACACACATATATATGTGCACACACACATATACTGATACATATAATTCATATATAATTATATATTGAAAATATATGTATGTGTGCTCATACTCACGCATATATATATATATACACAAACATGCGTATAGAGAGAAATTTTATAAAGTTCGAGACATAAATTTGTATTCTTTCTTGAACAGTAAAGAAATAATACTTTAAAAAAAAATTTTAAAATAGCATCACTGGAGCAAATTTAGATTGCAGAGTAAAAAAGTTGTTCATTCAAAGAACGCATTTCGTAACGCCCAACAGAATGTAAACAAACGTCAGAGATATAACATCACTCATGTGGGCGGAGTTAATGGTGACGCTCATCTGAACTGTCATTGGCCAAACTCAAGCCGTTATGTCGCCGCCTATGTTCAGTTAGTGGACTTCGGCGAGTTTGTTACAAAGAACCTATTCTCAAAGTAATGAGACATGCAAAGAACAACCAATGTCGGCAGTATAATATTTTCTATGAAAGTTTTTAATCTATGCAATTCGTTACACAAAGAATAATTAGTTCCTTAAAGCTACTTTTAATAACAAATTTTCATGTTAGGAGATATAATATACATTACAGTAAAAGATAATGTCTTTTGAGAATAAATGAATGCTATTAATTTTTCTTTGTCTTTTTTTAGCTGGATTATTTATAGCACAAAATTCTTTTAATTTTCACTGATGTATTCCGAAATTGAGTTGAAAATCAAAAGTTTAAAAAATAAATTTCTGAATTTTTAATCAATTTGGCGCCCCTTCTCTTTGTTCACCTGAGGCAAGTGCCTCCCTGCCAACTCTCGTCTCGGCCCTGCGTAATGCCCTTGCGATTTAAGGAATGCGTACAGTAAAAAAAAAAAAGAAAGAAAAAAAAGAAGAAAAAAAAAGAAAAGAAAAAGAGAGAAAGATAAAATAGTTTGAAATAAAATTATCAGAGTAATTCTAAATGCATTCATATCGATTTTAAAATAGAAACCATCCACAGCTGTACAATAAAAAGAAACAATGATTTCTTCAAAGCTGCTAAGATAGCATATGATGAAATCCGCAACTAATCTATTACGCTTCCAAGAGACTTAGAATTATATTTTACGATAGCACTTGGTAGTTGTTTTCTGTAAGCAGGTGATATCCCTGGTTCTGTGTATCAATTTTTGGATATCGAGGTCGGCTGAATTCGTCTTATTACGCCGATATTTTAATTTTTATACATTCTCACATATTTTGCGATAGTTTCCCGAAGAAAAATTGACCCAATCTTATAGCTATCGAAGAATTAGGTACTTATATAAAAATATAATTTAACCTGAATGAATAAAGATGCTATCTACTTGAAGATTATTATTCTGTTCAAACTGTGCAAATGAAGCAATTTGTGCAATTTGTACAAATGAAGTAAAATATTAAAGATCCTCCAAAACCAAACAACCTTTGGTTTAGTTTGGAGGATCTTTTAATATTTTTCACATTTATGTGTGCTATACGCTGTCATATCTAGCAGGCAAAGAATAATGACACAGGAAAAAAATCTGAAAGGTTTCAGATTTTAAATTACGTCCAAAGGGGCGTTTTTTAAACATTTCTTATGTTACTTTTATTTATTGAATATCATGTTCTTCGCATTTAAACCATAAAATTCAGTTAAAGAACAATATCGCAAAATAATTTTAAACTGAGCATATCTTTAGAATTTCCTACACACAGTCTCACGCGCTGCAGATAAAAATGTTTCTTTTCTGTACAACGTTGCCAGTGCGCGCTTTGAAATCCTCGAGTATGTTAATCAAAAATTCGTTAAAGTTTTACAAAATATGAAATCGTTAATAAAACAAATTCAAAATTTCAAATTTGGGCTTCGAGATGCCTATATTCGCAGCAGGATTACGGCATTCAAAATTCGGTGGCTTTAGGTACCGTCGTTTTATCACAATGCGAGAAACATACATACATTTATGCACATTCTTCATTATTCAATTTCTTTAAATATAATACAGGGCTTCAATATTTTGAGGCAACAGTTTGAAAAGTGATACAGACTTTTCATGTTTCCGACGCAAAATCGCAAAACGAAAACAATAGTCCTTCAGGGACAAAGCCCCTTTGGACTAATAATATTTTATATATATGAGAAATGTAGCTGATGATGAGCAGGCACACTGCTGCTCTTGGGTAATTTTGAAATTAAGTGTTTTTTGAATTAAGCTTTTTGAAGACAATATGTCATTATATATGACAATATAATGCCAATATAAGATAAGTGATTTCATCGAAGTAAGTTACAGTCGTTGTCTCTCACTAATGCATACATTTGAGAAGTAATATGAATGAAGGTATTATTTAGATAATGTGCAAATAATCGTTTCTATTTGAATTCCTTAATATTCTAGTTTCTGTTCGAATGTCCTTAATATTGAAAGATGCTAAGCAAAGGTGAAAGTAGCATTTTCATCGGGAACGGAATGAATTTATGTGATAACGATATGGAAGTTTATTTCTCTAGTCCAATATGGAAAAGCACTTGATTAGTGGAAGAAAGAAATGTTTCTACGCAGTTTTCTAAAGAAAGCTGGCTTATATTCCCATAATACATGGAGATAATACGAAAAGCCAACCCTTTCACTGGAATTCGAACTTAAGTCAAACTACCAGTGTCCCATGATTTCAACTACTCGGCCAATCATGGGTTACGGATTTAAATTTATTAACAGTTTTGAAGAACAGACATCATTACTATATCCGGGCGAAGATATTCAGGAATAGAGATGCACTTTGAAACTGAGGATAAATCTTTCTAAATGAACTTCCTATTGACGGTAACTGGCGGCAGGAATTGCATTGCATGGTAAACCAAAGTGATGCATTAGATGATGCTGTTTCGTTTGATAGATTCTGGTATAAAATTTAAAATGGTTATGCCTAATAGTTGAAATATAGCTTAAAGAGATTAATACGCCCATAATTTTAAGTTGAAAACACAAACTGCTTTTGAAATATGTTTAAGTTCTTTATAGTATCGAAAAGATTGAGGTGAATGATAGAAAACTATTTATAAGTTGGTCGAGAATTCTTTGAGAAGTAATTATCATTAATGAGGTCACTTTGAGTAAAAATTGGGAAATTAACATGGAAAAGTTAATAACATAGAAATTAGCACGGAGCAATTAACAAGGAAAGCATCAATATTGAGAACTCACATTGATGAATATTATTCGAAATACAAACCTCTTGCGTGGAAGTTCGTGATTAGATAACGGACGGAAAGATTCTCACAGATACTTTTTTTTTCTAAACACACATGTTTCAGTTCTTTAATCCGTCCATTATCAAAATAAAGACTCCTTCAGCAGATAGTTTTAATTTTTGAAACCTAAATTTGTCTCGATGAGAGAAAATCACATGGAGACAAATTTGGAAAAGGGGGAAATGAACGAGTAAACGAACTTTTGTTGGGGCCACAAGTTGTATACGTTTACTGACTTTTGTGAGGGTCCTGCACAATGCATTTTGGAGCAAGTTTTCGATTGAACACAGGATTAAAAATCATTTTGTTTAGATAAAGAGTTACTTTCAAAAGTTCTTCCTTTCGAAATGGCGTATCATTTTCAACCATCACTTTCGTTAGTATTAAAAAAGAATACATTCTAATAATTTCATTGGCGCGGAATCTTTTGTATGGTACTTCCGAACGATTATAAAAGAATGAGATATTTGTATAAGGAGATATCATACTATATTCTCTTTTGTTGCTAGTTTTCAGGTTAGGTTTTACAGTTATAGAAAAGTACGCAAGGGCTATCTGCCTAGTAGGAGAGATGCCTTTGTGGAGGACTTTCTAAGGGAAAGGTGACTCGTATTCACCTAACAGAAGAGGAAAACCCTGAAAACCAACCTTGCAGTTAACCCATTCGCCTGGGATCGAACTCCCAGTATATCAGCGGTTTAATCTTTCGGCAACTCATGGGTCTGTTAGTTTTCATATTTTTTTTCTGAGTACAGTATTTTTTATTTACCGTTAAATTAATATATTTTAAGGTGCATACCATGAAAAAATTTGAAAATTTGCGTCTCATAGTTCTACACTTTTTATTTTTTTTTTTTTTTTTTTGCTATCACATGAAATGCTTATTTTAAATTCATTTTATTTAACAGGATAAAGCCTACATAAATCATTGTCAATTAAAACATAATAAATTTTTTAAAACGTAAAAAAATAGCTCGCTATTTTTCGAAGAATGAGCTTTTGGGGAAATATATTTAAAGTTTCGTCAGTGACGGGAACAATCCGACGCTATGTAACGATTAGAACGCTTAACTATAATTTTTTTGAGGTAATTCAATGAACTTTATCATGAAAAGAGGATGCAATCAAATTAGGATGCCTTCAGCCGCAGCAGGAGGTGATGTACACAAACTGAAAATCAGTTTCTCGCTTGAAACTGATTATCGGCATCCTTATGCAAGTTCGATTTTCATTTCAGCTACTGATTCATTCATTAAAACAAGGTATTATATAAATTTTCAGAATCGTTATTGAAAACGGGGACTTTAGATAAGTATCTGCACTTTTAGATAAATCGTTATAAAGTTGCCGCAGCTTTATGAAAAACGGTGGATTGGCATTAGAACAGATTTTCAGGTTGTGCTTCTAGGAAGAATATTTTGGAGTATTTTAATAAATTAAACTTTATTTTTACCGAAATAGGTTTTCACGGGGAAAATTTTAATGGTAATAATACGGGAAATAAAGCAAATAGGTAAATAAACTTTAAAATATTTTTTATAAGTTGATGCTAACTAGTAATGTCACAAAAATTGTAATTTTCAGTGTCTTTTCCGATACTTTATTTTTCAAGTCTGTTCAGTTATTCTATATAAAATATTGGGTAAAGGAAATCTGAGGTAGCTTATATTTCTAAAAGATTATTTTGCTTTGCCTATATGAAAGATAAAAAATTCTTAATTAATTTTTTAAAGGTTAATTATATTTTGTTTCACGAGTTAAATGATCGCTCAAATTAATAAAAACTAGCTTTCAAATCGCATTCACTATTCAACGAAAAAATTATTAAAATATATACAGTATTCTCTTGATTATGCACGTGCGCATTACCCGGTTTGCGTATTTTATCCATGCGTATCCACGCACGCACACTCAACGCTATGCGCGAGAGTATGTAAAAAGCAAACATACTTAAAGTCGATCATGAAAAAAGATTGTTTCATGCACAGAAATCGGGGATTTATCTAATTGTGGAGAAGTCGATGCAATAATTGAAGTTGTTTGCCGAAAAGTTGAAAATGTAAAAATTCTAGACACCTGGGGAAATTTCCAGACAATTTTGCAAATGAGTTTTCTCATTTTTACTTACAAAAAGTATCATATACGGAACATAATATCATACATTTTTTAATCCCCCCCTTTTTTTTTCATCTATAAAAACCAGTTCAATTTTGCTAATGTTACCAGCTTCGCTACGAGAGATCCCTGGTTGCATTTTTACACGTTATAAGCTATAAAAATATACATCTTTTCTTGGGAAAGGGAATCATGAAAAACTCTCATATAGACAACTCATTTGCCGGGATATGAACTATAGCTGATCTAGCTGTTTATAGCAATATTACAGAAGCCGCTGTTGGATCTGAACAATAGTTTGAATACTGTTAAAAATTTGAAGATCATGCATGATTTGTAACACTGCTATTTATATCCTTTATGGTACATAAGTTGATGCATATTGCATATCAATAGATAATTGGTCAGCGAGTTCCTTATCATAGGTATTAAGCACGTGGCTTAGCAACGTTTCCTATTCTCAAAAGAATTGAGTTTTAATTTTCCTATTCAAGTAAAAATAGTAAGAGCTGAAATGCAGAAATCAAAACTTAAATTTACAATATATTCACATGTCTTACAATTTACAGACACACATTTTTATTCAGATAATTTGCTTCCATTTTCTTTATATTTTTCTTATAAAGTTATAAGGTATTTCCGCCTTCGCGGTGTAGTGGTCTGCATGCTCGGTGCGTAACCGAGAGGTCCGTGGTTCGATTCCCGGCGAAGGCGTTGCTCATTTTTTATGTGTGATGCTTCGTAATAACCTAATGTCTCTACAAAGTTAATTAAGGATTTTAATTATGTACGAAAATTTCATCTTCCTTTCCTTAATTCATGTGATGTCAGACTCAGTAGCGTAGCTAAAGGGGGCTGGTCCCCCACGGACGACATAATTTGGAGGCGCCAATTTCATGCGAAAGATGGAAGTAAGTTCTGTGGATCGTTCAGGCAAATAAAGAACAATACGATTCTGAATTACCGTATGGAATTAATTTAAGAAGAAAAATAGATTTATCTGTAGATCAGTATCCAAAGAAATCACCGGGAGATTTCAACAGCTACGCACTCTTATACCATTTCTGTTCATTCAAAGCTTGAAAATTGCGAATATCAACTAAATTGTGATCTTGGTGCAACCTACGGGGGACAGTAGCGAGATTTAGCAATTCTTTCTTTCCAAATACGAGCGATAATTGTCAGACGTAAATTTGTAATACGAGCTGCATTTGTTTGCGCCCACTGCAGTGCGTAACTGGAATATGAGCTGAGCTCGTTGAGGACCATTAAAAGGTTAATAAGGAAGAATTCCCTCAGTTAGAGAGAAGTGTTTCAAAGTTTTATTTCCATTATTATTGCTAAAGAAAACGAAACAGAAATGTAGAAGGTGGGTCCTGTGGCCGTTTTGCTATTTGTTCTAAAATACAGCTCTTCAGATAATGTAATACTGTCGAGAATTTTTTTCACAATTGCTGTGTTTCTCGTTGTGATAAAGAGTTTTTTAAATAAAAATCATTTTAGAACTACAAATGATTAATTTTGCATTAAAGAAATAGTTCTGTACTATCCGCGTAGTACTCTGTGAATAGGTGGCTTTGCAAACAAATATAATAATAATAACACAATTTTTAAATGATAGAATTAAAAATTTTTTCAGAAGTAGATTTTTAATTTATTTCTTTCATGTCATTTTTACATTCAGTCATTTGCTTATACCAAAAAGAAAGACGAATTCAAAGACTGTCTAGGCGGACATACTCAAGGTCGGCCGCAGGCGGCAAATGTTCTAGCTATGCCGATTATATCGCCTTCAATCTCTGATTTATCATTTAAATTGAAGAAATTTACAGAATAGAATATAGCCTTTCTAAGACAATCCTCAACATGTTCAAAAGATTTGGTTTTCTGTGAATATGATTGTTTAAACGCAAAGATATTTAAAGCAATGTTTCATGTATATTTTCAGAAAGACTGGTCATTTTAAGAGGCGGTCGTCTGAAGTTATCACACAAAATTTTGACTATAAAAGGGTTGAGCTGTATTTTTATTTTACCGCTCCTACTACTTTTAATGTGATAAAAATTTATGTCCGATGCTGCAAAGGGAAATCAAAATTCCTAAATAAGACAAGAATAAAAATATTACCAATGCAACACAGGGACGATAAACACAAAACAAACAAACAACAACAACAACAAAAGATAGCTTTGATTACTAATAATTGCTATCCTAGCGTTTATCGAAAAGCGAATCTTGCAAACAAAATTTACTATAAATCTACAGAAGGCAATGAACGAATATAATGTATTAATTCATTACAGCGTTAACATAGCACAAGTGAATGGCACTATTTTTTAAGACGATCACTGAATGTATATCCATTCTGCTTTGAAAAAGCCTATAGACCCATTAAGAGGTCTTTTCCCGTTCTCCAGTATTCCAGATGGTGTTTATAGTTTAAGGGTTTGTGTTATTTAAATCCTAATGCGGTGTTGCTATGGTTACCACGGTCATTAGCGTCAACTCTCTTTGGCAAAAAATTTCATTTTCACCTCGGCGAGAATCCTGCCAAAGATAGCAACCCATAAGTCTGACGTCAGAAATCCAGTGCAACGGTCAGCGCCATCTGTTGCCAAAAGGCTGTTTTCATATTTCTCAAAATTTACTCTTAATTCAGGTCTCACTTCGCGGTAAGGCAAAAATACATAAAAATTCAAAATATTTTCATTAAAAATTGAAAGATATAGAAAACACCAAGTACATTTAAAACAATTAAAAAAACAATTTTTACAATTAAAATTACAATTTATATGCAAAAACCAGCTAATAACTTAAATGATCTTTCCAGAATGAATGAAGCATAATTTAATTCGCAATAGTAAAAGAAGACGTTACTTGTTGCGAAACTTAGTTTCTCTAGATTGGCAACAAATCCACTATTCTGCTAAGCTTCAAATATAAACAAATATGGCCGCTATCATAACCAAAAATTAGGCTTAGTCGCACTTAAAAAACATTTAAATTGTTGATAATTCCACAGTTGTTGCATGAAGGTTAACTAACGGCATAAAAATCTTACCCGAAAGATAAGAACAACATAATTGAATCCTTTTTAGAGCAAAAAATACACAATTTACAAACTTATAAGCATAAAGTAACTGAGTGGATATATATATATATACATATATTTATATACTTTGGTGCGGCCTTTTGCAACCAAAACGCGAAGTACACATCTACATGTTATAGCAGCCATATATACAAAATTTCAACCTTCTGAGGCTACTCGTTTTTGAGTTATGTGAGATATATGCATACATACGTACGTCCGCACAGACGTCACGAAAAAATCTCTTCGAAATCCAATTTAAATCAGTTTTATAATTATTTGGGGGGGAAGAGTCCTTTATTCTGTCCTTACATACGGATGTCACTCAAAAACATCGTTAAATGGCTTTCGATAGCAGTCAAAATAGATAGTTTCGTTTAAATATGGTACCCGAAAATTTTCGCGATTACAATACTTCCTTTTTACTTCGTACAAAGAAGTAACAATTTTTATTATTAAAATTAGAGTTTCTACGCAAAAACAAGCAATTCAGCCAGCTGGCAATAAGGCAGATTTTTCGTTGCACAAAACTGAAAGTTTACTTTTGGTCCCACTCGCAAAACACATTCAAGGTGCATAAAGTGACTTAATTCACTATTCTGCTAAGTTTGAAATCAAATATGGTTCCTATGGTAAACAAAAATTAGGCCTAACCGCACTTAAAAAAACTTTTAAATTATTGATAATTTTACAAATATTGAATGCAGATTAACTAAAGGCATAAAACCTTAACCGGAAGATAAGAAAAGCATAGTTTAGTCATTTTTAAAGCACGAAATGTACAATTGACCAAAGTATAAGATAAGAAAAATTAAGTTCACCCAGCCGAGTAGCAGAGTGGATACATATGCATTAGTAAAAACATAAATTTAGAACCAATTTTTCACAAAAACCAAAAATTGAAATTCATACGTAATAAATTTCAAATAATCCTAGAAATGCAAAAAAGAATTTTATAAATGTTAAAACCAAAACACTTCAAACAAGCATCCCAAGATTAAGGAAATTTAAAGAAGAATAACATAATAGAAGAGAAATTCAATCAACTTCAATGCCACTTCGTCAGGAGGAGGAACACTGAAATCTCTCTTCTACAAAAGTCCTCCTTTTCCGTGTCCATAATTAGCCGCTGAATCATTTCATTGTATAATGATAGTTCACCCGAAAATTCTGGTGCCTCCCCAAAGCAAGGAAAAAACCAAGGAAATTCTAATCAAAATTTCTTTACCTGTAAATAAAGAGAACTCTATTCAAAGAATTCAAAATGTAAGTGAAATAATAAAAGACTTTAGTGAAAAATTCAAATTAAAATTTTACTTTTAAATGAAAAGTACATTATCCAAAATATTGAAAACTTAATTGAAATTATAAAACTTTAGTGAAAAGACTTAATCTTAACGGAATTGAAATAAATACTCACAACAAATAATTAAAAACTTCGAGAACTTTCAATTAGAACACTACCGAAAGTATGAAAAGATCTTTTCAGTAGTGATGTTTAGGTTTACCAGTTTGGCTTCATTGGCGAAACTAAAATACACTAGCGGAAAAGTAAACCCTCAAAACGCTATAAATTGGAACAAAAGGTAGAATTTTTAAACAAAATAATAATAATAATAACGTTTTAAAACTTCTATTAAAATTTTAATTTAAAATAGATATTTTCAATAAGAAAAATATTATACTAATTAAACAGAAATTTAAGTAAATTCTCGCCTTTTTAAAAACAAATAGGGAATAAAGAATGCCATTCAATGTAAAACTTTAATTAAATTTTAGAATTAATTTAAAATAAGTAGACTGAATAAGGGTGCTCAAAAAGTGGTAAAACAGTTTTCATAAATTGTTTTGTAGAAATGAGTAAAAAAATTCTATAAGTTGAATTTTAGATTTTTTAAATTTTTTATTTAAAATTACAGAAAAATGCAGAAGAAAGCTTGAAAAAGAAATAAAGGAACTATTGTTAGAAAAGTAAGAAGTCTTCACGCCATGGGCTTATCATCATGACTTTGAATATAGGAGGGTCTTGTTTTAATAAAAGAATAGTAATTAAGAGAGGTAAATAAATAAATAACTAAATAATTAAGATTTAATAAAAACCTATAAACCTTTTAAAACATCCTTCTTTATCCTTCTCTTTTAGAGCATTCAGATAAAAAAAATTCATACTCTTAAAAAGTATTATAGGATGTAAACTACTCCAGATATTTTTAAATGACTATTAATGAATTTTATACAAATTTTATTTTCTTTTAAAACTTTGGTGAGAACTAGAATTTCTTTTTTTTTTTTTTTATGTTTCTATTCAAGTGTGCAAACTTTTTAATTCTGCTGATTTGGTTAACAATAGTATTTTCAATAATGTTTTTGGATATTTTGGAGTTCCAATTTATTAGTAGAAAATTTAAATTCTTTTCTTTTATCAGATCTTTTATCAAAGTTTTACTTTCTAAGTTTAATTTTTTAAGATTATCAACACTTAGATCTAGATACACATTTCTATTAGGTATTTATTGGTCTTATTAAGTTTTAGGCAGCTTGCGTTCACGTTCTTTATTCCATATGTGTTTTAAAAAAGGTCAGAATTTACTTAAATTTCATTTTAATTAGTATAGTTTTCTTTTTCAAAATATCTATTTTATGTCAAAATTTTAATAGAAGTTTTAAAAAGTCTTTCTTTTGGTTTCAAAATTCTATCTTTTGCTCTAATTTTTAGCCTTTTGAGGATTTACTTTCTCGCCACTGTATTTTAGTTTCGCCAATGAAGCCAAACTGGTAAACCTAAAAACGTCACTACTGTAACGATCTTTTTCACAGTTTCTGTAGTGTTCTAATTGAAAGCGCTCGAAATTTTTAATTATTTCTTGTGAGTTTTTATTTCAGTTCCGTTAAGATTAAGTCTTTTCACTAAAGTTTAATAATTTCAATTAAGTTTTCAATATTTTGGATAATGTACTTTTCATTTAAAAGTAAAATTTTGATTTGAATTTTTCACTAAAGTCTTTTATTATTTCACTTACACTTTGAATTCTTTGAATAGAGTTCTCTTTACTTAAAGGTAAAGCAATTTTGATTACAATTTACTTTGTTTTTCCTTCGCTTTGGTGTGGCGCCAGAATTTTCAGGTGAACTATTATAATACATTGAAATGGTTCATCGGCTAATTTCGGGCATAGAAAAGAAGGATTTTTGTGGAAGAGTGGTTTCCATTTATTTCAGCGTTCCTCCTCCTGACGAAGTGGCATTGAAGTTGATTGAACTCCTCTTCTATTATGGTCTTTTTTAATTTAAATTTCCTTGATCTTGGGGTATTGCTTGTTTGAAGTGTTTTGGTTTTAACATTTATTAAATTCTTTTTTGCATTTCTAGGATTATTTGAAATTTATTACGCATGAACTTCGGTTTTTGATCTTTGCGAAAAATTGGTTCTAAATTTCTTACTTTATGTCTTTACTGATGAATTTTCAGCAGCTTAATCCGCGAAAATACATGACTATATTATGTTTTAAAAAAATTTTTTTAATTATATATATATATATAATTTAAAAAAAAATATATAA
>KK115146.1:170030-189889 GCA_000611955.2 Stegodyphus mimosarum
ATATATATTAGGTGCTGCCGATTGCAACCAAAACGTGAGGTGCGCATACAAGTTATAGCAGTCCTATACACAAAGTTTTAACCCTCTGAGGCTACTCATTTCTGAGTTATACGAGATATATACATACGTACGTACGTACAAACGTCATAAAAAATCTCACCCGAATCCATTTTAAATCCTTTTTACAACCCATTTTGGAGAAAAGAGTTCTTTATTCTGTCCTTACGTACAGGTTTCACGCAAAAAACGTCGTTAAATTGCACTCGATAGCAGTCAAAATGAATACGTTCGTTGAAGCATGATGCCCGAAATTTTTCGTGATTAGAATATTTCCTTAATTTCGTACAAGGAAGTAAAAAAGTATCCAAAATTATAGCAAATGTATTCCTTTATATTTGTATTAATCTGACAAAATATTAATCGCAGACCACATTTTAGAATCAATTTTGTAAGTTCTTATTTTGAAAGTTTTATTAACTGTCTTTTTGTAACTCTCCCATTTTACCAAAACATTTTAACAAAAGTCTGGAGTGTCTGAATTATTAAGTGAATTACTGATTAACACTTTTTGAATAAATTATTTTATTAGACGGAATATTTTGATCATATTTATTTTGCAACATGCGAGGCTTAAAATACGTAAAAAATAATAAATATATTAGAAAAAGATCTGAAGTGTATATTTCAATATAGTATATAATTCATGCAAATAAATTTCAAAAGTGTCCCAAAACAAATGTGAGCCACTGTAATTAGTAAACTCGAATTACGATAGAAACAAAAATTTGATCACATACCTATCATCTTTCAGTCGAGTTCTTTCATTGATGCCCATTTTAGAATAAACTCCAATTTACCTTCTGTTTAGTGAAGTCTCACGCACAGATGCTGTGCGAGATAATTTGAATACTGAATTCTGCGGAACCTTTGAAACTACTTTCACTCATCAGTCCTGAATGAATAAACACCTGGTGAGCTCCCATCAGGAAGCAAATTGACAGGTGAAGTTTAAACAGAAAACACTGCATACTGCCAGATGCGAATGATGATAAGAACAAACGATAATTGTTAATTTTCAAAAGCATACAAAAACTTGCTTAGTTAACTTTTTTAATGTGGTAATAATGGACATTATAGAAGAATTTAGAAGACAAGAAATGTATTTTGGGGCCTTTGTAAAATAGAACGCATACATTGGAAACCCAAAATTTTGCTTCACAGTGCAACACAAATACCAAAATATTTTTCAAGTCTACTTTAATTTTTTTCTTGTTATAAATATAGTAGAGTCACGTCCACCTGAATTAAATAAGAAAGTTTAATTTTTATAATGCTTATTCGGATGGTAGCTACTGATATATTTCCTCCTCTGATTGTGTAAAAATATCAAAAATGCGTTAAATTCGTTCAAAACATAAAATTCCTTTTTAAAAATATTCGAAATAAAACATTTGGGATTAAATATCTTGGCTAATTTTTGCCGCACGGAAGTCAAATATTTTTGTTTTATTTTTTATAAGGATCATAAACTTTTATTAAATATAACTATAGAAACCACGAAACAGCTGATGCCACCTCATTTAAAAATTTAGCTTTTGTAATATTTTCAAAATTGATTTTCTAAGTTTAAAAGTGCTATAACATGGATGTTTTCCTTATATTCCTTCCTTAGAACATTTTCTGTATTTGAAAAAATATGCCAAAACTTTGGATTAGCCTTCGTCTTTCACGAAGCAGTCAAGATTAGCAAAACTGATTTAAATATTTCAGCAGCAGGAAGAAGTAACAAAGTGACTGTCTGTCAAAGACTCTTTATCGAACTCAAAAAATCTGCGCTGATATATATTAACTAATTTGCGTCCTGGTGAGAGTCACTGAAGGTAGAGGAGAGAGTACACAAAATGCTAATATAACTGGTTAATTAACATAAATCTCTACATCTTCAGGGAGTGAAGTGAAAACAGATATAATTTTAATACCTCCTTTTTGAAATCTAGTATAATTTTTCTTCTTCTTCTCCCTCTCCTATCATTAGTTAATACCGCATATTTCAGTGTAAAAGTCCAAGCGCAAGTGGTAATTTGCCAAATATAATACTTTTTTATTTCTTTATTTTATATATTTCCTAAGTTTATAAAAAAATTATTTTGAAATAAAATTAATTATTTCTTTTATGAAAATGAATATTTTATTTTCGAAATCGTTTATGTTGCTGATTCGTTATGCCGTCGTTATTTGGCGCCTACCTAACAGAAAATTACTAAAACGTACAGCAAAAATAATTATAAAAATTTCAGCGGAAAAGGAAAATTACTTTAATCTTTTGATTCACTTTTTGGGTGTTTAGAATGCAACACTTAAGCCGAAAAGGAAATAAAAGCAGTGGATAGAAATGATGGCTGGTTTATGTGATTAATGCAAAGCTTTGACGGCTATCTGCGTAAAGGAAGTGATGCCTTCATGGAAAACTTTCTAAAACTGGCTCATATACAGGTTACACATGGGAAAGCCACGAAAGCGCCCATGCAGACGGCCCGTTCGCGAGATTCGAGCCTTGGACCGAACTACCAATTATCAGCGACTTTACCGCTCGGCCACTGGTGGGGCGTGGATTGAAATGAATGGTAAAAATGTGCTAACTTCAGAAGGGTTACCAGAATTTAAGCTATCACCATTAGCATCTAGGGTTTTACTTTGTAGCGATTTGATTAGAAAATATTCTACCCGTTCTACTTGCTTTGTAACATTTTCGCTCTTACGTTGACACGCTTGAATGTTACAGGCCCCCTGTCCATTTTGGCTGGCATTCGGAAATATACGGAATGAAATAATTTTGCTGGGGGTTTACCGTCTTCCAGGTTCTGCCTGCCCAAAATTGCTATCATCACATTTATGCCGTCATGCTGTTGATAATGGGAGTCTTAATGCTCCTATATTAAATTTTGTAGAATTTGATTCAGCTCGAATGAAAGTCTTTACAAAAAATTTATTATAGAAGCTGTTATAGTTTTACAGAAATTCGTGAAGAACTTTATTGGTAATCCTCTATAGAAATACTTATTTGTAATATTCAATAGAATTTTGATAAAGCTTTCACCAGCAGAATTCTATAGAAATGTTGCTTTTCAAAATCCTATAGAAATTTTATAAAGGCTTTATAGAATGCTATTGTATAGAAATTTACGATATTTTCAAACTGTTATCGAAGCAAATGTTGAGTTTCTTCTCTACTGTAATTCGGTACAGAAGAACAAAAATAAAACATTCTTTGCTCCTAAACATCGAATTATTTTTAATGGAAATTTTTCTCTTTTCATCCTCTAGCTGAACGTTTTCAGCTTCTAAATTTACGCTAACATTTTGAGCAATTTTGCATAATATTGCTCATATAATATAAAAATTGAATCTTCTAAAAGTATAAAATCAATTTACGTCATTAAAATTAATTAACAAATTAAATTTACGCTGTTGATTAAAAATTTTAATTCCTGATATTATTCTTATTATATATTTTATAGGTACACTGCGCAAAAAAAAAAAAAAAAAAAAAAAAAGGGGGGACAGTTCTGTATCTCCCGTTCTACTAGGCGATTGACGAAATTCAACTTGAGTTTTTCATGTCTCAAAAAAGCGGCGACTTAGGATATGTATTACATTTATATATAAAATTGTTCTAATATCGGTATTTCGACACAAAATCGGACTTTTTCTGAAATGAAATACCAATTTTTTTCCATATTTTGATTCTACGACTCGAATTATGATAAACTGCCAAGTTTTATAAACTTCGCAAGAGTAGTTTTTAAAAAATTAGCTTTCAAAATTTTAGCTCCTTAAA
Source organism: Stegodyphus mimosarum (assembly GCA_000611955.2). Classification (NCBI taxonomy): domain Eukaryota; kingdom Metazoa; phylum Arthropoda; class Arachnida; order Araneae; family Eresidae; genus Stegodyphus; species Stegodyphus mimosarum. Next base: position 173,869 of record KK115146.1, read on the forward strand.
GTTTGAATTTGACATATATTTATTAACAGCTCTTTTTTTATTAAACTTACTTCCTTCCTTCCTCTAGAATTCGAAATTTGAGCTTAATCCAACTATAATTCACACATTTTCTATGATTTACTTTTAAAATTTGTATTTTTAAATACTTTTTATAATTTTTTTCGAAAAACGTTTTGTATCATAACCTATAAAATTTTTAACATCATCTTAATGTAGATATACTTCTAGGGACACTTGCAAAAAATACGTGAATTTGCACATTGGCGTGTTTTGAAATTTGTCATATTCGTTGCAAGCGATAATAACGCCAAACGTGGTTTAAGTACTTTGTTAAAATTATTTAAAACTAATGAACGTGACCTTTTTTCCGCTCGTATAAAATAAAGAAAAAAGGGGAAAGGAATTAGGTTGCTATAAATTATGAAGTTCGCCAAGTGAATTATTCTTAGCGCAGACTGAAAAAAAATTCTTCAATATAAGTCTTTAAATTTCTCCTTAAATTTCCCACCAACTTTTATAAAATTTAATATTTAGACATAATTTAAATCGTAGTATCAATATATGGAAAACAATTGGCATGTCATCTCAGAAAAAGTCCGATTTTGTGTCAAAATACCTAAATTAAAACAATGCTATATATATATATATCTTAAGTCGCGCTTTCAAGACATGAAAACCGTAGTTTGAATTTCGTCAATCGGCCCAGTAGAAGGGGATATATAGAACTGTCCCATTTATTTTTTGCGCAGTGTACCTCTTAAAAAGGAAACGGTTTAATTTTAATTAAGCTGAACTATTATTTAAAATGCATTTAAAGATTTTTAAATATTTTTTAAGTCAAAACGATATTAATTTTTTTTAATATTTTTTAAAATCCAAACGATATTAAATTTTTTATTAGGAAAAAAACGCATCTGTTTGGAAAGTTTTATTCCCCTTCCCTTTCACATCATAGATCATTTCAAGATTTGCATTAAAAAATTTTCTATTCGAAATTAAAAATTTAATTCATTCCTTTTAATTACAACACAAATTTTTAAATTTTTAGAACGCTTTTAAATGCTGAAACGTTTCTGTAGGATCTTTTATAGAAAATGAAAAAAATTCCTTAGAATTATGACCCAATTCTCTAAAATGGACCTGATATTTTCATCAGAGTTCTATTAGTTAATTCTACGTCCATTATGCTATTAATCATAGCAGAGACTTCTAGAAACTTAATCTAAACTTTACAGAAAATTGAAAAGCCTCGTTTATCTAAGGAATCGAATAATGCTTTAAATTAAAATGACAAAGCAACATACCTTTATCCTGCACAACGTTCAGCTCTTGTTTTCAACCCCCAATGATCTGTCTGGAGTAAATTTTTGTGATGTGTTACAGGGCTGGATGTGTTAGTGCTGAAGTTAACTCCTTGAGCGCGCAATGAAAACTAAAATTTTTTTACTGCTGAATGATCTCTCTGAGATAGTTTTTGAATACTCTCATTTTTCAAAACGTAAAGATTGATCAGCTGAATGCTTATAAACGTAAAGGTTGATCAGCTGAGTTCTATGTTTGTAATACTTTTCTAACCTCAATTGGTCTCAATAATAATAACAATTTTTTTTTGGTGTTTCAAAATAGCAACCAAAAAAATGGATTATTAAAATTAGTGCTTCTTTCAATATTTGCGACACAATTTTCAATCATAATTTTCATCGCGCCGCCCTCATACAATAACAATGTATTGAATGCAATAATAATATACTTTGACTCAAAAGCTACAATACGACCTTAATTACAAACCGTGCAAATTATCAGGATAAGTATTAAATTTTGTATATGTTACTTTTAAGTAATAGATATTTTAAAAGTAGTAAATTTTTAAGTAATAGATAGTAAAAGGATAAGTATTATGTTACGTTTTCTTTCTAATTCTGAAATTTGAACAAATTGCAAAATAAATTTTAATTAAATTAAATATTTATTTCCTCAATCAGCCATTTCTAAAAGTGCAAGTGTCATTAGAAAAATAGTCTAGTCTCTGTTGCTCTCTATCCATCACATTCTGCTATTCATCACATTCGGTATTCTCGCGGATATCTGCACAACCTATCGAACGTCTCCGCAAATCGCATGTAAATGATGCACCTCGTACAGTTCCAATCACTCGCGGTCGAGTCGATTCTTCTGCCGCTTCCGAAGAATCTGCATTTTCTAATTTGCGTGTTAATTGCAATTCACGGTATTAAATAAATGCAGTAGATTTAAATAAAATCATGGGTAAATTTTTAAGTCTAAGAGAACATTAGACGATAATAAAGCATCAGCAAGTGCACAGACGAGCGTAGATCCGAAAATTAAATCAAGAAGATATTCTCAAGAATACTTAAATTTTAGGTTTACAACTACTGAAGCAAATCAAGAAGAAAGGCTCCTGTGTATTATATGCTCAAACATATTGGCAGCAGACAGTATGAAACCTAATAAACTTAAACGACATTTGGAAACGCTTCGTGGTGAGCGCGTTAGCAGACTCCGAGAATTTATTTATTTATTTAACATTTTTAAAAAACACTTTGTCTGTGAATGGAAAAGCTTTACTTACTTCTTCCAAAGTCTCATATAAAATAGTCAGATGTAAAAAGCCTCACACCATTAGCGAAGAGCTTATTTTGCGATCTGCAATTGAGATCATGGAAACTAAGTTTGGAGATAATTTTGCTAAAGACTGGCATTCCATAACTCGATCAAATGATACTGTTGCCCGTCGAAGATGTACAGCAGCAGCTTTTCCAGATGTTGCATGACAAATTGTTTTAAATTCAGCTCGAGCCAAATCGCACTGTCACCTGCTCAATGCAGGTGGTGCTCAATGCTGTTGCCAACGACAGGCGTAATCTTACGCTTCTTGCCATGAGGAATTTCGTGGGCTTGGGCTAACTATACGTCAGACAAGTGAACATAAGCAACGACAACACAACAAGAAAGAATATTGGCGAAAGCACAACCCCCAGAAATTTTTTTTAAAACTTACTGTCAGCAATATAGCCCAGCAGAGGCATGGTCAGAATGGTACTGAAGTTGTCTACTTTTCGAAATGGTTCTGAAATATCACGTGGAGAAGAAATGTGTTGATTGTTGGCAAATCAAAATATAGGCCCTGACTTTTACGTCTTCAGTGCTTGCAGCAGGACAGTCGAGGACATTATTGAAACATATTCTTGACAAGTTTGACGGGCATTATAAATTGCATCGTAATGACATTCTGGTTCCTTTTGTGTTTAATAGTATAATTAAAAAAGCTGAACAGAACTTTTAATTCATTTGTAAAGGAGATCAAACTACAGGTCGATCGATGCGAATATGGTGCACTGATGATTGCAGCATAACAGATCATTTCATATAAGGCTTAAGAGACTATACACCTTGTGACATAGGAATCAGAAGTCAATTTACAGAGAACTACTGATATTTGTAAATAGCTGAACTTTTCAAATTACGCTTGTGTTCAAGCAGCACAACAAGAGCCATACTTATAAGCAGTACAATCAAAACATTTCTCAATCGCAGCATACACAAAGACCTTGCTAACGTTGTAGTTCAGGACATCAGTCAAGACATTGCAAGTTTATGGATCGCTGTGTAATAATTGTGAAATACAGAATCATTTTCCAGTGTTTACAGTAACCCAGAAAAGAACAAACATCAAGATACCAACATCAGATTTCCTCAATTCAATTCAATACATCTAAATATTGCTTGTATTGGTGCTCTCTCAACTACTATTAAAAGTAATTTGTTACAACAAATTAGTGTTAATGAATACTCGATTACTTTCTAATTGGATACTGGCTGCTCCTCAAAATATCCATAGAACTAAAAAGCAAATTTCAAGAAGAATTGCTGCAAATGGGAACAAGATAGATTCATAGAAAATGTTACAAAGCCAATTTATTGGGTAAACCTAATTGTTATTGTTTCCAAAAAGGGCAACTTTTAAAATTTGTCTTGATGCTCATCATCTTAATAAGTTTATTAGGAGGCGGTATTATCAGATATCTTCTGAGGATCAGCTGTTGTCAAAACTTAAGGAATCTGATTTTTTTTTCTTTAAATGATGCAAAAAATGTTTTCTATCATAGCCGTCAACTAGATGATGAAAGTACTTGTAAGGCACTGGCGCCCTATATAAAGAATGAGAAGCCCAATGCCAGCGAAATGCAAGAAAAATAAAACGGTTGAGATTATTATATTGAAATTCAAAATACATCACTCGCTGAATAGCTGAAATATGAAGCAAAAATCTTTTAGAACAGCTTTTTGAGTTACACAAGCGATGTAGTTTTACTAGATGACTTTGAATAAAAACATTTATAATCAAATAGTTTATTTGATTTTTGACGTTGAATAATAAAAGAAAAGAACCCACAATCATCGATCAGGACAGTGCTGGTTTGTGTACACTATTAAACGTTTTGGATGGTAATGTTTCCTTGTCATGTCTTTTGGCCTCAGCTGTGACAACTACGTTTTTCACAATTTAGTATACAGCGCCGGCACTAGCCTTTACGTCACGCGGTGAAATCACTTCAGTTCCTAGAATCTGCCGCTCAGTTACTCTCTATTTCTTACAAATTTTTTCGCCCGGTACAGGCTCTGCTAAGATGGACAAAAGCCATTTCCAGAAAAGGCAGCACCCTAAGTATTACGCAAAACAACAACCAATTAACAAAATTAAAAATGCAAGAAACATTCATAACAAATCAAGTACCTTCTCTTATTACAATGTTCTTCCTATGCACACAATGGTCTGTTTTTCTTTAAAAAGCACAGACTTGTACAAAATTTGCTCCTTTACGAAGTACATCCTCATGGAATGCTAATTCTTGCATTCTCTAACTGTTGGGCAATGCACCATATTTCAGAAGAAATTCAAAACTTTCCTTTCTATTAGCCAGGAAACTCAACAGTCTCATTAGTATTCCCTACAAGAAAAAATATTCACTCATTGCAATACTACATATTATTTGACACGTATTTTGTGCAGCAAAGGGGTGGGGAAGGTTCAACTCAAACCGTGAATCTTGGTGGCCATGTTACTATTACTGCTGTCAGTTGCGCAAAGAAGTCTGTCATTGCAACTTTTTTTCGGGGGGGGAGCATGGGATCTTGTGTTACATATGGATGCACGAACCGATTTTCTAAAAAGATTCGTAGGATTACTTTTCACGTATTTTGTGTTTTATTATTATAATTTTTATTGCTATATTTTAAACAAAACATTTTATGTAGCTGATGTAAATAGATTGACTTACGATCTTAAATAAAATGTTTTTTTTGTATAAAGTGGTTCACAGTTTTCACTTTTGTATATAAAGAATATATGTATGAAATATTGTAATATGCCGAAAAACCTCTCATGGATACCACACAGGCAACCTTTTTAAGTAACTAGAATTTAAGAGAGCTTTTTTTTTAATGCGGATTACCTGCTCAACCATGTGCTTATTTTTGGAGTGCATTTTTGAAGTATACTTTGGCCCAGGAGCTTAACAGTTTCAGTTTACATAAGTCGGAAGTTTAACTATACATACAAGTTTACTAATATACCCAAATGGATCGAACACAGTTTAGCTCATTATTTAGCACTGCAGTTTTATTTAGGTAATAAAAGTGCTAACTCTGAGCATCTGAAGCTCACAGTCGTGAAATATAGACGTTATCATACCAAGCAGTGGGCTAAAGCATATTTTTATTGATTAAGATATTTCAAAGACAGTTATAATATTTGCACTTTCATAAAAATGATAATTTTATATAAAATGCATGCTTATAGAATAAAAATATGCTTATTTTATGAGATATTTTACAAACTTTGAGGAAATAAATGTGCCGTTCCTTTAGCCTATTATCGTTGCTGAGAAAGACTGTTAAAGCTATTCTGAAGCAATTACAATATAATAACCTCACATCAGTACAGGTTCAGATCCAAACACTCAGTTCGCCTGTTTATCAGTTAAATATGCACTTCTGTTTAATACAGTCAAGGTCTCAAGAGTTTGGTTAGATGCCTATGCTTTACAAAATGTATCAAAAACATAACTCAATCTTATCTTAGAAGATTTGCAATGCCATGCCAGCCTAATAAGCAGACATTCTCCTTAAATATTTTACAGGGCTTTCGTTAATTATTGTTTGGTTGCACACAAATTAGTTGGGATAATTAACATTTTTAATCAGTTTTTCTACCGGCTTTAGAACTTCACATGATTTTACTCCTTTCCACAAGAAGTTACAGACAGTATGTTTTCAAATCAATCAACTATCAGTATCGAAACGATCATCAACCAAAAACAAAAAAGCAAAAATAGTAGTGTAGTTGTTTTAAATGATGCCAAACCAAAAACGTTGCACCAAATATAGTTTGTCTCCAAAATCTTATTATCTGTGATAATACTTATTATAGCTATTTCTGCAGATGAGAAAATGTGATTTTCTCTATTCATATAAATGGCTTCAAACACACATTTATATATTGGAAGCTATTAACATTTTTTGTCATTTGTTTTTATTTTGATATGTACATATATTAAAACAACATAACAATGTATACAATGTATGTTTCAATTGACTAAGTTCACTACTCTTATTTGAGCTTATTTTTCTCCGGTAATGAACAGTCATGTGGTTTATGTAAATGGAATGTTACTAAATAATCTTAGATTTTGAGGTGGATACAATCTATTATATATTTAAAGACTTTAATACTGGATAAATTTCTCCGAACAGAAAAATGTTTGAAAATATTTCTTTTTACAGAATATGTGAATGCATTTAATAGTTAAAAAGTTATGAAGCATTCTAGAAAAGAACTAGCAAATTTTTACAATAATTTAATTTTTGCAGAATGCCTGAAAGTCGATATTAAATGTGCCGAATCAAAGCTAAGAGGGAAAATAATTTAAAATACAGCTTATTATGAATGCCCTTATGCTCCCCCTAAAAAAAAATTCTGCTAACTTACGATCAGTTTCAATTTTTTTTTCTTTTTTTTCATGTTTTTGTGCATAAAGGTGACAGCAGCTAACCTGTGCTTGTATGTACCACATGTGTTTCAGGAATGGAACAACATGCTTGATATTTAACCCTCATTTCGAAGAACAATACCTGCTCTCAAAATGTAAATAACAGTTTATTCTGTTTGCACATTCAATTTCCTGTTTCTTAGAATTTTTTTTAATATTATTATTTAAGAACAGAACATTATTTATGAGCCGTAAAGTCAGTCACATAATTTTTGCCAATTTACAAAGTCTTCAGTTACTTGACTAACAGAAGACAATAAGCATAAGTTAAAAACATTAAATAAAGTAAATTCTTGCATAGCTTTGAAAAAGTTTCAATCCCATACAAAAAATTATTTTTACATTCAATAAATCAAAGCTGCTAATGAAAAGCATAACTCCTTATTTTCCTCCTGGTGAACTTCGATAATACCCTTAGTCGTTATAGCGATGAGATTTAAATTAATGCAATAAACAATTAGCCAAAATGCAGTCACCTGCTTGCATGGGATAACCTGCTCAGCTTAGATATTGTTATGAATACAATATTGTTATGAATTTCGTAAATTTCGTATTTAGACATTTTTAGTAGAATTATAATTAAAATTGTTTATTTCCCCCTGCAATGGAGTGCGTGACAAATTTTAAGAGAAAGCTACGCCGGAAAAGTAAAAATGCAAGAGCACGTGCATTTAAAGTTGAATAAAAGTTTATCTCTGCAATTGATATTAATTTGAAAAAATGTAACTGACTACTCTGTTGGCTGTAACCGTAATTCTACTCTTTTTGCTTTCCAGAAATTGCTAGAACATTAATAAAAAAAGGATATCTCGTTAAGAGAAAAATATTTCAGAGTTTTGTTTCCACTATTGCAACTGAAAAGAAGCAGGGACGTGGAAAGGTGTTTTTCTTTTTTAACTTTTGTACTTCAGAAAAATTTTGAAGTTTATTCTAAAATATAAGAACAAAGTTCCGAATGTTATAATATTACTCGATGCTAAGAAGAAATTCTCTTGCAGTTGCTACAGATACTGGTAGTTGTGAGAAACATTCCTATATAAAAAAACATTTAAGACCTACAAATGCATATGTTGCCTTTAAGTGAAGTAGACTTCTGCGCAATGCCAAACTATGTTTTCGCGAAATAAAAAACGAATAAAATAATAATATAATTTTAAAGACTTGAAATTAACATTTTACTTTGAAATTGAAGACAAAGTTTTAATTTACTTCTCGATATGCCATTTTGACTTTTTAGTCCAAAGGGCCAATTTGCCCAGAAGAACTATTAATTTCGTTTTGGCATTTTGCGTTGAATCACTGTAAACGGCGTATCACTCAAGGAGGTCAGAATAGAAAGGGGTGGGGAAGGTTCAACTCAAACCGTGAATCTTGGTGGCCATGTTACTATTACTGCTGTCAGTTGCGCAAAGAAGTCTGTCATTGCAACTTTTTTTCGGGGGGGGTAGCATGGGATCTTGTGTTACATATGGATGCACGAACCGATTTTCTAAAAAGATTCGTAGGATTACTTTTCACGCTTAAGTATTGATTTTTTTATGTAATTTGATAAATATGTTGAAAAATATCACGTCATGTTATTTTCTTTTCAAATGTGAAAAAAAGGACTTAATCAAAATATGTTAAATACATTTTAATGTTTCTATTTATAGCTGGTATCTTCGTTCCTTAACATGCAATGATATATGCTAGGATTTAAACTATATAATTTAACGTTTTAGGTAATTCGTTTTATAATTTTCATGAAAAGTAAGAAATCAATTGTTACTATTTTCATGAACTGTAAAGGTGTTAAATAAAGTAATGCTTTTCTTTATGCAGTAAAGTGCAGAATCGCCCACTTCTTTGGCGCGTTTTGTTTGACGCTTTTGACAAGAGTAGGAAGAATTGGGTTTTTGTCAATTTGTTTTGACTTCTTAAGTGAAAATAGATCAATGTGTACAGGGACAAAGGGGGTGCGCAGTTCCGAGTTTATGCAGTTCTGGGATTTTTTTAAGTGAAAATAGGTCGATGTGCGCATGTATACCGAGACTGTGCAATTCTTAAAAACGCGCCAAGCAGTGGATGATTCTGCACTTTCCCCATGTGTTAATTATTATACGTTTTTAATTTTGTGAACTGTTACGAATATAATTTGTACATTTGATCAAGATAAATTGTTCTGTTGTTAAAAATTGCTCGCACAAACTTATAAATTTCTGGGCAGTATAGCGATAAAAGTAAAAAAAAAAAATTAAAATTTTTATTACGAATTGCCACCTAGATGGAAAAATGGTTCGTGACTCTGACTGCCGAACCGAAAAACTCGGGTTGGAATCCCGGATAAGGCATGGATGTAACTTGTCTATCCCTTTATAAGAAGCAGCAGTGGCCAACCTATTAGATGCCTCCATAATACTGTGACCACCGCTTCTGGTTTTAGTATCGGCCAATGTTTAAAATGGCTAGTGCTCGTCATTGAAAAAAAAAATTATTGAGAATTAGTCTTTTAGTCTCCTAAAATTAGCTATTTCAACAACTGCTAGAACCAATGAAAAATATGTTAATTTATGTTTTAGTGTATTACAACTTAAAGCTGAAGTATTAAGCACATTAAAATAAAGTAACTTCCTTTCCTATCTCTTAAACATTTGTATATGAAGTGATTCTTTAAAAAATCCTGATAATATTGTTAATAAATCAGAAATATCACTTCTTAAAGGCAAAATTGGGAAGTGCATCCAACAGGTTGTTAATAAAACCTAAACAAATATCATGTGATAAATGGATATTAGAATATCATGTGATAAATGGATATCATGTGATAAATGGACATTCGAATATCATGTGATAAATGGATATTCGAATCTCATGTGATAAATGGATATAAAATAATTGAAAGCACTTTGGCAGATTTTTACACTTGGTGCAAATACAACGGCTCATATTTGTCTTCGGATACTTCTGATTTTCATTTTTATTTGCAGATATTAGTTAAAGTATTAGCGAAAAGGCTTTCTTTCTTTTTCATATATACTTTTGATCATTTTTTTAAAACCTACTTATTTTGAAAAATTTATTCGAAACGCTTTTGTTTAAAAAAATAGTCAAGACGTTCTGAATATGAACTTATATGAGATTTCTTACACTTTGAACAATCACTTTATTTTTAATGAAAGCATAAAAATAACGAGACATTTAGTATTTTTTTGATATCCTTTAGCTAAAATTACATAATCAATTTTTTCACCTAAGAATATACGTTTTGTGAAATTCTTACTTAAGAATACCTTTTAAAGAAATATCACGTTTTCTTAATCTTTTCTTCAGTTGACGCTCTCTATGTATATTGTTGGGTTTCTACGGGTTCCGGGATTTGGAGCGATGGACGACAACAATTGATGAAGTATCGAAATACTATTTAGTCAGTATTACTCAGGACAGTTCCAAAATCAAGTTTACAGTTGTCGAAAAACTATGACAAGCACTCTGAAACAATCAGCAACACAGCCTTCAGGCTACATTGGTGAAGACAGTTTCACGGCAAAACACTAAATACAACTTCCGACTCTTTCGATCGCTCTGGGTGATCACTCAAGTATCTCACACTCAAGATACTCTTCACGATAAGACTCACGATTCACTCGAAAGTGCGCTACGATATACCACGTATAGGCAGAGTTTATATAGCTTTTAGTCTGCCTTCGAGAAAATTCTGGTAAAAATTGGTGAGAATTCGTTCTAAAATTGAATAGGTAAATTGGTAAGAATTCGTTCTAAAATGTTCTCTCTCTGTCCATTTCATGTCGCCAAATGGGCAATCTCGGGTCAAATATGGTAACCCCGTCTTTCGTTGCCATTTTCTTGCAACCCTAAACTCGCCTGAGCGGGGAAGATGTCTTACCGCAGCTGGGCATTTCGTAACACTGGCTTCTTCCAAGGACTGCTCGTCTGCGGTTGTGCAATCCTTGGTCAGAAGCTAAATTCAAAAAGTAATAAAACAAACAAATAAGATAAATAAGCAATCATTTATTATATTTGCAAGTTATGGCCACAGATTAACCCTGCAACAATTTTAACATTTATGAATTAAAAGTTCAGAATGAATTTCAGTCTGAGGCTTTTCATCAAGTTATACCCGGGCTAAATGCTCTTTCACTGCAGTTTTACCAACATAACAGTCGCATTTTCATTTTCCTTCCATCTTTACTTCAGGTACTTGAGAATCAGGAACTTTATTTCTAGGAACTGAATTCTTGACATTTTTCAGCTGCTTTACTAGCCACTTCTTTTATTTCTACATCTTTACAAACAGCGTTATTAGTTTCTTCCATTTCAACTTCAGGCACCTGGAGTCGAAAGCTTCTTTCCCATCTTTCATTTCTTCATCTTTTCGTTCTTTTTCGTTAATCTAATTAGATGTTTTTTATCCTTCATTTTTTTATCGTTCTCTGACAACTTATTCTCTAATTCCTTCATTTCTTCCTCCTTTGATTCTTCAGATACCACTACAGTCATTTTCCCATTTTCTATTTTGGCTGAAGTTTTCTCTCTAAACTCCACGATGTCGTTTCTAATCTTCTTTTGCTTCACTTCCCTCCGTTGAAGTTGCTCTTGCAACTTTGCTTGTCCGGCTTTTATTTCTGCTCGATACGATTTTATTTCGCTCACTAAATTTTCTTGTACAACTTTAATCTCATCCTTCATCTCTTCCATACCGGCTTTCATATCAGCCTTCATCTTATCATATGCGACTTTCAACTTGAAGTGGATATTTTATGTTAATCCTTTACCCGTAATGAAATTTAACTCTTTAAATGAATAAAATTAGATGAAACAATGACTTGAGGAAAAGAACACTTCTAGTTTATTTTTCATCAAATCAAATCAAATAATCTACTAATTGTTGCTGGGCAACAATTCAATGCTGCCATCTTGCGAAAACTAAAACGTGCAGAAATTAAAGATAAGGTGAAAAGGAAGCATACAAGAGGTTACGCACTGTCTTCCCAGTGCAAACGATTAGAAGACGTAATCCTTTAAATGGGGGGGGGGAAACCTGACGGTCTTTCCACTGCGTGTGGTATGGTTGTGATTGACCGGGCAAAATCTTCTCCCGAGATTCGAACTGTGGGTACGGATTTGGATAATCCATGTGCCTGTGGGTTTCAAGAGGCTGTTCATCATTGTCTTTCGTGATAAAACATGGTTTCAGTCTATCAATTCAAATTCCTTTGACAGTCCCATTAATTTCAATGTCAAAATACTTTGGTGCTCGATGTTTGATAGCATAAGGCCCAAGATAAATTGGTTGCAACGATGAAGTTGCCGCATTATTGTAGACGAAAACATGTGAGACATTGAAAAGGAGTTTTGAAACAAATACGGTTGTATTGCCGTGGGTAGTCGTTGCAGAAGGTTTCATGTCCCCCATAATACTTTGCAGTCTTTGCACGAACTCTTGAATGTGTGACAGTAGAGATCGGGGTGGCGAATTCGCCGGGTAAACAGAGCGGACTTCCGTAAAGAAGCTCGGCTGAAGAGTATCCTATATCTTCTTTCAGTTCAGAGCGTAATCCAAGAATAATAGAAGCGTTTACTCAAGATTTGCTTTGTTGTAAATGACATTTCAAGCTTGTTTTTATAATACTGTGTTGTCGCTCAATCAGTCCGTTCAGTTGTGGATGGTATGCTGCTGTTTTGGATTTTTGAAAACTAAAGTATTTGCTCGAAGATGAGAAGAGTTGACTTTCAAGTTGACGCCCTTGATCAGAAGTAATACACTGTGGATTCCAAAACGCGAAATACAGATTGAGATCATCCCCTTTGCAAATCGTTCTGCTTATTGATCCGCCATAGGAAGGGCTTCAGCCCATCTTAAAAAACGATCAGTCATCGTTATTAAGTATCTGAAACCTTGACATGAAGACAAAAGTCTAACAATATCAATGTGAACGTGTTGAAAACGTTCAGATGGAATCTTCAAGTCCATAAGAGCTGAATTTGTATGTCTTTGAACCTTAAAGATCGTTGGCATGCCATGCATTTCCTACACCATAACTGACAATCGTTATTGATATTTGGCCATATGAATCTTTTTGTGATTAATTTTCTTGTTTCTAATGCCTGTATAAGATAGGGTATGAATAAATGAAAATATTTGTCTACGAAAGTTTGAGGGAATGTATGGGCGGTTACTGTCGGTAGAGACATCACAATAAATCGATTTGTCAGTGCCTGGAATGAAAATGGGAACCGTTCTCAGCCTTGGGTTGTTTTTTAACCCATTAACGGGCTGACCCTTCGGAACAAAATGCTTTGAAAACGGCTGTATTTTTGTCTAACAATTCCCTCCAAAAAGGTCTGCTTTGCTTTCAGGAAACGCTTTTAAAATGGGCCATTGCCTAGAGCGGTGTGTTCGCTTCCCCTTAGAGTGATGGATAAGCCATAAAAGATCTCCCCGCTAATGAATAGCAGCAAGAGCTTGTCCCTTCGTTTCGTTAGTTTTTAGTTGGTAAATGCTTGATCTTTCGATAATGGGACTGATCAAACAATAATTTTCCTAGCGTATGTTTTTCTGAATTTTAAAGCAATTTCTAGAATTTGGGCGGTTTTCTAAAAATATATCGGTAATTCCAGCTATTATGCGTTTGCTAGCAATATGAAATTTAAAATTAAAATTTTATTGAGTTAATTTGAGAGACTGCATTTTTAAATCAAACGGAAAGTCAAATGAATTTGGTGCAATCTTTTGCTAGACTAGGAAGAATTATTTATGTGTTTAAAGACAGGATTTTCTCCCTTTTCAGCATTTTACAGATTAAATGTATAAAACGAAACATATGAAAATCCTTTTTAATTCTCATCGTTTTAGTTAAATGAATTGTAACTTTTCAAATTTTTTTCTTTTTATATAATATTCCTGCTCGTTAGTGACTCAGTTTGAAATTACGAAACTTCAACTTACAAATTATATTACGACATTACATTATCTCAAGGAACAATTGAAATTAATGTACTCAAATGATATAGAATGTAAGAATGATAATATGAATAGTCAATTTAAAATAAAATTCTGTTTGTAAGTTTTCATTTACAATGTTCCCTGCTATATGTTCCGTACGAGGAAAGGCACTCTCAAATTCGCATACTTTCAAAGAGCTGCATTAGAAAAATGAATTATTCATGAAACGGTAAGAATTTTCCTTTAGCTAAGGTAACTCTTAACCAACTCAATTCGAATAAATTTTTTATGCTTTGCGTAACTGATTGCAATTCTGCAATATATCATAATCAAGTTTTCAAGTATGTATGATATAAGTTTTCAAGTATTTATGATCTTAACTGAGATTGGTTGAGCACTGGCTTCTTAACATTTATTCTTGAATCTTTTGATGTACTAACAAACACTCTCACTTAAGCCGCCTAGACGGTATAGTAGTTAGGAAAACCTATTGCGGTATGGATGGGTCCGGGTTCGAATCTCGGAGAAGGCTTGTCTGTTTTTACGTGTATAGTGCCCGTGCGCCATGGGGGCGCTCTTAATAGGCAGTGATCCGAAAATACTCTCAAGAGGTTAGTGGTATGGGAAGAGGAGTGGGAGGTCCTCGGACTAGTCTCTTAGGGGTGCTCTCGATCAAAATTGAGGACGGAACTGAGCGAAGTCGTACTGTCACTTGTATGGTGCTCAAGGCTCTTGCCAATGACAGGCGCAAAATTGCACTCCTTGCGACGATGAATTTCGCGGGTTTGTTCTTTATGTTACTATCAGATAAGTTAGATAAGTCACACACAACACACATTCTCACGTATTTTTTACCATTTATATGCCTTTGTCGAAACAAAATTCCAAAAAGAGTTTATTTGCTACTCTTATCGTTAGATTATCGCAATTTAAATTTATTTAAGTATGAGTTTAATACCGATTTCAAATTATTTAATTTTACTTTATTTCTGATAAGGTATTCTTATAATATGATTGTCTCATTTTTCAGTTTGAATCAAGCGAAAAATATGTATTTGAAAATTGTGTTTTGAGTTTAAAAAATAAGACACTTGTTCCCTATATGCTTCCTTTGATACAGATAATTTTAGCAATTTCAAATATAACTGATGTAAAATACTTTTCCGTCTATTCTTCTATATATAGTAATCTTTAACACAATATAATTAATGCGCTGTTTCTCTAAAAGCACGTGTAACTTAAATTGGGAATTGTAAGAATAGATTTAATGGAAATATGCGATACCCATATTAATCTAATAGTCAAGTATTCCTGAATATTGCTGATTCAATGACATGCAAACATTTGTTAACAATACAATATTTCTAGCAAGGGAAATTTAGTTTCGACAGATAAACTATCTGTTTTCACATAGTTGTTTCTGTTTTTGCTTTAAAATTAAAATCATAAATTGAAATAATTTCCCTTATTACAGTTTCCATTTAGTTACTTCATATATATTATGAGGTATTTCTCCGGCCTTCTTCGCATGCCTTCTGCCTTCGTGGTGTAGTTGTCAATACGCTCGACGCGTAACCGAGAGGTCCGTGGTTAGATTTCCGGCAAAAGTTTTGCCCATTTTCCATTCTTCTGCTTCCAAAAAAAAAAAAATCCTAATGGCTCTACAAGTGGCGCCAGAACTAAAAAGGGGGTGGATGATGATTCTCCACCACCACGGTTTGGCGATTTGCGCCCCAAATCCCCAGTCGCCTTTTAAAAGGGGGAGTATATAAGGTATTTCTCTCCCATTCTTCGCATGCGTTCGTGGTGTAGTGGTCAGCACGATCGACGCGTAGCCGAGAGGTCCATGGTTCGATTCCCGGTGAAGGCGGCGTTGCTCATTTTTCATACCTCTTGCTTCCAGATACCTAATGTCTCTACAATATATACTAAAATAAGAATGATACTACCAATTACTTTCATATATTTATATTTTATTTATTTAGCTCATTAGAAATGAAAGAAAATT
>KK115146.1:194817-224987 GCA_000611955.2 Stegodyphus mimosarum
GTTCATGTATGCGTGTCGATATATGTACGAAGGTATGTATCTCTTTAGACATGTATGCACACAGACACGTACACACGACATGCATACATACATTCTTGAACCCCTTCCGATAGCAGAATAGTATCTAAATTACTTTTCTTTTTTTAATTTATTAATAATTTTATGAGTTAAAAATAAAAGCTTACTCTATAAAAAAATCTTTAGTATTTTTTTAATTTCTTAAACTTCTAAAATAAATTCTTAATTCCTCTTCTGTTAACTTTCTAAACTAGTAACAAATTTCTTGTTTCTTTAGAATCAGTGTAAGGCCGTTATGGTGTCAATAGCGCGGGGAGAACTCTTCCCGCGCTATTGAGGGTCATTACCTATTGTCGTCAGAGTTGGAGCGATGCTTGTTCCCTTAGGCATTTGGGGGTGAAAGTGAGACAAAAATCCGGGCTAGGCGTTCTTCACGTATCTTTTAATTCTAACAAAAACACGGGACGGCCCGTTTCCAAGGCAATATTTAGAATGACAATATTCCGGGTCAAACCGTTCAGGAGCCCGCGTAAAAGTGCGAGATATTCTGGGTCAAATCGTCAAAGGGTTAAAATTCTTAACTCTTCATCATCTTAAAATTCTGCAATAATTGCGTAATCAGTTGGTGATGGTATTAATTCTCTTAAGAGCATCTGCAACAACGTTTTCTTCTCCCTTGACGAAGCGAATATTCGTTGAAATTTGTGAAATATAACTCAATTGATTGCTCGTCTGGGAGAGGTTTCGTCTAAATTTTGTTGAAAAGCGAAGGTGAGGTTTGTGGTCCGTATAAAATGTTGAAAGACCTTCCCTCTAATGTGTACCTAAAATGCTAGCAATGTAGATGGACAAGAGCTCTGGATCATATGCACTGAACTTTCTGTGTGTGTCTCTTAAGGAGCGTGCACGCAATCTTCCCTGGTCAGTTTGATGAATGACAGCCCCGATAGCTGAATCTGAAGCACCGCATGTGAGAGACACAGTAACGTCAGTTGAGGGATGAACCAGCATAATAGCGTGACAAAGCGCAGTTTTGAGGTTTTTGAAAGCATTTTGAGAATCTTCGGTCAGTGTTAGCGGTATTTTACTATTTTTACATCTCCCACTGACAAAAAAGTATGTAATATTGGATTACAATACCCAAGTTCGTCGGAAGAGGTCTTATTCCTTCAGTTGTGAATTCGTACCACAAATAATTAAGTTTAGAAGTGCCAAAAATGCATTTCGCAACATTGATGCATAAACGACAGTCGTTTAACGTTTTAAAAACTGTGTGTAAGTGCTTACGGTGTGACTCATCGTCTGGAGAAGCGATTAGTATGTCATTTAAATAGTAGAATGTAAAGTCTAATCCTTATGTCTGTGCCGCATTGCGGAAACCAAATGTCATGAATGGAAATTCAAACAGCTCAAAAGGAGTTATAATAGCCGTTTTGGGGATGTTGCTTTCGTGCATTGGAATTTATTGATGAGCTCTAATTAAGTCAATGGAAGAAAAAATCTTCTTTCCGTGTAGAATATAGCCACAGTTGGTGAGGAACGGTAGAGGATATCGATCAGGCCTAACAACGTTTTGAAGGTCTTGTGGCATCATAAACTCAAATTTATTGCTTTAATTTTTCGGCTGAGAATCTTCTGAACCTAGTTGTAACAGGAGCCCCCTTAGTTTCAACGAAATGTTCACTGTTGTGACTTTTGATTTTATTATTGACAAGTGTTGGCCGCAAAAGATCTGGAAATTGTTTGAGGATTACTTCGTACTGATTCTGCGCTATATAAACCATTGGTGAAATGACACCATAGGAGGGACCACCAATGGAGGACAATGAAGTGATGTCATCGACTTTTCTTGTCATCCAAGGTGAAAGTGAGACAAAAAGTCAGTACTAAAATCAATATTAGCAACTTTTGGCATCTTTGGTACTAACAAAAAAGTATATAAATCCAATATTACATACTTTTTTGTCTTTTCGTTATCTAATACAAAATCTGTGAATGGTTCGTACCTAAATAACTAATTAGGCAGAAAAAGCATATTTACATGTTTTTTTTCCAAAAATAAATATTGATAAACACAAAATATTTAGGACAGGTATTTTATTTATTGATATTAGTATATTTATTTATTTATTGATAATAGTATATTTATATTTAGTTATTTATTTATTTATTTTTTTTTGTTGTCTACGTACGTTAGAAGAAAGAAACTGGCATCAAAAAAACATATCGATCGAATTTATTCCTTGTTTTCATCTTGTATCAGATTTGTGAACATGGGATGGTGTAATGTTTTATATTACTTAGAAAAGAGTTAGTTCATGAAATTCGTTGGATTAATAATGAGAGGGATTTTTACTCATCGGTATAGAGGTTAGCTGCATATTGCTAAGGCTGGGAAGAATCTTGTCTATGGCCCTCTAACCTTTATTGTCTGAGGTTAGTTAGCTGTGTTTCTTTTTTATGGGGTTAGTTATGAGTTCAGTTTATTTCGAGAAATAAGTAATATTTGTATTTAAAGTTAAACATCTGTGATAACTTAAAATCAATTTCCGTATTTAATCAAATCATTTCTGCTCTTTGTTGATTTTCATGAGCTCGCTGCTGTTTGTTTTCATTTAACAAAGAAGTGCATAATAGTCTGTTTTAAAATTCACTTAGAGGATTTCTGATATGTTAACATTTCACCTTTCCCTTTAATTAAAAAAAAAATAGTAATTGATTAGGAAGTCAAACAAGTAAACGATGTGTTCTTGAGCATTCATTTATTCATTAAAAATAAATTTTGTACAGAGCGGATTTAAAGTTCACATATTTTTAACTTATCTTGAAGTGATTCAGTAAATATATTTTTTTTTCGGAATTTCGTACTGTTTTTAAAGCATAAGCGGAAGTGATTTCTGTTTATGATAAATCACTGTGAAATTTAAGAATAAAAATTACGATATCTGAATAATCAAAACTGTAGTTTGAAGAAGGATAACTGATATTTTGAGACTGTATTAAATATGTACTTGCAAGAAATTTTCACGATAATAAAACGTATGTTTGGAGTTTATGTAAAAATAAACATTTAAGTTAAAAAATGGTAAATGAAAAAGGAGCACTGACATTTTATAAAATGGAAGTAAGATGAATATCTTACCAGTTTATTTTTATACCTTAATTTTTAATCTTATATGATCCTAAACTCCAATACAAGTATGACTTAGTGAATCTAGAGGCACTCTCGTGAGTAATAAATATCTGTAGAACTAATTAATTAAAATAATTTGAAATAAATTTTTCCTATTATAAGTAGTTCAGATCATACAATTATATTGTGATTGTATTATATACAGTTTTGTTACGAATTTGTTATTTTATCTCAAATTTTCTTACTTTTTTACATAACATTCATAAAGCTTTCCTTACCCATCCGTTTATTTTCAATATATAACTCTATTAAATAAACTCAGTATAATGTGGTATCTTTGTACTATTCTAAATGCTTCATATTATTTTTGATCTTAGCACATGATGTTAATGTTTCATTTCCTTTCTTCTAAGCATTATGCTAATGAAAAGAGGAAAATCATAAGACTGAATCTGTCTAAAAAAAGTGTATTTCATAATACTTGACTGAACAAGAATGTGGATATTGCATCTACAGAGTCAATATAGGTGGTGGACTGTGTTTTTGAATGGTTTTAATTGTTCTTCATTAATGAAAATTAGGAATTATACTTAATTGTAACAAAACTATTGTGCTATGGGATTGACTGTGTGATCTGTCTTAGGTTATAGTTCAGGAATGACAAAAAATAGGCTAATAACTTCTAACATTACATTTTTTCTGCTTTTGCCTAAAGATGTAGACAGATTTAAATTTCATTTAGGATTTTTGTTTGAAAGGAATATTTTTGTTTTCAGCAGTGCCATAGCTTTTGCCATTTTTAAGCCATTTTTTGTTTGCCATTTTTATAGCCATTTTCAGTTTTGTCACCTGGGCAGGCACTGAATACCTGAGGCTGTCTTTTAAAATGCCACCCCTCCTGATATACAGATAACTAAAAAAATGTTGAAATGACATATAGCGAAATGAATTTAAACTTTATTTTTGAGGAGAGGTTTAATTCCAACATTTTAAATTATATTATTATTATTTCTTGTTTTATTCGTTTTTCTGTTTCACATGTTTTTGAGTTTAGGTCTGCATCCAGTATATTGGTCTCTAGTGTACCTGAAAACAAATAGGTGAATGTATTGTTAAATTTTTTCCCAAAATTTTTTTAATACGGTGGAAAATATATTTAATTAAGTCACCTTTCATTCTAATCAGATATTCACAAACTTTTTTTTAAATTTTATTCTAAAACATATGGAGGTTCTTATATTTGTGGGATTTTATTTTTGAGTAAATATGATATGTGATGTATTTATGAAAGTGGCAAAAATGCAGTTTTGAAAAGCTAGAATCGAAGAACTGATTTTTGGAAAGCATTAGTTGTATGCTTGATAAATAAAAATTAATTGTGGAGGAAATTTATCTTAATGTCTCAAGAAGAATTCTTTTGTTCCCATCGTTATATCAACTTATATTTTCTTGACAGAGTTTTTTGGTTACTAGGTTTTTTTTTTTTTTGATTTTTATTTATAAAACATCTCCACTGGTATTTTAGTAATCCTCCTCTTTTTCTTAATATTTCTGTGTTTTTTAGTTTTGTTCATAAAAGGGATATTTGTGGGAATATTCATTTATATTTTTTCTTTTGATCTTTCAGTACATAAAATTTGCTGCCTACTTTTTTTCACTTTAGCAACAAAGCATTTATTGAGGAAAATACATTACATTACCCATTGGGAAAAATACAAGTTTTAGTAATCCTCCTCTTTTTCTTAATATTTCTGTGTTTTTTAGTTTTGTTCATAAAAGGGATATTTGTGGGAATATTCATTTATATTTTTTCTTTTGATCTTTCAGTACATAAAATTTGCTGCCTACTTTTTTTCACTTTAGCAACAAAGCATTTATTGAGGAAAATACATTACATTACCCATTGGGAAAAATACAAGGGTACCCCTTGGCAAAATCTGGTGATTTTTTTAGTGCCATTCCTGTTTACTTGCAATGCCTTACCAAGTAAAATAGCATCCAAAACTTAATTAAAACTTAAAAAAATTATTATCTCAATAAACTGCATTTTAAATCAAAAGAAGGAAATAATAAAAATTTAAGTACATATTATCTAATCTGTGCAGTAAAAGAAGGAAATATCGACTTACCTTATTTAGAAATTTCTGTGTTTCCAGTGTGTGACACATAGAATTCATTAACAGCATTCAAAAAACTGTTAAAAACTATCTGAACTAGAATCTGCCATCACCACATAAATTCACAAATATAAAAGTCAAAAGCATCCTCCATACAGCCGGTGGCACTTCTTTTGAAAATCCTTTTTATTACACTGCACATACTTTCCATAATGTTCATGTGAGCTCCAGTTTCCGAATCCTTAAATATCACTGTGTAATTTACTGAGAAGTGAATGAAGGCATTTAAATCTTAATTTACACACCAGTCAATCAATGTTTTCTTTCCTGTTCGTTCCAAATTGTACAGAAACTTCAGGTTAATCTTACCACCAGCAGACATTTTATGGTGTAAAGCACAAAATAAGCAGTGTACTTTCTAAGTGACATCCAATGCAGAAATAATCCCTGAGAAATATTTTCCCAACAGTCAAAACCATTACAACCAATCGCATCATAATAAAGTTTCCAAAATATTCAACATAAAATACTCAGGTTACCATAAGTAAAACAACAACTTGAGGATAAATGAAATGAAAATTTCATGATAATCCAAAGGGAAATAAATATAGATTATCCCATTTGTTTAATAATGGTAAGCAAATATAACTTACAATATTTGCTGTAGGTGGAGTAGCTAGAGGTAAATACATATGGTTTACTAAAGTCCCTCATACTAGTGATATTTTGTCACCAGAAGACTTCTTGGTATAAAAAAGTTAACAGAAAAAATATGAACTGGGATAACCAGTGAGTAAGAATTTTTCAATTCTTTTCATTTTTGTAAGTATGAGTAACTTTTTCTCATACTGAGCTGTTTTATAGTATTGAAAACTCTGCAATTAATTTTTTTTTATGTTATATCAAAATTAAATTCTGTGCTCTGTATTCTATCACTTAAAAGCATGTGTTTGCACTTTACTTTGGTTTGTGTTTCATAATAACTTTCTCTGTATTAATTTAGAAGTCAAGCAAAACAAATCTGTGTTATATTTGTTTGACTTCTAAATTAGTATTTGTTCAGTGTGTTATTCTATCTTAACTTTCTCTGTGTTAGAATAAATATATTTTGTCATAAAAAGATGATACTAGTTGATTTTCTGGTAGCCACTGATATATGGTGAATAATTTGTTAAACAACCAAATGAAAGTGAAGCATGGTAGTGTAAAATTTAAAATTAGACAAAACAAGCAATTTTAGTTTGGCATAGGTTTTGAATAAAACTATTGATTTCAAGTGTAATGCATAATTAGAAACATGCCTCTCTTCTGCAGAATCAGGGGGAAGGGGAAAAACTGCTTAAGAGGAAGAGCTTAAAGAAAAAGCAAGAGAATGGGAGGGAAAGTAGAAATTTCATCTTTTTCTGGGCTTGCATAACTGGTTACATTAGTTATGACAACTAGTCATTATTAGAAGTAGTAGTTTCAGTAACGTATCAGTGGGTACTGGATAACCAACAAATATAAAGGAAATTGCTTGTATTTAATATTTTTTCCTTATTGCCCTTTTGAATTAGATTATTTCTTTATGAAAATCACACATTTTATGTATTTTATTTAAAAGTTTTTGAAATGAGTGATAAAGAGCATGCACAGTGGCGGCATTCACGCCGAGAAGCATTTACCAACCGTTCTTCATCTGCTCCTCAAAGTCGACAAGGAACCACTGCTCAGAGGTGGCGTGATGTGCCATGTCCCACTGTGGGATCGTTCATGGTAGCCAATCGTCTTGAAGAAGTGTTGATGGGTGTAGTACCTTCTGACTTACCTCTTAATCAGTTCTGTAGCCTGACTGAAGAAGATCTGAGGACTAAGTTCAGTGTTGATGATCCAGCAAAAGCCAAGTGTGTTATGACTGTAATACAACTTGCGAAGGAGTTTGAAGGGACATGTCATGTAAGTTCTGGACATCTGCATTTCTTAATACTTATTATTTTTAAATCCTTGAAATAATGTTAATTTTTCAGGAAACCAATACATCGTGGTTTCTCAACCATTTTTTTGGTCTGTACTTCCTGTGTGAGATTCTCTCTCAATGAATCCCAACTTGTGCAACTTTATATATTGACTGGAAACACAGAAATGTTTTTTTTAGAGATTTGTTGCACTTAAATTACATCAGATTGTTAATTAAAATTCAGTACACCACATAAAAACAGAATGGCAGTGATTAAAGACGTTTCAAAGCATTTTAAGTGATAAACCTCAGTGATTATAATATGTGTTGTATATCTTAGCTAAAATAGGGTTTTATGTAAGCTAGGATACTGAAAAACTATGTAGTGACTATTTGCTGAGTTCTTGTAACATAAGTAACAAGTCCAAAGAAGGGTTAAATTACCTTTTTTTTTCCAACTCAAAATTATTGTACAGATGGCCCCTCTTGGGCATGCAAGAAGCCTCCAGTAGGCTTTAATTAAAAATAGAAAATATAAAACTAACTAATGCTAAATAGAATTAATCAGCCGAAGCTGCACAGAATCAGTTTGCGTAGTTAGCCTTCTTTAAGGATCACCAGCATATATACTAGCATACAGGTATAAATGCGGCTGTAGAATAGCAAAATACTAATAAGCAACACCATGGCCAAAAGGCAGAATACGCTTTCCTACTGAAGTAACTCAGACTGCAGCTTAAATAGTCATTTCTACCTTATTTGCATAAATTGTAATCCTGAAAACTCATTCTGGCAAATATGAAATTAGAAAATACAGGAAAGGCTTGTTCCAAAATAACTGTTAAAAAATCTTAAGTTAAACCCTACAGTGTATAAATAAATGAGTGTTAAGATGTTTATTTGACGAGTAACCAAAGTTCTCAGAAATATTCTGCTTAATTTGTTTCAAGGCCAACTTCATGCCCTTGTGTCTCTTATGTCACTCTAGATCTCTGAGCACCCAACCCATTGTTTTAAAACTGTGCTCTGTATAAACATTGCTAGAAGTGAGTTGAGCTGTAATTTTTCTTGAATCCAAATCCTAAACACATACATTTATTAAGAAAATATGAGAAACAATTCAGGTGTAGACTGGGTAATGCTTATAGTAGATTACTGAAGTGACATGTGCATTGTAGTATTTATATGCTATGGCATGAATTGCTAGAAATATCCAGGACTACTAAGTAATAGATTGTCCACATCCAAAGCTATAAAGACAATTCATGAGTTTTTTTCAAGAAAACATAGCATGCCGATTAGAAGGTTCTGTCAGTTTCTGCTGGGTGGCTACTGCATTCAACTCCAACAGGTTGTGATATTGAAGATCCATATATCACTGATATTGGAGTAACCATATTTTTTTTGGATGAATGCTTCTATTAAACACCAATAAAACTAATCTTTCCTGTTTTTTGAGTGAAGCATTTAAGATTTGAGTGATGGAAAAAATGTGAACATTCAAGTTTTGAATCTCCAAACATTTTTAAAATTTCAAGATTTGCATCATTCTTAAAAATTACATAAAGTTAGCAGTATATTTGCTTATGATTAAAATATTTATCCCTGCTTCTTTTAGAACACTTTGATTTTTTCCAGAGCATGAAAGTTTTGGAGAACCTTATTTGTAAAATATTGCTCTGCAGTGTTGGTATTTTCCATGTCACAGAAGTTTGTTGAAGGAAAAAGTTAGTTTGTAATTATTTCTGCAGTTGGTTTAATCCTTGCAATTGGTTTAAAAAAAAAAAAAAAATTCTCCCTATTGTATTCAAATAAGTGAATAATAAGAAGAAGTAAGAACTAAAAATATGCTAGAAGTAAACATAATTTTAAACATAAGAAAATTAGGAACAGTTTTCATATTTGAAATTAAAACTTTTGTACTTTTTTTAAGTGATTGCTAATATCCTTTTAATGTACAAATTTTTCAATTTGAATTGGCAATAAAGTGTGCACTTATCGAATTGGTGTGTTCAGAAACCATTTCACTTTTTATTATAAGTAATCAGTGCTCCTGCAAATTTTAAGAGATGTTACTTCATTATATTATAATTTAAACATATATTTTGTCGTGAACTGCTGTATTTTTAAAACGACACAGCTCATGTGTAGTTAATACAGGGTTGCCACCATAGGGGGCACGCGGGGGTATGACTGCACCCCCATATATTTTGGTGATTAAAATGAAGAAATGATTGATTTGAAAAAATGATTTTGACATTTCAACTTCTCCTTATTTTCCATTTTCATTTTGAAAGACAGTTGTATATTTGAATAAGAAATGTCAGAAGTATTCAGCCACCCTGCCATCCTTTTCAGTAGCATAGCAACTGAATACAATGTAGTCGCTAAAATACCGCAATAGTCTAGTGAGGATTCCACCGGCACCCTTCTTTCAGTCACAATCGCTATTCTTCTTGGCTTATTACACTTTTCTTAACCAGTCCAGGAATGCACAGCTGTCTGAAAGGATTGCATTGTAAGGAGAAATTTTCTTTCATTATTAGAAGTGGCATCACAGTGCACGACATCACCAAGCTGCTAGTATGGAAGGGCGCGAAATGGCTCTTGAACCTTATTGGGTAGGAACGATTTCCTTTCCCCATTGCTAAGAAAAGCTGCTCCCAGATGTAATTTTGCTGCAATGATCCATTCATGTTAAAAAGTGTTTTTTTTCTTCAGCTTCATCAATCATGAGCTCTGAAAAGCGTCGTTTGACAATTGGAGACTTTTTCTCAAAAACTCCTAATTTAGTTGAAAATGTTAATGTGCCTTTGGACTCTTTGGAGGAAATCCACAAGGAGTTCACTGAAGAGAGAATGGATGATAATGGATTACAAATTGTGCCATCCCAAGATTCTCAAGTAAGTTCTATAATTTTGCCTGTAAATCATGAAAGAGACCTTGCCAATGGTCCTCAAAGTGCCAAAGGAAATGTAACTTTAGGCCCTTATCAACCTGAACATCCTGTTTTCTCACTCGATGAAAGAAATCATAATTTTAGAAAAGAGTGGTGTAATATGTACAGATGGTTAGAATATAGTCCTCCAGCAAAATGTTTTGTTTTTGGTGCAGAGCATTTTCAGATCGTAATAAAGGATAAATTGAATCTACATTTACAATTAACAGGCTCAGTAACAGTTTGGTAAATTTTACTGAAAGTTTATCATCAGGTTCCATCTGTGCTAAGCTGGATAAGCAGAAGTCAAAAGAAGTTGATGGAAGCCGCAAATATTTGAAAAAAATCTGTGAAACTGTAGTTTTTTGCGCATGTCAAGGAATTACTTTGAGGGGAAATGATGAAAAAGTAAGTTCTAATTGAGGCAATTTTTTAGAATTAATGGATTTGAGAGCTAAAGACTGCCCATTAACCCTAGAATATTATTTTGTGCAAAATTTACTTGCACAACAATGAAAAGGACCTAGAAATACTGTTCTTCATGTTCATATTTTAAAAGAAGTTATACTGCTACTTATTGTCGTACATGTAAAAAGTCAATAAGCGGTGAACATCAGCAGAAATTATGTTTAACTTGTGACAATATGTTGGTGTAATTTTCATTGCTATGTTTTTTTTACTCATTAAGTATGCTGTTTTTGCTGAATTTTATTACAAAGATGAATTTAATATTTTTGGAGTAAAATTTAAATATATGTTCATATACAAGAATTATGTTTTTTAACTATGTAGTGAGTAATTTTATGAATGGTTAGTATTAATGTACTAAATGTAAGGGTTAGTATTCTAGGGTTAATTGAAAAAAATTTAAAAAACAAAGAAAAATCCTATTCTTATGTATACAAAGATCATCAAAATGATATTTTTAATTTATGCACATTGTAAATCTGTAACTATATTCGAAATAAAAGAGTCGTGCTATTTTTCTGTAATGGTTGATGAAACTCAAGATATTTCCAATCATGAGTAAGAAGTGGCTGTAGTTTCCTGTTGCATAAGTAACAACTTGGAAATCCACAAATCTTTTACTGGATTTTACAGGACTGAAAGAAAGCTGATGGAGAATCCTTGTATAATCTGCTGAAAGCAGTAATTTCTTCATTTGGGCTAAATCTTTCAGATTTATGAGCCCAATGTGCGGCCATTATGAGAGGACCATACAGTGGTGTAGCTGCACAAATACTGCAGGATAATGCAGTGGCCATTTATATTATTTGTTCTTAAATTTGTATTTAGTTAGTACATGTTCGTCCAATTCCTGCAGTGAGAACTGCATTTGAGCAGCTTAATGCACTGCACACTTTCATAGAAGCATCATCAAAAAGGCATGCCATTTTTGAAAAAATATGCTTGCCCACAGATATGTTTTGTGGAGGCTTATCAACTTTAAAATCACTCAGTAATGCTAGATGGAGTGGCAGAGTGGAAGTCACTGTTTGATAATTTCGAAGCTGTGATTTTAACATTTGAAGAAATATCTGAAAGTGGTGCTCTTAATGGTGGGAAAGCCAATGCCCTTTTAATATGTATGATATTGTTAAAATTTTTAATCACTCTGTCTGTTTAAAGCAAAGTTCTTGAACAATGCAATAGTCTTTCAAAGCACCTTCAGTTGCCTAATCCATGGAGGTAAGAAAGGAAGGAGGGTCGAACCCCGCACTGTGAGTGAAGCACTGCTTCGAGGCTTCAGTCTCCAGATGGGGTGTTTCTTGTTTATATTCAGAAGCTCGCTTCACAGCGCTTTGATAGTATTTCGATACATGACAGTTCCATACAAATAAAAAAATGGGACACTTTCTCATAAAAGAAACATTCATTGTGTGATGTTAATATATATAATATATAATAGCAATTTATATAGTTTAGTGACATTTATGCAAAAATCACGTCTGGATTATTTTTCAATAACTAACAACAGCGATTTTGATTATGAATTTGTTTTATAAAATTCTAAGCTGTTGAACTAAAAAAATATAGATTTTAGAAAAAATGTTATGCTTAAAGAATAAAAAATACCTTATGGTACCATTAAAATTGTTACATCTTTCGATACCCTTGATAGAGTATTTGCTACTTTTATTTTAAGTTCCAAATACCAAAATGTTTTAAATAAAATAAATTTTTCATCCACATATTTTTGTAACATGTACTCTATAAAAATTTTTAGAGGAGAGGCTTTATAGTTGCTCATTTTAAACTCTTCGTTTTATTTTTATATAAGTGAAAAATAATCACTTTGGGTTTACATTTTTTACTTATTTGGGTTAATTTACAAAATGTGTAAATATTTATTAAATTATTTATAAATGTATGTAAAATGAAGAATTTATTCATTCATAAACTCCTGTGAAAGTTATTATGAAGAAATCTAATTATTAAATGTATTTAAATTTATAATGATTATAAATATTATCTAAATATATAATAACCTTAACACTGAATTGTAAACATAACTCGAAATCTTGTTGAAAAATAAGTTTATAAAACTATTTAAACAAGAATTTTTCATACTGGAAAGCAATCTGTTAAAAGGTATTGTAAAGCAAATTCTATGAGATGCATACTTAAGGAAGTAATAAAAAAGAGTTTTAGAATATATATTGTTGAAATTAAGGGTAAAAAAAGTTCTTATAAAGTATAATTAAAAAAATCATTCCTTTACATTTTATAACTCGGTTATAAGTTTTAAATAATGTTAAAAAAAATCCTTTTTTATTCCCTTTCAGAAATATTCAGACAAAGTGAAGTACATGGAAATGAGCACCAGTATTTGATGTATTTCACTATTAAAATAAAAAGTGCTCTTATTTGAAATGGACCGATTAGAGCATTAATTACAAATTGACTTAGATTTTTCGATTTAGAAGGTGCCTCAGAAGCTAAAAAATCATGTCATATTTGAAAAAGTATTTTAGGAAGAAGCTCTATAAATAGAAAAGAAATAATGCATAATTTTAATAATACAATAAACTTTATCTTAATTTTTGTAATGCTTAACAAGTAAAGTTGAATTAACATAAATTTTTTTTTCTAATGTAATTAACGAAAATTTGTAAAAATATTTCATTCAGATTAAACCGTTCTGAGCAAAATGTTCTGTGAAAAGTGTAGCATTTATTTCCATTCATAATGAAATATTGTTTAAAAATATATTCTTTTCACGTACTTAGAACTTTGAAATATTGTAGAAAAAGAAAAATATGTACATTTATATGTATTTTTACGCCGCAATGACAAAATATTTACATCTGATCGTGTCAAAACCCATTGATCTTAACGGTAAGTCACTGAATGTTTTGGTCACCATGAAGGGATCGCCAGTGCTTCAAAGCAGTGCATGGGAAAAACCGGTTAGGGCATCTACATAATACGTTTCCTGTAATAACATTACTGTTTAAATTTTTTTTTAAAGTCCAAAGGGGCTTTGTTGCTGAAGGACTATTGTTTTAGTTTTGCTATTTAATGTTGGAAACACTAAAAGTCTGAATCACTTTTCAAACTGTTGCTGCAAAATATTGCAGCCCTTATTATGTTTAAAGAAATTAAATAATGAAGAATCTGCATAAACATATATATATTTCTCCAAATGGGATAAGACAAAGGTACCTAGAGCCATCCAATTTTGAATGACGTGCATTTCCAACCGAATATGTGCATCTGGAAGCCTGAATTTGGAATTTGTTTTATTATTTATTTCCTATTTTGTAAAACTTTTGTAAACGAATTTTTGATGAACAAACTGAAACGATTTAAAAGCGAACAATGGCAACACTGTATGAGGGGGGGAACCTTTTTATCTAAAGCACGCAGAACTGGGTATCAGAAATTCTAAAGATATACTCATTTTAAAATTATTTTGCAATATTGCTGTTGAACTGAATTTTATGGTTTAAATGTGAAGAACATATTTAATAAATAAAGGTAACACAAAAAATGTTAAAAAATGCCCCTTTGGACGTAATTTAAAATCTGAAAACCTTCAGATTTTTTTTTTTTCGCTCTGCCAGTAACTTCAGCCAGCTGTGAACAATCCTTTTTGTCTGTCAGAAGATTAAAAACTTACCTTCAAATTACAATGGGAGAAGAAAAGCTTTCATCCTTAGTTGTCTTAGCAATTGAAAGAGACATACCGCTTGATTATAATGATATTTTAACAAGCGTTTCATTTCCTCCACAGTCTGGCAACAGACACTTAAGACTCCAGTAGAAGGTTATATATATATATATATATATATATATAATTCAACAAAAAGTATTTGTTTTTGTGATGTAAAGCCATCATGCATAAGAGCCAGGGAACTGCAATTCCATCTCCCCACTTGACCTCCAACAGTAGTTATAGTTTGGTAATTTTTTTGTTTTAAGAATCACAAAGTTAATTAAATTGTGTTAGCTGTCATATTCACTTTTGAAATCTCTCCTCCCCCCATCATACAAACACGCGAGCATGTTTGCAAACATTTAATTCATTCCTCATTGTGGTCAAATTCTGACGCCAAAACTTGCACCCCTAAATGAAATCGCAAAATATCGCCACTGGTTGCCATGCTAGCTCGAAAACAAGGAAAAATCAAGGAATTTGAAATTTGACCCAAAGTGTTAAGGAATTTTAATATTTTAGTCAAAATCTGAAAAGCCATGACGATCTCCAAAAAAGCGATTTTTCATGTCATCGTTGGAAGCGATAATTTTCTTGTTGAATTGTGTATGACATGAGCATCATTCAGGAATCAAAGCAAGAAATCTATGTTTTATGCTAATTTTTCTTAAATATTCTAAATATCTTTTTTTTGGCCTTTAATTCTGAGAAAGAATTACATTTAATTTTTAGTAGTTATGCTTATATTAAAAGTTTTTCATCAAAAGTATGTTGACTTCTTAAAAAAAAAACTGCTTTTTTGACCTTTCAGAAGCAAGATGGTTGTTGAAGACAGTGGTGGTTTAATATGCAAATATTGTATAATGAGTTTTCTTACTTTGACAAAAACTAAATTTGAAAGTTATTGAGAAAACAACACTTTGGGAATTATATATATATGTATATAATTATTATGTCATTATGTAACTGTCATAAATAAGTCATTTTAACATTATAAATAGCTGTATATATTGTATAACATTAGAAATAACTGTATATAACTATTTCAAGTCATTTGTAATTATCAAATTATGTTTTCAAGTGGTACCGTAATTAATTTACCCTCAGCGCAGCCAATGCGCTATGCAGATAGACTGGAAGTTTCTTAAAATAGACCTGGAAAAGTCAGGGAATTTTATTCTCCTGTTTGATTAGCAATCCTGTTAATATTATAATTTAAAAAATGAATAACATTTTCAGTATCATTTATTTTTTGCCATTCATAATATTAAATTTGTTTATATTATGTTTTAAAAATAATATCTGGGGAATGATGAGCATTGTTAGCCTTTACTTTATGTATGCGAATTTGTAGAATTTTGGTCCTAATTCTTGAATTGTTCATGGAATATTGGCTTTAAGTTCTTGTATCGTTTGTAGCTTATGTGTATGCATTCTTTCTTTGAAGTAACCCCAGAGAAACAAATATATAGCCATTAAATTGGATGATTGCAATAAGCAGTTAACCTTCCTACTGCTCAAGGGTTTGACTTCTATATTCCTGCAGAAATTTTACTGCAGTATTGCCCACTGTAGGCAAATCTCACAAGCACATATTTCAAAACTGAGTTCAAGACAAGAATATCACGATTTGTATATAAAAACCATTGCAATTGGGAATACAACAAAAAGGACTTTGCAAAATTGGCAGCATTGTTTGTTAAAACTGAAACATAGAGAACTGTTATGTGTATGCTTGCCAGAATTCATCACATTCAGAAAATATGATGACTTCTATTAAAGTGGTTGTGCTAAAACGTGAGTATGTGAAACATTAGTGATTAATTTTTCGTGAAGCTAATATGCAAAAGGCAGCAGTCATTTTGAAAAATGTGGTGTGCTAAGATTTCTATGAAAGAGCAGTGAATGCAGCACATGATATTGCAAAAATTTATTCATGTAGCAACCCAGGTATACATGTACAGGCATAGCTGATGAACACCAGTTTTCTCCTTCAGATTCGATGGTCGTTGTTTTGGTTTTTTTTTGGCACTGATACACTTTTTTGGGAGGAGGGGGCAAGGAATCAAAATGAGACTGTTGAGTTTGCTGGGCAATGAAAAAGAAAGCCTTGCAGTTCTTCAGAAGTATGTTGTTTTGTCTAAGAGTTGAAAATGAAAGAAACTGGTATTCTGTGAAGTTGTACTTCGTAAATTATTGAATTTTATGACAACAAATTGACACAGTTTTCTGTATTTTTAACAAATGCTGGCCACTGTGTATATGGGGAAAAATAGCTTGCACAGTGTCAAATTCTCTGATTTTTTTTTTTTTTTTAATGAAAACGGATTGTTATGTGCATGGGAAGAACACTACAAACAAATTTACATCAGGATTTCTTCTGACAAGTAATTAATTTTTTGTGGATGTTTCAGCTTTTCTAATTTTAGTGATTCATTGCCCTTTTATGGAATTTTTAGTGTGCTTCCATTTTCAATAACTGTTGCCTTTCACATGAAAGCTTGACAAAAAATTAATTGGCCATGAGTTGATTTTTTATGCTGTTTTTGATTTTTTTATGTAAGCATTACAATGCCATCTTTACTATTTCTTATTATTGTTTCTTATTATTTTTATTAGGTAGAAAGAACTTCTTCTTCTCCTGCTATTTCACCTAAACCTTGTGAATATGATGATCTTCTCTCCCTTTTTCCTCGGAAGCCACGCCCCATTTCTCGACAAATTTCCGAAGATGTCAGATTTCGTAGAGAAAGTTTCACTTCGAGTCCTCATTCACAGCTTTCTCCCAGCCAAGGTTTGTTATCTTTTTTCTGTTAAAATTTATGTCATTCTTTATAAAAGATAATTTTTGTTTTAATTTAACATTAGTTTATAAAGTTATTTTTTAACTTTTTGACTTCAAAGTAAATTTTGAATAAGTGAAAAAAACCTAAATAATAAAAAGAAACTGAAAATATTGTCTCCTGCTTACAAAAATTTAAAGCACTTTCTATATTTTATTATCTGTTTTAATGAATGCATGGAGTAAAAGCATAAAAAAGGGCAGAGTATGAAAGCAGACTCTGTTGCCTTGATGGATTGCGGATGTTTGTACTCAGTCGGGATTCTTTGCTGCACTGCAAAATTCTGGAAAGTCAGAGAAAATAGAAACTTTAAAAAAAAAAAAAAAATTCTGGAATCTTTCTAAAAAAATTAAGAGAAATTGGAAAAAAAAAGTCTTCTCAGATAGTAGATGGTCTGTATTTTAAGAAGTTACATATAAACAGGAATTGCCAGACTTAGAAAGAATGTATATAAAAAGTTATTGTAATCTGTTTTTCCTACGAAAATAATTTTACTGAGCTCATATCAGAAATGATTTTCTCAACCTCTAGTTCTCCTCCCTACCCGCTTATAAGGTTCTGTCCTTTTCTTATGAATGTAGCTGTTCTGTCTTTAGAACTGTAATTGCTGTTTAGAAATGAATAATGTAGTTTAGAAGTCGTTATATTGTTTTGTTATTTGTTATGAGGTATTTGCTTATTATTATGACTCCCTTGGCTTAAATGGCACCAATGTTATCAATAAATCACTGTGTATGTTACCAAACAACTGGCAGTCCTAACCAGGTTCATAGCTTGTAGATTATCATTGTATTTCTGTTGTATTCTGTGCCTTTTTCTCAAAAAAAAAAAATGTAACACTTTTTTATTTACTAAGGAATGGAGATGTTGCTGTATCATTCTTTTAGGAAAATAGGGTGTTTTACAGGGTTCATATGGTCCGTAAGAATCCTTAGAAGTCCTTAGGTTTTTTGGAATCGATTTTTGGTCTTTAAAAGTTCTTAATTTTGACCAAAATCAGCAGAAGGTCCTTAATTTTAATCATCGGAAATTTCTGTCTGTTTTTATGACTGCCATTTTGAGTGTGAATTAGCATTTTGGAAGAGTATTTTGGACGATTCACTGACAAATATGGTTATCTTTTGATTGGGTTTATAACCCATGAATAGGGATTGCAATTTTGGACCAAAAGTTTACCAGTATTCAGTATTTTTTAGATCTTAATACCGGAATACCAGTTTTAATTAATAACGGAATACCTGTTTTTATATTAATACCGGAATATCTGAATATCGTTTTTTATACTGGTAGTACAAGTTTTAGAAAAAGAAAGAAAACACGGGTGTTTCTTTATTTTATTTGCCAGTTTTATTGGAGAGAGTAAATATTGCAAAAAATCATTTGTAACTTATAAATTATAACATATAAAGAATCGCAAAAAAAGTAAAGAAACAAGGAATATCTTACGCATTAAATCACAAAAAAGTGGAAATATCACTATTCAGTCTGTGGTACTATTACAAATTTTTGAAATGTGATCTTAAAAAACATAATGCATCAATTATACTGTGATTAAGCCTGGAATGTGATTTTGTACTGGAACGTAATTTTGTACAAAAATTACCAGCTGTCAAAAATGCTTTTTCAGCATCTACGCTAGTTCGTGGTACTGTTAGCAATGCACGATGTACTTTTTCCAAGTATTTACATCTAAATCCCTCATCTTCAAATAAATCGATTTCTCTTCAGATGGTTTTGGATATAACTGATTTCTGTATTGCATTTTGGCTTATTGAAATTTTTTTAGTTATTGCTAAATCTAATTTTTGTTCAAAAGACAATTTCTTTTTACTATCAATGTCGACATTTGTCATCATCATCTTCGGTAACCGTACCAAATTCTTCTGAATGTAGATAGGTTTGTGGGTAAAAAATTTGAAGAAAATCTACTATGAATTTGATCAAACAACTCTTTTCTTCTTTTTCATTTTCATATTTAAAATCATTGTAATTATGTAAATACCATAAGACATTTTCTATTTCGGTATGCCTTTCTTCTGCACGATTTTTCAATGTAACATATAATTCTTCAGATAGTGATGTGTGCTGTTCTTTCAGTGACTGCAACATTAAATTTATTGTTGCATTAGCTGTTAATAAATTAGAATCTCTCCGACATAATGCCTCCACAGTCAGTTTTATTGGAAGTAGAGCTGAAACATTTTTGGATATTAAGTCGAATTCACTATCGAAAAAATTAATTTGCAGGTTTAAGTCGATTATTGCTTTTTGGATTGAATTTTTCAGTTTCAAAAATCTTTCGAGCAATAGGAGTAAACTGTTCTAATGTGTTTTAAAAATCTGGTATTAATGTATGTTCTGTTTTATTTTCAGTTAGTATATATTTTTGTAATAAGGCATTTTTTTGTTGGGAAACGTTTAATTATCTTAACCATTTTTCGAACTTAATTAATTACAGGAAGCAATTTTTGATGAGTTAATATTTCATCCTCATTAGCAATATCTTCTTCAACAAGTACATTGTTATTGTCTGTAACACTCTCTTCAAAGTCGGAATCAGAAGTTCCTATATCCACAGTATTTGGGTTCTTCTGTTCTTTCTTTTTTTTTCGTATAATACATCTATTAATCCTAATTGAATTCTGTGAATTGCTGATTCTGTGAATCTCCTAATTGCTGATTTGCCCCAGTTAACTTTCCAACTTTTTTCATAACCGTTGTTCCATTAGTCGCTATGGATACAACATCTTCTTTCAGGGATAATCCATGTTTCCCTAATTTAAATTTAAGCACTTCCACACATTTTTCGGCTGGCATACTTCCCGAGACATGTGTAAGTCCCATGTTCCAAAATTTTTTTCTGAATGACTATTTACATTTAAATAGCGGCTATTTCTTACACTTGTCCATTCATCAAATGTAAGACTACATTTTTCACCATTTACTTTTAATTGCCTTAACTCGTGTTTCAAAGAATTGCGAACACCGTTACTGTAGTTTATAACAGTTCTTCTTAAGTGTTAATCGATGTTGGTAGATTTTTAAAATCTCTGACGGACAGTGATTTTCTAAATTCGGTAGAAGTGCAAAACACTTGAAATGGCAAACCATCTAGTGCTGTCATTTCACTTATAATTTCATCCAAATTATCTTTTTTTTTGTTTCAAAATAATCTAAAATCCCTGATGGCTTGGACTTAGAAACTGTGCTTAAATTTGTATCTTCATCGCAATTAGATTCTTTCCTCTTTAACAAATTTGTATCATGTTTCATTTTTAAATGTGCATGGAGTCTGCTTGTACATGCTTTATTAACTTTAATAACTCCTGAACATTTTTCACATTGTGCCACCATATTCTTTTCATCATATATATAATGAAACCTAACCGAAGTATTATCAACAGATTTTTTATGTTCTATAACATTATTCTTATTCATTAGTATGGGTTTATTAATTATGAGTATATAAAAAATCTGAAAAATATTTTGAACCCTAATGTATGATATTCAAATAAAATGTGAATAACAAACTCACAATTTAAAAAATATCAGAATTTTTCAAAATAATACACACTTTCTTCACAACTACAACCTTGTATTCACAGATACGGATATCAGACTACTAATTCTGCATGTGTGCAGTATCGCTCTGAGCTGTAATAGGACAGGGCAGTTTTGTCCTGCCTTCTTGGATGATTCATATATTGTATCACTTCTAGACTCTATAATGCAACTTTGTATTCACAGTGTAATTAATTTCGCCCGTTAGGGAGACATAAAAACAAGAACGTATACTATTTTGCTATGTTAGCGACCCCTGAACATATAGCGGAGACAATTTAAAAAATTTCTAGTAAATACTGAAAAAAAAAAAAAAAAAAGGTTTTAAACTTGTGAATACCGGTATTACAAAATTGTACAAATGTTTCAAAATACCTGTATTCGGTATCCCAGTATACTGATATTGCAATTCCCACCCATTCATTTTTCTTATTTCTAATATCAACTAGTTGGATACTCAAGTTTCTGAGCAAGAAGTGCAAATAAGCATTTCAAAATCATTTATTTTTTTCTAATGAAGAGCTCTTAAACAACTTATTGCTTTTGGAGATGTGAATTCTTTTATTAAATGGTTCTAAATTTGGTGACTTATCAACATTTTGGAGATTTTAAGATCAGTTTTTAGAGAAAATTTTGAATTCCGAGGTTTGGGAATTTTTCAATGATTTTTTTTTTAAACATAGTAACACTGATAAATTTTATTAAAATAATGGTAATATATTGAAATTATATTTAAAAATAACATTAAAATAAAACATTTTTATTTTTAGCTTATATTATTAAAGTTCCATTTTAGCCACTTATCTGAAAAATAAACAAGGTATAATGCTATAAAGCATAATTTACAAAACAGTAAAAGCAAAATAGCTATGTCATTAATTAAAAATGTCTTCTTTTTAAGTTTTTCATGGCAAGAGTTTTCCCATTTAATCGTCTCAGAATTCTTGGAATTTGCATCGAGTTTTCTGTATAAAATTAATTTTACACTTTTTTCCTCTGATTTATTTTTGCCAAAATATTTCTGGCTTTTTGCTGTTACAGAATTGGTAGGGGTAAGTTTTCTTTAGGATTTTAGACATTGCTTCTTGCAAAGTATAGAAGGATATGAAGGCAAGATTTATAGACCTACAATTCTAGAAGATTCCAGAAAAATGTGACAAAATGAAAAATGTCTCCATGGTATTAACACGTAATGGATGTACATTGCAGAAATTTTGTGATGAATTTCTTACTTTTTGAAGAATGTCTGGAAGAACAATAAAAACATAATATTTGAATGTTTTACTTCTGATACTAGAGTTTTTTCTTTTAACATGTTTATCTTCCCTTTATTTTTCCTACCTTTCACTAGACACAAGCATGGAAAATATCAGAAATGCTTCTCATATCATATGGTCAAGCATTATAGAAAGGAATTTTTTTTATTAATAAAAGAAATTGAAAACCGACAGTTTAAAAGATTCATCTAATATGCCTTAATGCATCATGCACAGGGCTGGTGCTAGGCATTTTCCCACCTGATGCAATCCTTGTAGATTCTAAGTTCTAGTGTCTTTCGAAATTCTGCTTCCAATGCCTGCTCTAAATTCTAAAAGATTTGCCATTTCTAGATTTTATTGCTCAATATGTCATTAAATACTAAAAATTCTGCAATGCCAGCTCTGTAACCTGCCGTTCCATATATATTTCATATTTCTGAATTTTCATATTACTAAAAAAAAAATTAGTGGCTTTTTCTATACGTTCTAAATGCATTTAGTTTTTTTTAGAATAACAGAAATCTTTAATTAAATCCAAAAATTCTAAATTGAAAAAGAAACATGTTGAAGAAAGAAACTGAATACATAAAGAGAAAGAAAGTTATTCTTCAAAGATATGTGCAGTTGTTATTATGTAAATTACCAGTTGTTTATAATTTCAGCCTTTACTATAATTTCCCATTTCTGTTTCCTCACTAGAGTGCAAATCACTTAAAAAATTTTTAAACTGAGGTTTTTGGAATGTAAGACAGAGTGTGTTTCTGACCCCCAGTTGCTCGATGCATTAGTTCCTTCCAGCTCTGATAATTTGTAATTATTCGTCTTTGCATTATCGCTGCTGGAATTTGAATTTCGTTATGACGATAAAGTTACTGAGCCAGCTTAAATTAAATTGCAAAGTCTGACTCTTCTTGTTTAATTACATCACATTTTGAATTTGACTCTTCTTTTTTAATTACATCACCACGAGCTGTAATTGGTTTCGTTAACATAAGAACATGACTTTATGTTCTAAGTTCTTTTTAATTAAGAGGCTTATTTAAATCTTTGTCTGACTTTTTAGTTACTTTCAGACATAGCGAAAATTTGCTTCACAGGGGTATTTAACTTTTACTAGATCAAGTGAACCCTCATAGGTACATTGTGGAGAAGTTGGTAAATTAGGAGACAAAACACGCAGAAACTAGTGAGAACATTGGTTTGCCTATTGAGACAAATTTCTAATTGTTAGAAAAGATGCTTAAAGAAAAGGAAATGGATATAAATTAGCCAAAATGTCTGGGAAGGATACAAATTAAAAAGACGCATAAATATTGAGCGTTGTTGCTACAAGACAAATGTTTTCTAGCTTTTAATGTGTAATTATCCTAATATTGTTTAAGAATCAATGTCATAAATTACATTTATTTTAAACTGTGAAATTTTACTTAAACTGATTTTGATAGGACATTTTTTTCACAAATATTGTAAAAAAATAAATAAAATTTAATAATGGCCATGTAAATCGATAATGACTAAGGTTACCTAACTATTTAATTTAATTATTTATAACTAACTACTTGAAAAATTATCTCTGCATATTAAAGCAAGTTATTGCCTTTTATTAATCCTTATTGTGGTCACAAGATAAAGCACATAAATGTAAAAATTATTCTTTGCATCTAGTGAGAATTAAAATAATAAAAAACAACTTATCACCTCTGTTGCTTTAGTGGTTTATTGGAACCTTAAAGTATATTAACTGGGTTAGAGCCCCTAGAACTCTACACAAAGCTATGACACTAACTGTGTCAGACAGAGCCCAACTAACTTTCAAAACTTGCCAGTGATGTCTAATCAGGCCTTTCAGGTTTGTTCTGATCAACTGGTCTCTCTAGGCAAGCAGCAGTGGCGACAACAGCCAGTCTTTTGTTATGAATCATGCTGAGTATGATTTTACTTCTTATTTTAACCTATACCGCGTGACATAAAGTCTACCTGCTATTTACTAAACACCTAGACTGAGCAAGTATGAGGCATTAAAAAAAAATCAACATAAAGCTAACTGCTAATAAAACATGAATAAAAGTGTCACTTATCTTCTTTTAAATATGTCCAACTATTATAAGTGTAAAATACTCAATGCTACTTGATAAATTTCATAAAGTTAATTTTATTCTCTAAGTTATTAATAATTATGTTAATAAAGTTAATGTTTAATAATAATGCATCCTAATTGCAGATCTATTTTACTTTTAGGATGGTATTACAAAAGGGAAGTTTAGGCATAGATAATATTTTAATTGAATTTATTCATTCCCATTTGCTCATGGGTCCTCAATTTTTTCATTAATGGCCCTTAATAGTCCTTAAAAGTGCTTAATTTCCATGTGCAGAAATGTGTACAAACCCTCGCATTCAAGTAAGTGAAAGTGGCTCAAAATAATGGGGCTAGTGCATCTCTAAAAGTGAACCGGGGTTAGGTATTGCAGGCCGTTTGGCAGTGGTGGCGTCTTAATTGATAATCTTGATCTATTTAAGTAACAGACGTCATAATAATAAGGAAGTTATAATGATAGCTCTATTAATTAAACATTGATTTGAGAATAAATTAGGAATATTTCTTGAGCATTTTTTATATGAAGTTGTTTCATTGGATATAAATCTAAGATTTTGAAATAATTAATGAGAAATTTTATTTTAGAAAATAATGCTTTTGAAATGGCAGATTGTTCCCTTGGTGAATGTGTATCGCATAGTAGTTGCGAAATTGTGTTCTATTTTGCTGGACGGGATGTTTTTAATAATTGCAGCTGTCCACAATGTATTTATTATTTTTATTGACTACATGTTTTGAATTTAGAATTTAAATAAATTAGGATTTGTAACAATTTAATTTTTAGCTGAATCGTCCAATCTGCTTAGAATGAGAGCATCTTTAATGGGTCAGTCAGCTCCATCTCTTTCAGCTAGCATGGTAAGCAAAGTTAGTTTCTATTATCAATGAGAGTTTTTAAATTCTTTTGTTAAAAAATTTCATTTAACAAAAGAAATTTTTAGATGTATTTTGTATATAAAAATTTTAAATAAGTTGGATATATGAATGATTCTTTAACTGTCATTTTAATATAACGCAATTAGTTTAGTTTAAATTTTTAAGTGGCTGTTGCTCTTATCACGATATAGTGCAATTTTAGGTCTTTAGAAGAGAAAAACTTCTTTTTTATGATAAGGGCTATTTTTAGCTGTGCTAGCTTCTTTTTTCTGGTAAGGGCTATTTTTAGCTGTGTTAGCTATTTATAAAATCAGAATCAATCTTGGTAATCATTTTTAATATACAAGTTCACATAAATATGTTTATAGAGAATTAAATAGTTATATATTAATGCTGTATGTGATTAATAATTAAAACTTGCAGTTTCAGTTGGTAAATTTTGATTATAGTAATGGAAAGTATAACTAAGCTTACAACATTTTATGGTACTACTCCATTAGAGCAGCATCAGTTAAAAATGAAGAAAAAATGAGAATGCTACAACAACATTTGAAATATCGTGGCTCGAGATTTCTAGTTCTTGTTTGAAATACCATCACTCATTATTTTTTGGCCATATTTCGCCATTTTTTTTTAGTATGATGGATTACACAATTTGGCAGTTATCTGATGACCAGAAAGCTGTCATAAGATTCTTTCAGGATAAAGGAATAATTCAAAGCAATAGACTTTGTTCTCAATGTCATCCGATAAAGTTAATTTTTGACTCAAACAAAGCTCCTATATGTTGGCGTTATGTATGTTATGCTGTGGGGAAAAAAAGGATTAAGAACCAAAAACATGGTTTGGTGACTCACATCTTCTTTTCCTCAATGGCATTCGTTTTATCTATCTGTGGTATCAAGAATTGATATCAATTGAATTTTGCTAACTTCAGTTAGAAATCAGCCATAATATGACAATAGATTGGAATAGCTATTTTAAAGTCTTTTTACAAAAAGAAAAAAAAAAAAAAAAAACATTGGATGTGTTCTTCAAGAACAATGGGTATTTGGAGGTTTATGCTGGGAAAGCAATGTGAATGACAAACGATGTAAAAAAGAGAAATTAAGAATTGCTGGGTATGAACATTTCACTGTGAATCACAGTTATAATTGTATAGACCCTGAAACTGGATGCCATATCCAAACCGTGGAGTGATTGTGGGGCAGTGCTAAATGGCGAAATAAACATCAGCGGGGCACTGCTTGCCACCATTTCGAGTCGTATGTGATAGAATTTGTGTGGTGTTGGTTAAATTCAAAAACTGAAAATTTTTGTGCAATATTGAATGATATTAGTAATTTTATGCCATCTGTTTAGATTGAATTTCGTTTTGTTTTGTTATTTTTTTATTTATGTGGAGAGTATCCTAGAATAAAAAACTAAAAAGAAAAATTTACTTTTTACAAAACTAAATTTCTTTTTAGTCTTTTCAACTCTATTATTATTTCATAATTTTACACTCAGCAACAATTGGTGTGTGTGTGGGGGAAAGCCTCATTTTAACTGACGTCACTCTGATGGAATAGTATCCATTTTATAAATAATTTTCCAACTTTAAAATAATTTCTTTTAAATGGATCAGATTTTATATGATTCGTTAACATTTTAACTACCTATCTGATCTGGATTATGAATTATTATTAAGCTTGTATTGCTAACGTAATTTTAGCTCTGAAAATGCAGTATTGTTTCCTTTTGTTTCTAGAAGGATCTTGGGCCACCTAGAAGAGGAAGGTATATACATCATTTTTCACTTTTTATTTTCTTAACTTTTCTGTTTATATTTTTATGTTTAAAATATTGACATAAAGATTTAACACTCATGCTTTTCAAATTCATTTTGGATTCAATTTTTGTAGAAATAATTTAGGAAAACTGTTGTGTATTTTGATATTTAAATAGAATTGAAGCTCAAGTAATCTAAGTTAAGTGGGACTGTAGCTCGATCGAATAATCGAAAACTTGATTAATAAAGACTATATTTGAATTCATTTTGGTTTTTCTTTACACAAGGCTTTCTGAAATTGTTTATTGGAAATTTTGAAAATAACTGCACATGGACAATTATTAAAATTTTAATAAAACTCTCTTACTACTGGATTAAATTTGTCTGCTTCAACTAACAAATAATACATAGCATATATTATTTCTTTACAAAAATATGAAATATTCATGGAAAACATCAAAAAACTGCATCAAAATTTATGCAAATTGTGAAAGTTTGTTAAATTTCTTATACATTTGAAACCCGCTCTAACAAACTTCAAGGAACTAGAAGTTTTTTTTTTTTGCTATATCTGATCCAATAAAAAAAAGGATTAGCTCACAGAAACATGTAGTAATAATATATAAACACTAAAAATAATTGACGAATTTGCTTTTAACTTTTATTTAATTTATGAGAGCAAAAATAATATGCAATTTTCTGCTGGCGTGTTTCAGATTGTGAGAGAATTTTATCCGTGGTTGCAAAGCAAAGCTTCAATAACCTTTATAAAGAATATCCTGTGTCTTGCAAAGGACCTAAAGAATGTAAAATTCTTATTTGAAGGACATAACTTGGAGAGCATTTATACTCAAACAAAACAAACCATTAAACATCAAAATTTCATTCCCTAAAAGACAAATCAACTGTATAGCTCTAGCTCATATGATTAATTTCTTTCCATGAATAGTGAAAATTCAGCATTTTCAGCCTAACAATGTAGGGTTTCTGTTATTTTGCTTATTTAAGTTTAATACCTTTCCTGAACCTCTCAACTTCCCGTGGTATTTTCTTACCAAGATGTAAATTTAAAGTTAAGTGAATATTTAAACGGGTGAATCTCTTAGTTTATTCAGAGCGTGGTTT
The DNA here is from genome assembly GCA_000611955.2 of Stegodyphus mimosarum. Classification (NCBI taxonomy): domain Eukaryota; kingdom Metazoa; phylum Arthropoda; class Arachnida; order Araneae; family Eresidae; genus Stegodyphus; species Stegodyphus mimosarum. The sequence continues at coordinate 222,652 of KK115146.1, forward strand.
CGCTAGCCAGCGCACATTTCGTTGCTATTTCGCTGTTACTCTAGTAAGCATCTTGACCATTTCGGATTATCTTCATGCCTGTTAGGTTTTTGTGTGTCGACCTGTTTAGGTGTAAATTAACATGCTAACTTTCACCCTTCTGTGTTGGTAATTTATTCACGCCTGTGCAAGAATTCGCCAGGATCATTGTAAGATCTAGTCTAGTTTTATGTGGAATAGCAGAGACAGATCTTACAACATCTGTGTTGAGTAGAGCTATATCTGACAGTTCAGTAAAAGAATTTGATTGGAATCAGAGAGCCTATTTATTTATTTTGGTTCAGTGGTCATTGACACTGTTTGGTGACAAAATATGTTTGTGTCCTCATTCTCCAAGAGCTGGGTTCACACCTACCTTTCAGAGCCTTTGGTTAAAACATGTAGAGACATTAGGTTTTTTTGGAAGCAGGAACGATGAAAAATATGCACTGCCTTCGCCGGGGATCGAACCGCGGACCTCTGAATTACCGGCTCAGTGTGCTGACCATTACACCACGAAGGCACGCTAAGAATGTGGGAGACAATTTTAAAGGGCTAGGGTTTTAGGGAACCTAGTCGCCAAATCCTGGGTGTGGAGAGTCATCATCCACAACCCTTTTAGTTCGGGCGCCAGTGTAGAGACATTAGGTTATTTTGAAGCAGGAGACATGAAAAATATGCAATTCCTTCGCCGGGAATCGAACCACGGACCTCTGAAATACCGGCTCAGTGTGCTGACCATTACACCACGAAGGCACGCTATGAATGTGGGAGACATACCTTATAAACATAGAGAAATGTGAGGGTGAAGGTAAAGGAAAAGTAACATGAAGGTATTTTCCTTCATTGATGGAATGTTGATAGTATGCTAAACGTGAATAATTTTTAAAGTTTAATAACTTTTACATTTAAATTTATAGAAATTTTGAAAAAAAGTGTAATATACAGAAAAGTTTCAATCCAAGATGTCTGGACAGTTCGTTATATCCGATTTTCATGCTTTTGGTGATTCACTATATAAAAGAACATTAAATTTATTGAAAATTAGAAGGAACCAAAAGGTTTGTTTGTTATATCCAGGGGATTGTCGTAAGCTGTGTTCGTTATCAAAGTTTGACACTATGCATTTTTTTAAAATCTGTCCCCCCTTTTTTGGTGGTAGTCCTATAATTTTATCACATGATCATGCCAGTTTTTAATCATTAAAATATCCATAAAAGAAGTATTGGGACATTTGTTTAAATAATAAAAGAAATTTGCTCAAGATTTCAGTGCCTACTATAGTCTATTACATACCATAGTTTATTACTGTGTAAATTGTAATTTCAATTTTTTTTTCATGGCCCGAGTTTTTACTTTTAACTGTGAGAACAACAGCTGCAGTAAAAAGGTCAAGTTGTTTAATTCTGCCCCCCTCCCATTTCATGTTTGTTTAGTGTGTTTTATGAAAAGTATGCAAAGGAAAACTGATGTGAATTACAGTTGAAAATGACATGGAGATCAAAAATGCTATGTGGTGATAATGACATAAGTAGGTGGGGACTGGCAATGGCCTTGAATTGCCTGTTTTTAAAGTTTAAGAAGTCCTCCATGAAGACATCTCTACTTTTAGGCAGGTACCTTCCTGCGTTTTGATGGAATCAAAATATATCAAAATTCAAGACCTGCATGGCTAGTTTTATCACTGTTTGTTTCCCTTTCATCATCATCTTCAGCACCCGTGTAATTTTTATTGTTTTCTAGATCGACACTGCAAATGATTTTTTCATCACTCAACATTTGAAAACTTTAGTAGCCATTTGCTGTTTATCCGCTCTGAAATTTCATTGTTTTATTCTTTGAAACATGTCTACAAATTCATTGTTAGTTACTGCTGCTTTCATCCTTAACATAAGTAAGTCATATTTTTACAGTAATGTGCACAGTAAAGTGGTGGTTAACTAATCTATCACTGAAAGGAAAGGCTAAAAGATAATCATTGATAAAAAATTTGCAAATGGTTACTGATTTTTTACTGTACCCTTTCTAATGTATTACATTTTCCCAACGATTTGTTTAAATTTATTGCTGGCTTGATTAGCAGAGACCCTATTTGATAAAGGTATGGCTAATAGAGATTTAACTGTAAAATTGAATTTTCAAAATTATCAATAACTATCACAAGAAATTAAAATGTATTAATTTCCCTTTTTACGCTAAATTTAAATATGGCTATTCCATTTAAGTAAACAAAACTATTTCATTTGAAATAAATTTCGATTTTTTGAATGAGAAAGGGAAACTGACATCAGTGAATTGCGTATCTGTTTAATCGGCGG
>KK115146.1:225042-243559 GCA_000611955.2 Stegodyphus mimosarum
ATTTTGCATGAAAGATTTTGAAATTAATGCTTAACTATATTAATGATAACATGAAATGTGATTGCAAAATATGAAGTACTGTGTTACAAAGTATATGTATCATAAAAAAATATTTTTTTATCTCTTATGTTTGTTTGAACTGATTTTATTGATTATCAAAAACTCATTGGCTGATGGATGTCTACCATAATGAATGTTACATATTTTGATTTTTAGATCTACACGTAAGAGTTTTATCAGCAATACCTCACCCACCTTACCTCGTTGCCATTCACCAGTTTTGCAAGGTAATTTCTGTCTTTCATCTTTTCTCTTTTACTTCCTTGTTCAAAGTAAAGGAAGTATTGTAATCATGAAAAATTCCGGGTACCGTATTTCAACATAAATATCCATTTTCACCACCATCAAATGCAATTTAACGATGTTTTGTGTGACATCTGTATGTAAGGACAGAAAGAAGGACTTTTCCAAAACAAATTATTCAGAAGAGATTTTTTTCGTGGCGTACGTATGTATGTATCTTATGTAACTCAAAGACGAGTAGCTTCAGAACGTTGAAATTTTGTACACAGGACTGCTATATCATGTAGTTGTGCACCTCCTTTTTTGGTTGCAATTGGCCACACCAAAAGTATATAAATATACATGTATACCCACTCTGTTACTCGGCAGAGTGAGCTCAGTTTTTTTATTCTTATATGGTGATAAATTGTGCATTTTTTGCTTTAAAAATGATTGAATTAGGTTGTTCTTATCTTCCAATTAAGGTTTATATGCCTTAATCTGTATGCAATATATGTAGAATTATCAACAATTTAAAAGTTTTTTGAGTGCAGCTAAGCCTTTTTTTTTAACCACAGCAGCCATATTTGTTTACATTTGAAAAGTTGCAAAATAGTGAATTCATTCTTTCTACACCTTCAGTGTCTTTTTGCCAATTGAGACCAAAACAAAATTTTAGTTTTATGCACCGAAAAATCTGCCTTCTTGCTTGCTGGCGGAATTGCTTGTTTTTGCTTAGAAACTGTAATTTTAAAAGTAAAAAAAAAAAAAAATTAAAATTATTTTAACTGTATTTATGTTTTATGTTTTTCTATACCTTTCTATTTTTAATGAAGATATTTTGAGTTTTTATGTATTTTTGTCTTGCCATGAAGTGAGAACTGAATTAATTGAATGAGAAATATAGCTCTAATGGAATTCAAGGAAATGAGTTTAAATGAAATGCTGCAAAAAATGCATATAATTTAATCGTCCGTACAAGGAAGTCATGTGGTGTACACATCAGCTTTTTTGTAAAATACATCTTATCTGTGTCTCGTGATAAAGGATCACACATAAATGATCTACAGTCTGTGGCAAGAAATGATAGTCAAAGTTTAATTTGATGTATCAGAGATAAATACTATGTGCTAATTACATTGTTTGCTGTAACCTTTTGTAATTGTGTGATTCTTTTTAACTTGCCATGTGTTTCATTAATATTTACTTATACATATGTATATAACTTTAGAACGATTACTGATTTTTATTTTAAGTTTTAAATTTTATTCCGTAGTTTATTACATTTTTTGTCTGTCTCCACATATGTTATCTTGGCTGCATCGGGAAATTCTTCTCACATTTATTGAAAACAAAGATTTAAATTAAAAAATTATATTACTGTGCATTTTTTACATTTTAGCACAGATTGTTGTACAAAAATGTGAAAGAGATGAAACTTGGCCAAATTGAATTGTTGTTGATTTTAAGGAAACAGACTAACTAATTCTTCTTCAAAAGTCAGGATCTTTCTATGTAATCGGCAGCAATTTTTCTTCTAAAATATTTTTTAATGTTTTTAATATTTCTGTATTTAAGAATTTTTCATTAAATTATATTACAATTGTTGCTTTCCACAATATGCGTTACCTTTAACAAGTTTTGCACTTTTCAGAACCTTCCATTTCTGTAGTTTTTCAGTTAAGTATTTTCTTAGCATTTTTAGAAGACAATCAAATTGTATTTAATTATTAATATATATATTACCTGATTTTAAAATTTTATAGTTCTTTTAAATTCAATTTGAAGAATTTTCCAAGATGGTATAGTTTTTTCCTTCTAATTTACAAATTTTATGTTTTTGTGATTTAATTTGAAAGAACTTTTCTGACATGGTATAATCTTTTTCTTCTTTCATGGTATAATCTTTACTAAAAATTTGTAAATTAGATGAAGATTATACTATCTCTTTATTAAAAATTCTTTAAATTGAATTTAAAAAAGGAGAGCTGTAAAATTTTAAAATCAAGTAAGATTTGAATTAGAAAGAAAATAATAATAATAAAAAAATCGTAGAAGTTTCAATAAATTTTTGAAGAATTAAAAAAGATTAAGTTGATATGCAAATTAATTATTTGTATTTTAATGCCTCAAATTGACTCTTCAAGGGGTAATAATTTAACATTAAAACCCAAACATTTCAGGAGTACTGAATTCTTGCTTTGTTCCACTTGATTCTGTGAGCATAATAATTTAAAAAATGAAAATAGAGAAACAGAAAGAGAAGGGGGGAAAACAATTTCTATACAATTATACACTGGTGTGCAAAAATTAAGGATGAAGTCGAAAAAATAGCATATCAGCTGAACGAAGAGGCAGAGCGGACAGAAAGACCAATCAGGAGATTAAGTAAGGTGATGTACGGTAGCACATGCGCAGATATGCAGACAGACGTAATGGGGGAGTAGTATAAAGCATGTTGTCAGTGTAAGAACAGTATTTCCGGCAAAGAGATTGCACGGCGCATAGCAGTTAAAATCACACCAAGTTGCTGCCTTAGCGAGAAATTGGCGAATAATCAATCTGTTAGACGACATCTGGATGCTTTTACCCGAGGTCGAATCATTGGGAAGTTGGAGGAAGGCCGCAGTGTGACAAGTGTGGCTGCAGAGTTCGGCATTGCTCAAAGCATTGTTTCACGACTTTGGAGACAATTTCAAACTACAGGAGTAGCTATCCGGGGGTTTAGTAGTCGTCGTCCACGAGGAACCACACCCGCAGATGACCGGTATATTGCCTTACAGGCCAGAAGAAACAGGCGGCAGACAGCGGGAGAAATCGCTAGACACACGACACAGGCAACTGGACGACCGATATCACGTTTTACCGTGGCCAGAAGACTGCACGGTGGTGGTCTGTTTGCACGACGCCCTGTACGGTGTGTACCTCTAACGGCCTGCCCATCGGAGAAGGCGGTCTCTGTGGTGCCAGGAACACCGGAATTGGAGAGACAATGAATGGGGTTGAGTACTCTTTACAGATGAGAGCAGATTTAGTCTGAGTTGCGATTCTAGACACATACACATCTGGAGAGAGCGGGGAACACGCAATAACCCCTTCAACATCATCAAAAGGGACTGTTTTGGAGGTCGCGGAGTTCTCGTTCGAGCAGACATAATGCTTGGTAGCCGGACCGACCTTCATATCTCCCAAGGAGGTTCGTCACCTGAGACTGCTATTGTAACGAGGTTCTTCTTCCTTACATGCATCTTTTCACAAGTGCTATGGGTCGTCAGTTCCTCTTCATGGACGACAACGCTCCACCTCATCGCCTAGTTACTGTCGAAGAGCTGTTGGAGAGTGAAGATATTGAACACATGGATTGGTCGGCAAGGTCTCTGGATCTAAATCCCGTCAAGCATGTACGGAACTTACTAGGGAGACCCGTGGCAGCACGTAACTTATCGCCAGTAACGATTCCGAAACTGCGATTGGTGCTACAAGAGGAACGAGCAGCAGTGTCTCAACAGCTCATTAACAACCACATACCCAGCATACACAAATGATGTGAAACCTGCCTAGCAGTCGGAGATCATATCCCCTATTAAAGACCGGATGTTTCTTGCTGGACACCCATCACAGGGATGTTTCGGCCTTCAGTCGCATTGCGCTCCATGCTACTTTTTCAATAAAGCTTCTTTTTATCCCTCTAATTTCTCTTTTAGTAAGTGTTGTTTACATTACTCATGTCTTTACGTATTGGGGATCTTACGGTATTAAATGTGTTGATTTGGAAAGCTTTTGTACAAAGTTATATTGAAAAAAACCGCCTCGTCCTTAATTTTTGCACACCAGTGTATTTACACCTATTCTTAGAATGGCCAGTACCCCAATGTGATTTCAGACTTGCCAAAGAAGCTAAATAATGCAATATATTTAAACAAATTAAGATTACAAACAATACAAAAGTGCTAAAAAATCTAGTTTTCAACAGTTTATTTGACAGAGAAAATACAATGCTCAATTTAACAGTAAAATTTGAACCTACAAAAATTTTTTGCACAGTAAATCTTGCCAAATAGCTAAGCCTGACATTAGATGGCACGATACAGATTCATTTTGAAATTATGTCCTTTAGATTTATATATTATGAACAGTTAGTAGTTATAGAATAGGAAGAAGTAATCAAATTAAAATGATTAATAAAAGGGACTATTGCCAAATTAAAGGTAGTAGTTTGCTTTCATATTTAATATCTTGCACACACACACATATATATATATATATATACAAATGAGACATTCTTTTACTATCGTCAGTGAAATAAAAAAAAAATCTGATATGTAGTTTTTGATTTTTATGTAATTGAAAAAATTAAATTTACTGTAAATCATGAATTTTCAACTGTAATTTCAAAGTCTAAATTTTTTCTCTCTGTCTCTTTTTTTTTTTTTTAAGCTGCACCAGTTGATAATATGAGGAATATTTCATCTAGTCAACACACTATTTGTGCTTCAGTAAAACGGTAAGTAAATTTTTATTAATTTAGTACAAGAACTGTACAAAAGCATTTTCTCTAATGTATGTACAAGATAATCTGAATTTCATGTATGCTTAAACCACCATAACTCATGCGAAGTGTTTTGAATATCCTGCAGCACTTCTGAATTATTATGTGAAATATGTTAAATTAGAATTTTCTCTGTAATTATGTTAAATAGAATGCCAAATTTACTGCCTATCATAATCGTATTCCTGGGGATATGTAAGGGCTTGTTTAGGGATATGCAAAGCAATATCATAACCAGTGGCAGAAAAAGCAATGTAATAAGTTGTAATTCCCTCTTTCCATAGCTATCATATCACTATAAATTCCCTCTGTATCATTTAAGGATACTTGTTCATCTAGACTTGACTTTCATCTCATGATATGAATTTATTGCTGTGGGCTTCATTTTTCCTTTTCCTGTGGTCAGCCACCTGACACCTTACACATTATATGTAGTCACTTCCTGCTCTCTTGTGTTACTGCATACCATATTCAGTAGTTATCAGCTAACTGTGTTTTCACTACTGAGTAAATCAAACTTTCTTTCATAAGTATGCAAACCAGTTTGAGTGTGGAGTTTTGCCTTAAAATTCAGGTTCTTTTAAAGTTGCTCAAGGTAGAGTTTTGTCTGTATAAAAAATTCATAGTTCTTCTTTATGCTGTGATTATCGTGGATATAGCGCAAAGTCTTCTGGCTCAATCAAGTAATGCCATTTTGGATTCCTGATGATATCAATTCTGTGATTGTGGATAAAAAGGTCAATCAATGGTTAAAAAGAACAGCTTAATGTAACTGTTTTCACAGCATCTAACAAAACAATCTATTCTCAACAAGATAGGTTTTTTGGGGGAAAGTGTACTAAAACAGAAATATGTAAAAAGATGATTTGAGATACGTAAAAAATTTTATAAAAGAAGTGAGTTTTGAGTAACAAATGAAGTAAAAGAGAACATAATAACCCACTTAAAAAGGCTTGCTAGAATTGTTCAAACATGCTTTTACAGTGTACTTTCTAGCCATCTGATCAATTACATCGACACCATATTTGGTCGCATTATAAAAACTAATTGTTTCTGGGGTTTTCTTTTCATTGTTACATACATCAGATGGATGAAGTGTGCTTAAAATCATTGCATTTTTTCCATCTTTCCTTGATATACTGTTTGAAGTTCTATTCCTTACCCACTATTCACACTGCATGCATGTAGTATTCCAATAAAGGCAAATAATTCATCTACAAAAAAATTCACCCCCTTCATATTCATTACCTGATAGCTCACACAAAAGTTTTTTTGTTTCCTCTGGGGGTTAATCCTTTTTTAAGAGCCAGCCCTTTTCACAGTATATTCAACAAAGCTGAGTAGCACAAACATTTATTCAGAATATAACACAAATAGCAATGAAATAACTGCAAAAGGAGTCAACCCAGTAAGTAACCATTTGGATCAATAGGTGCAATGAACTGGCCATTTTTTCAACTTAGGGGTGGAAATGAAAAGTAAGTACCCAACACGCTTTTGGAAAGCAAGTATATACAGTACTCTAAAAAGAAAGGAAATGCTAAAACTGTGTCCCCCCCAGAGTTGATACGACTCCATTTAGGGTTCTAAGGATATAGGCTGATACGAGGGTTGATCCAGAGATAAGGTTCCCATCAATGTTACAAATAAACAACATTGTTTATTCTCACAGCAGTGTACATCATTGGAAAGAAGACACTTTGCTTTATTTTTCAACATAATTGCCATCTTTTTCTATGCATTTTTATAGACGCTGCTCCAATTTCTGTATCCCAGTGTCGTAGAACTCCGCTGCAAATCCATTGAGGAAGCGTTTCACCTCTTCTTTGACTTCATCATCACTCCAAAAGCATTGGCCTCTCAAGTGATACTTTAACTTGTGGAACATGTGATAATCGCTAGGCCCGAGGTGGGGACTGTACGGTAGGTGGGGTACGACAGTCCACCCAAAGCTTGTCAAAAGGTCCTGGGTTTGACAGGAGACATGAGGTCGGGTGTTGTGAAGCAGTGTTACATCGGCTGTCAGTTGACCTCGCTGGTGGTTTTGAATAGTTCGTCTGAGATTTCTTAGTGTTGCACAATAACTGTCTGTGTTGATTGTTGTCCCAAGTTCCATGAAATCGATCAGCAGTATCCTCTTATGATATCAAATCACACTGGCTGTGACTTTGCCAGCTGGAGGAGTTTGTTTGAACTTCTTTGCTACTTGTGACCCTGAGTGGGGCCATTGTTTGGACTTTTGTTTCTTTTCAGGGAGGGAAATGAAACATCCACGTTTCATCTCTCGTAACAATGGAGTCCAACTTTCCTTCCTTATCTTCTTGACACTGTTAAAGAAACTGGTGACCACAGGCAAGTCGTTTCTCCTTGTGTTTTGCTGGCAACATACATGGTACCCATATAACACATCACTTGTGATATCCCAATTTTTAAGTTAAAGCTCTTTCCACTGTACTATAAGAACTCTTAGGAATCCGGCAACAAGTTCACGAACGATGATCCTCCTGTTTTGAAGCACTTCGTGTTGGACCATCTTGATAATGCCTCTGAACCTGACAGTCTTCCACTCCGTAATTCATCATGGACATCCTTCCGACCGGCACTAAACTTCTTGCACCACTTTCGGACATATTCGCCATACACCTCTGTCAACTGACAGTGAATATCCATGAGTGAAGTCCCTTTGGCATGTAAAAAGCGAATTATGGATTGAATCTCACACTTGACTAGAGCAGCAATGGACATCTCCATCTTGAACGGCTGCTGAGCAAAGACTGAGCCAGGTGGAATCGAGTGTGGGGGAACAGTCGTACACAGCGGTGTTGCCGGATTTTGCCTCGCACTTTTCCGTGCAGGAGTGCAGGGACCTCTTTGGGAACCTTGTTTCTGGATTGATTTACGTATTTTGCAACATACATGGTTATATATTTACATTATATACATGGAAATATTTACATTTATGTTAAATATTTCTGGTTTTTCTCAAGTCATAGATATCATGAATTCATTAAAAGTCACAGAAGGAAAACAACTGAAATGAAAAATTAGGAAAGATATGGGTGTTTTTTGAATGTTTGGAGTCAAAAGGACACCGCCTAGCGTTCTAGTGTTAAGTGACTTTTTTTTCTGTGATCCTGTTATATATGGCATATAAATGAAACTACTGATATGTGATGCTTAATAGTATAAATTGTATCTACCATCTTGTACAAATTTTTCATAATTTTAAGAAAAACTCATAATTTTATGATCCTATGCAGAAAATTAATATTTTTTTTGTGAATTTCACAATTTTTTAAAGATGCCAAAAGTTCTAACAGTTTGGCAATTTGTTACCAAATCTTTATTTTAAGCATGTACTCTTTGCCAGTATTCTGGTTACTCTTTAACGCTAGAACTGCAATACTTTTGACATACATAGAACTGCGGTGCGGACCAATTTGACCCTAGATAGAAAACATTTAAAATATGCACAAGTGATTACTTTAGTTAACTAAGGCATTTTATTTTTATGTAACAATCAATATTTCTGAGAATTTATGCTACGTATTTTATATAAATCAATGGAAATTACTTAACGTTTTAGAAAATCATATTATTTAAAATTTTTTTAAGTAGAATAAGATGTCTTTTAAGCAAGATAAAACAATTTTGCTAATTTTGATAGGAAAACAGATTATATCATTTAAATAAGTTTAGACATAATTTTAGAGAAAAAATAAAAATTTTACCAGTTACATATTAATTTTACAGGTTTTTAAAAATCCAATTTATTGTAAGCATTATGTACAAAATTTAGTAATAAGTTTTATACATTTATCATAAATGGGTGCTTTTCATTTCGAACAAGTATCTTGGGTTTTATTTTCTCATTTTGAACTGTGGCATCAGACTGGTTTACGCTTAATATGTGGTTTTTCGTCGTTTGTAGTGTGTTTGTGGTGCACCCATATGCCACCATTTTCTGTCGGAAGAGAACAAACTTTTCTCTCAGTTCTTCCACTAAGTCTTGAATGAATTGCCGTCTACTAATAAATTTTCCAGGTATGGCTTCATACAAAACCCAGGCATTGATAGCAACAGGTCCAAAATATTATAAAAAACCCACACCGGCCACATACGTGAAGCAGACTTGACAATATACTTCATTGCGATTTGTTCAATGGCATCCACACTGAATTTAGTTGTATTGTAGTAAGCAGTTGTATCAGGTAATTTTTTGGAACTGTATAATTTCAGCAGTTGGATGAAGACTGCTTAGCAACTAGACGCTTTTATCATTTTTCCCTTGATAAACAGTTAGACTTATTGTTTATGCGTTAGTACTGTAGTCGCATGCATTTTACAGTTCTTCTTCAGAATTTTGCAGTTCCTACAAGGATAGTGTTTTTGGATTATAATGCCTTTGCAACCTTCAGTGTTGTGAAAAAGTTATCTGCAGTGACATTTCTACCTTTGTTTTTTGTTTTTGCTACCTTTGTTTAAAAGTCACAGTGCTACATATTAAGAAAGAAACATTGGATGGACTTTGGTTATCTTTTCTAAGACACGGGAATCTATTTCTGAGATATTTTGAGTCAACATCTGCAACTAACCAGAATTTGATTCCAAATTTATTCAAATTCCAGTTCCTTTTGCACAATATATACTATATGCATAATAGAATTGCTATAAAAGCATCTATTTCTTCTACTGTTATATTCCATTTATTATCATGAATCTGTCGATGAGCTTCATCTTCTGTGCATTTTCTTTATATGCTGAAGCATATAAAGAAATGTACTTTATAGATGAATATCCATTCATCTGTGAAAAGTCTCCAGACACTTGAGGGACTGTTATCTATAATATTGCATTTACCATTTGGTGTTGGGTCCCAACTTCCTTCAAAATATTTTACTTGGATTTTCTTTATCATTTATTCCTAATTGTACGACCTTCCAGACTGTTTCATCTTTGTCAACTTCATTATTTTTAACTTTGAATGTTACTGCTGATTTCTCTTCGGATTTCTTTGAGTGCATGCATCTTTTCTTAGAATTTTTTCTTTTTCTTTTTTATCTGATAAATTATCATCATTATTGCAATGAGAAGGTCCAGCGATTCTTAGGGGCACTGCTAGAGTCATCATCACTTTAATTTTCTTCATATGAATTCAAATTTACTTCATTAGCATCCTAGCTACTCAAAATCGAAACATTGTCATCATTATCATCATCATCTGAATCATTTTCAAATAATTGTTGTAAATATTCCAAAGCTTCCTGGAAGCATTGAATAATTCTGAACGACATTGTGACATCTTATCTATCCTTATACTAAAAACAGAATAAAAGGAACTTCAAAAAGTCTTTCGAAATATTCGTTGTAAGTTTACACTGCATTTGAACGCAGTTCGTGTTTCAAACCTTGACTGAAAACCGCACTATTCCCCCTTCTGCACCAGTCCATTTGAGGAATTTAGAGGGTAAGACAGATATACTTTACAGATACTTCCGAGAAAATGCATCTGTTTTTCATCATTTAGGCATAAACGTTGCTTACGGGTCAAATTGAGCCGCTCAACAGTTCTAGGTATAAGTGTTAATAATCAGAAATTTATTTATGTTACAGTTTCAAATTCGAAAAGTTATTGTTAACCTTAAATAATTAAAAGTCATAAAAGGAGTTTGTTTTTCAATCGATACTTTTCGCATGGTGATAAATTAAACATCGGTTTGGGTCAAATTGACCCGCTCTGTGGTTCTAGTGTTAAATTCATTCTCTTTATTGCAAGTTCTTTTTTTTGGGGGGGGGATACATGAATTCTTTTGTTTAATGTCACCAAATTCAAATTAACAATTGTTAAGGGACTTTCAATGAATTTATGTATAAATATTTTAACGCAGTGATTGGTAATTATTACCTGACAAGTTTTTTTGACAAATTTAATACTATTCTTATGATATCACTAACAGTAATATACCGGAATTTTTTTTTTTTTTTTTTTTTTTTTTTTTTTTTATTTTTATTCATGTTTAAAACATCTTTGTCTTTCATTTTGTCAATTTTTGAGTAATTGGTTTTTAAAATTTAAACAAGGTGGTAAGTACTTAAAGTACTATTTTTAATTACTTTTAGCAAGAGTTAAGAAGCTAATGTAAATTTGCTAAAAAAAATTTATATAACTTTCCATTTTTTATATCAATTGTTTTTCTGTGTATACCTTAGAGTTATTAAGATTACCTCGGAGTATTAAGTTATGTCCCAGTTTTTCTTGTAAAATTCAGTTTTTGCTTCTTTTAGAATTTTTTCAAAAAATCTGCTTCTCTTCCAGAGTTGGCAGTGCTACACATATGTAAAATTATTTATTAACAAAACAAGAAGGCTAAAAAGTGATATTTGCTCCCATTGTGCTCGCTGTTTATTAGAGTAGTAGAATTTGTCATCAATAGGCAGCTTTAAAAATTTAATAACATTTTGAATATGGAATGAGTTAATGCTTTTAGCCATATGTAATTATTTTGATTTTCTGCACTCAGAAATGAAACCTAATTAGAAGAAAAACACACCAACATTTGGAAACAGTGTTTGTAAAGATGAAAAGAGCAAAAAAATTATGCAAAAAATGCTGTTCATTTGCCATTTAAACACATGTAATGATATTGAATTGTTGAAGCCAAGTGATAGATCAGGCATCAGCAGCCTATGGCATGCAGTACAATTCTCAGTGGCACTCTACACCACTCTACAAAGTTATCACATAAAGATATATCGCCCTATCTCTCATCTGTACATTAGCCCACCTCATGCATTTTCTTGCGTTTTGTTCGGTATGTAGCACCGATGCACAAGTATCGAGTATGATTTTAATCGATGATCATCATGCACTATAGGTTATTTTTAACTTTACAACATGTTCTTAGTTTTATTGTGAAAACTTGTGTTTTGTTTGTTTAATTGTTGTGACATTTCCTACCTACATATTTAATTAAATGTTCGCTAAAAAAAGTCTGATATTCCTGATTTTCGACACTCTTGGGCGAATGAATACGTATTCATACATAAAAAGAATCGTGTTGTATGTGTGTTATGTTGCAAAGCATTGTATATTAAGTATACAAAGACATTTGCAAACTAAACAGCAGTCAACATTTTAGAATTCCAATCAGAAATTTGAAGTTATAAAAAGAGGTGTTTCTGGATATAAGAAAGAAGTTCCATTTTTTGTCAAACAATTCGAACCAAATCTAATGTGACGGATGTAGTTTTGTAATTGCTCATTGGGTAGTTTCCAAAAGTAAAACTTTCACAGATGGTGAATATATTAAAGGACATGTTTTTAAAGAGTTTTGAAATATTGCTCAGCGATTTACCAAATCCACAAACAATTTTACCCCAAATTGAAGAAATATCAGCTTCTGCACAAACCACTGAAAGACAAATAACTGAAATAGCAGAAAATTTAACAACTAAACAGTATTCTGGATTACAAGAAACTGTTGCATTAAGCTTTGCTCTTGATGAAAATACTAAAGTGAATGATGTTGCATTCCTTGTTTTGTTATTATGTTGTAATTGTATGCTGTTTATTTTTTATTTTGATAAATATGTTTAAAAGATACATAATACATAATATATGTGTAATTAAATTTTTTTATTTATATTGATGGAATAGTTATATTTTATATTAATAAATACCTTTAAACAATTCATAATTAATATATAATAAAACTCTAAATCTGTATTCTTGACTTTTATTCCCTAACTTTGCATGCATTGCTGCAGGAATCAAATTGTTTCAAATATTTCGTAATATGCTGCACCCTAAATCATATTGGTAGATTGGTTTCGCACTCTACAGCTACAAGTTTGCTGATTCCTGTGATAAGTGGATAGGGATGATAATATTGTATGATTTAAAATCAGTTATCATTCATAATTTTCCTTCATCATTATTTAAAGCTTTAAAAGAAGCCTTTAAAATATTTTCCTTTTGACATAATGAAAAACATTCTGCTATTAGATGTAACCATAGTAACATCACTGTAATTTGATTTTATTTTGCTAAAAATGCCTGATTTCTTTGCAAGGAATCTGTCTGAAGTTCCAAGTCATTTTCTCTTGTTTCAGTAAAATTCATTGTTTGGTTCTTAAAGATTTGATTTTTGATTATAATTCTTAAGGAATTCATAATATTTCTTATCATTGTGGTATGACATATGTTGGCCAAATTAAAAGTGCATTTAAATGTCACAATGTAGAAAATGAACCCTATGTTCAAAAAGGAAAAATAAATAAATGTTTGATAACTAATCTTAGTCATCAAGTAACCTGAATTAAGCTGAATTTTGATATTTCAGTTGATGAATTGGATTTCCTTTTTAAACCTTCATAAAAATGTACCTTGTTAAGTTAATGATGTTAATTCCAATTAATTTCTTCCCACTGTATTTAAAATTTGAAGTCTAATCTTTCATTACTGTTTTCTTTGCAAAATTTTCTTGTGCTTCATTCATTAATTTGTCCTATGAATTTTGTTTTTGTTCTTCCACCTTTGTAAAAACTTTTTGCTCCTGAAAAAGATTCTATTTCAGATCATCATTGCCTAATTTTAAATAGAAGTTATATATGCTCCCCCTTCTCCCAAGGTCAAAAGGATTTGCTCAACATGGAATAAGATCTAAATAAATCCGGTGGTATATTTAATTTGTAAAAAATTTAAGTTTTATCTTTAAGGAATTCGATTTAATTACGTTAGATGTCAGAAAATATAAAGCTAAATTTTGTGAAAAGTGTCCTGTAAATTTTCTCTTCTTCCTTGCTTGTTTATTAAATTTCAAGTTTAAATTTATGTAAATCAGTATAGAAAACTATAGTAAGAAAAAAATTTGGGATTTTCTGATTTTGAATATAACAAAAATAGTTTTGAATTGCAGAAAATTGAGGAATAAACAAAGGAACAGGAAAATGTGGCAAGAACTTTATCTTTCTGCATTAATTTTTTTTCTTTTGGTGTGACTGCTGTTGGAATGATTCGAGAATGATTGTGTGTTCTGAAGTATAAACAACTGAAATTCTAGGTAATATTGTACTTAATAAAAAATCTTATAATTCATAGTGTAGAGGGCAGCACACTTGACGCGTAAACGAGAGGTCCGTAGTTCGATTCCCGGTGAAAGTGTTACTCATTTTTCACGTTTCCTGCTTCCAAAATGCATAATGACTCTATAAGTGGCACCCGAACTTGAAGGTGGTGGATGATGGTTCTCCACCACCACAATTTGGCGATTGCGTCCCCTCATCCCCAGTCACCCTTTAAAAGGCGGAGTATATAAGGCATTTCTCCTGCCTTCTTCGTATGCCTTCGTGGGGACAGTCGGCGCGTAACTGAGAGGTCCGTGATTCGATTTCCGGCAAAGGCATTGCTCATTTTTCACATCTGCTTCCAAAATACCTAATGACTCTACAATCTATTGCCCTCATTTATATGGAAACAGTATGTGTTTTCCCCAGAATCTTTCGCCTACCAGTGGCCGGGCAGTAAAGTTGCTAAACATTGGTAGTTCTGTCCGAGGTTTGAATCCCACAAACTACTTGACTGCATGGGCATTTTCATGGCTTTCCCCATGTATAACATGTATACAAGGCAGTTTTCCTTAGAAAATTCTCCATGAAGATATCCCTCTCCTTAAACAGATAGCCCTTGAACTTTGCCATAATCACACAAACCAAACCAACCAGATTCTTTCAAAAGCAAGTAAAGTTATGAATTTTTATGTCCGAGGACAAGTTTTTTGACAGGTTTATCTAGTTGAATGTTTTAGGATGTTGTTATTTCTGTCCTCTCTCTAGCCAGATAGCCTTTATGTGCTTTGCCATAATCCAAATAATCCATTGAGATTTCTTTGTGGTTGAGGAAGATTCTAAACGGGGTGTAGAATCATTGATTTATGATTCTTCCGAAATCAAAAATCTGTTCATGATGTGTAGGTTGTTAATATATTCTGATATTGCATGTGAAGTTATAAGGTATTTCTCCCGCCTTCTTAGCATGCCTTCATGGTGTAATGGTCAAGCACACCTGGCGCGTATTCGAGAGGTCTGTGGTTTGAGTCCTGGTTATGGCATTGCTAATTTTTCATCTCTCCTGTTTTAAAAAAAGTGTTAATGTCTCTTCAAAGTTAGACTTTTGTAATATCAAATGAGACACTATCTGGAGAATTATTACTTGTGTAATATCAAAGTGCATTACGTCGCATCTTTCAGTGGCTTAACCACTTGGCCATTGCAATGAGCAATAATCTTGTTTAGATTGAAATTTTGGTAAGAACGTCATAAGAAGACTTTTATCTTTATATGAATTCCAACATTGAATAGTAGCTTAGGGAGATTTTATTCATTTATTGAATGTGACTTAAATGTTCTAAAGCATAGTTTCCTAACCTTTATTGACTCACTGCATCCTTTTCAAAGGTTGCTTAATTCAATATTACGTTCAGGTTTGTTCAGTATTCCTATGCTTCCTGTAATGTTTTGTTAGATATTCTTTTAATTGGGCTCACCGGTGGTCAAGTCGTAAAGCTGCTGAATACTGGTAGTTCGGTCCGAGGTTTGAATCCCATGAACAGGCTGCATGGGCACTTTTATGCTTTTTCCCATATGTAATGTGTATATGAGCCAGTTTCCTTAGAAAGTCCTTCAAATAAACCAAACCAAACCTTTTAAACATGGTCTAAACATGATTTGGCATTCTTAAACATGACTTTGGTAGGATCTGCATTTAGAATTTTAGATGTGTACTTTTTGCACTTTATGTGTATTGAACTATTTATTAAATTTCATCTCAAAATTCAGAAACAGATTAGTAATAATTAAAAGCTTTTCGCTCATGTAATAGTTACAGCAGTAAAACCGGATTCTTGTTATTACACATGCTGTGAACTTTCACATATTAGATGTCACTGCAAGTACATAAATCTTTGCTCTTCCTTTAGGAATTTTTAGGCTGCCCCTCTTTTTTGTGTGTTTTCCAATAAACAATGAATTTCCATTCACATAACTTGAATTAACTTGCGTGAAGGGCTGATTGATATGATTTGGTGTAATTTGGTCAAAGAGATATGTCTGTAATGTTTTATAATAAATGAGCAATAAAGTACTTATTAAAACTGTTTGTTTATTAAAACTGTAAACCTAAGAAATGCAGAGTTGCCAACTCTCCCAATTTAGGAGGAAGATTCCCGATTTCTGACCATTCTCCTGCCAATCCGATTTACAATGTATTTCTCCCGACTTTCTCTTATTCTTAAAATTTCTCATGATTTTTATGTAGCTTGATTTAATACTTTGTTATTTGCATCGCCAAAAAAGTGATTTGGGGTATCTTAAAGCAGCTGGTTTTTTTCTAGACTGCTTAGAAAACCTAAGTAGTTTCATCAGTGAGAAATTATGGTGCCTTTCTGCTTTGTGAGTGAAAGCACGTGTCCAAAAGCGTCATGTTCCATTTCTCCAATGAGCGTCGAGTGCCACTGCATGCCATCTGGCTCATGTTAGCCAATGATCACAAAGCAACGTCAAGGTTGTTATTTCATTCATCTTGTTGCTAACCTGTGGGAACGTACATGCTTTCAAGAAATATTTTAAGAAATTGCGATATTTCATATTAGTTATGTCTGTGAAAAAAAGTAAAATACTCAGGTACTTTTCAAAAATCGTACACAGATGACTTTTCTTCTAATATTTCCACAAAGAAATGTAATTCATTTGTGATATGCATAATTTGTCATTGCGATTTTTTAATTTCACACGGTGGAAGGGCTCATGTTCTCAAAAATGTTCGTACACAAAAACACGAGGACAGCATGAGTTCTATTGAAAAAAACGAAAAGTTACTCTTTTCTATGGAAATAAAAGACCAAAAAATTATTAATACAGAATGTACTGTTTGCATTTAAGAATTATTAACTGAACTTTCAGATATTAATTAGTAACAATTTGAAGTTAATTCATTATTAAAAAATATATTTTTTTGACATTGAAAATAAATCTCCTGATTTGTAAAAAAATTCTTCCAATTTTTGAGTGTTGTTAGTTGGCAAGTATGGAAATGCTCATGAGATATCATCATCAATGGTATAAAAAGACTATGGCATTTGAAGATCAGGTAATAAAAATAATATATGCCTTCTTTTTGTATGTTTTTGTACAAAGGAGGAAATATTTTTTTTATTAAAAGTAATAGTAATTTTTCTGTATATTAAATCTTATAATTTTTCTGTTTATTAAATCAATGGTGATAAACATTATTCTGATTTATTAAATGAAGGTTAATATTCAAGTTATGCTGATGCAAAACTTTGATGTAATTTCAAAATGTAAAGTGTATTTAAAAAAGATGAGAGAATTGTGCCCCAAACTAAAATATTATAGAAATTATACATTTTTGCAGGTATCTAATGCACTTTAATTTTCATTTCTGTAATTGAAAAGTGTTTCATGATAGGGTTGATGGTAGACGATGGTCTCTGGCATCCCTTCCTTCATCAGGCTATGGTACTAATACTCCAGGGAGTTCTAATGTTTCAGTGAGTACAGTTTGAGGTTACTTAATTAATTTTACGTTATCTTACAAAATTTACATTTCAGTTGATGTCATTTAAGAAAATTGCATTGATAAATTAAGAATTTAACACAGCAAATTTGAAAAATTGATTAATGAACTTTTAAAAACTGGTGAAATTCATCCTTTGATTATGGTTAATTTTAATGAAATTCTTGCATTTTGAGAGATCTGTGTTGTAGTCTTTCAAAATCTATAAAACATAATTCTGATATTATTGCTAATCTAATGTTGAGTTTTAGTCAGATTTTTTATGCTTTTGTGCTGTTATTGTTTAGTGAGTAGATGATTCTGCATTGAAAGGCTAAAGGCATAGAAACAGCATCGAAGGAAGACCTGTAACATTTTGCAAAGCAGTAATGTTTCAAATGGCAAATACAGAGTAGTGATGCATTGTCTTTGAATGTTTATATTTTTCTCTTCATTTCTGCACTGAAACATCTAAGTTTAAGTTTGGTATGATGATTGGTGGTAGAGGAGTAGATTGTATTTTCTCAAAGATTGTTGATGAATTTATTTTTGTTCAGGTCTACTCTATCAAAACTAAATTGTGATTGCTCTATAAATAATCTTTTCATTCATAGAAGCCAGTAAGTGGGCTGTCTATGTGCCTCTGAAGAATGGAATTCACATTGGATGACATGATTGTTAATGAATTAGAGACCAATTAACACTGCTTGAAATTGCTACTTATTTTAATATATGTTGTTGTAAAGGTCTGTTTGTCTATGTGTGCAGTCTATGCGATCTGGCAACTGTTGACCAACTTATGTTTCACTCTTGATGCATTGCTGTACATTTCGCTGATTGGAACAAGCACTGTTATTGTTTGATAGAAGAATAATATCAAGTAACATAGTCTCGTGAGTTTAGGTTGAGCTGTTTCAATCTGAAGGGTGCTTGGAGTGTAGTATAGGGAGGCAATTTCTTAGCACAAATGAACTCTTTGTCATTGATCGAACCAGTGTCAGCTGAGCACTAAATGCTGCATCTAAAGACTGTTATCATCTTCAATTAAACAGGTGAGCATACACTTTGTAAATGAATGCTATTGAATATGTCTGAGTTGTTCTAGAATGCCGTGT
>KK115146.1:243569-254066 GCA_000611955.2 Stegodyphus mimosarum
TCTTTCTGTCAACCTGGAAAGAGTTCAGAAAATTATTTTTTAGAAGTGCGAATGTAAATCCTACAGGGTTTAATTTATTTGTATTTTTACTAATTTTGTATGCATTTCTTCTATAAATTTTTAATGTACAATTTTCAATTTTTAAATGGCATACTTATAGTTCCAATTTCTTTTTAAAAAAGAAACTTAAGAATTGAGTAAAAGGTTTTTAAAAAATTCAATGTTTAAAAGAAAGAGCTCATTTCAGCTATATTTTTTAAAGTATTTCAATTTAATTTTTGAAAGTAGAAGAGATTATGTATTGTATATGATTTTTTTTTTTTTTTTTTAATTTCCCTCAAGTCACAGTGTTCCTCTCAAGAGAAGCTGCACACTTTAAC
Source organism: Stegodyphus mimosarum (assembly GCA_000611955.2). NCBI lineage: Eukaryota > Metazoa > Arthropoda > Arachnida > Araneae > Eresidae > Stegodyphus > Stegodyphus mimosarum. The sequence goes on from KK115146.1 coordinate 243,950, forward strand.
ACATGGTAACCTAGATGATGGTCCTTCTCATACACATTTCAGTAGTAATGAGAGTAATCCTGGACTCGAAGAAGATGGCAGACATTCGCCTATAGTTCGACCCAGATCTCGCAGTCTAAGGTAAGTGGTTTTTTTTTCACTACATAGCTCTTTTAAACTACAATAAGTTCACGTTACAAAAATTAAAAAATTGTTTCTTATGAAATATTTTTTTTGATGAGGTTGTCATAAAAATGTCAAATAATTAAATCTTTGAGAGAAGCAGAGCAAAACTTTTAATATACTTCAAAATTGAGTTGGAAATGATATTACTTTACTGTCATATACTTTTTACAGGTTAAGTCGATGTTTTTTCTTTTAAATTTTTTAAAATGGTTTCATTGAAGAAAAGAATTAAAAATGCACTAAAATAAAAAAATTGTAAGGTATATCTATAAGCTAATCTAACTTACTGTTGAACACTAATGATCTATTTGTATTCATTATAAAACAAATGTAATATACAGTATATGCTTGGGTAATTTCTACTTTTTGTAATCTAAAAATTTCTGTTTAAATTTTCAAGTCGGATCATTACATAGTTTAATTCTTAAATTCAACAAAACACAGTTTTTCATTCCTATTTTGCCACAGAAAGCTCGTGATAATTTTTGAAGGACAAAATGAGTAAAAAAAAATGTATTGGTAATTAAATGTACTTTATACACCAAATTTGGAATTCCTAAATATGTATCAAGGAGGGTATCCAAAAATAATGATTTATTTTTATGCAATTATAATATTCTCTTTCAAACTGTTTTTCATTAGCATCTGTACACTTTTTCCAAGGTTTTGCCCACCACCAGGAATATGGAACAGTTCTCAAGCCCTGATGCTCTTGACATGGATTATTATTCAAAAACATGCAGCATATTTCCTTGTACCTCTTGATGTGTCACATTTCTAAATTTGGAAAACTTCTCACATACTTGATGCCTTGAGTGATGCTTTAAATTACATCTGTAATACTATAACACATTGTCAAAGCATAGGAACAGTTTTAGTTGCTGTAATTTTTACCAACCAAAAATTAACATTTCATGTGCATATTGTATTATTTATGATCACACATCACAAGAATTGCAGGGCTTTGTGATCAGGAACTCATGTAGATTAGCGCCAGAGATAAACTGCATTTCTCAGGCTGATGCTACTTGGCAAATTGGTGCAAGAAATCCATAGATAACTAAGCCATAATCTATAATTTCAAGGCTTATGTGCAGTTTTGTAATTTTTGTATTCCCCCTACTTGCATCTGCAAATTTGAATTTTCTTCAAAATGGGTGAGAAATAAGTATATTGACAGCAGTTTTCCAGTTCTTATTTTTAAACATGTTATCGAAAAGAGATTCTACTGTTTACATCATCACAAAAACATATATATTATTTACCATCTATCCAGCAGTAATCCAAGTTTTCTCGTTTACTTTTCTTCTTTTGAATTGCATGTTGTTCATGTATGCAATAAGTTTTTCTGTTTCTTTTACATACAACAGTAGTTCTTGTTTTCCAGTCACTTATCTTTTGACAGACTATCGATTCTATTGTCTTCATGGCATTATGATCAGGAAACTTTTATATTTAGAATTCCCTTTATTTAGTTTAATAAAAGTTTTTCAAGTATTTTTTAGTATTGTCCCAGCACAGATACAGTTTTGTTTAATTATCCCCTGAGAACAAATTATTTAAAAAATTTTGCTTTTTTAATGTACCCTATCACAGTTGTGTTTTCTGCCTTTAAGAACAGAGATTTAGTTTTGATATCAGTTTTTAAGAAGATTTTAAGCTTAATGACAGACTGAAGCAAAGAAGTTAGGCCTTTGGGAATGATCGGAAGGCCAGTTTTCATCAGACAATGGCTTTACGTCATCTATTGCCATGTCCTGTGAAATTTCTAATATATGTGAAGAAAGAGATAACAAAATATTGGGTCACTTCACCGGCATAAGTTTTACTCAGTTTTCCCACTCTTATACGATAATTCCAAGTAGTAATATTTCCTTTCCTTATAAAAGTTGTGTATAGAGATAGTTTGTTCTATAAACCATGGGTGCCATTCTCATAGTTGCTTTGCTTTTGTGCCTCATTTTCTGTGAATCAGCTGTTGTTACCTGCCAGTAGAAAGAGATTTTGTTCTTTCAAGTTTTTTTTTTTTTTCATTTGCCTGAAACTGAGTTTAAAAGAATCTGCTCTTCCTGAGTGCTATTAGCACTTTAATTTGTCATGTTTTATATGTCTATGGATAACTTAATTTCTCCATTTACTGAATGTATGTAATTCATTCTTGTTCTACAAACGGATCATTTGTTGCACATTTTCTCACTTCTGTTTTGTCGGTGGCTCAAAATTTATTTCGTTGGATATATCAGTTACTTAGACAGGTTTGTTGGTTTTTAATTTTTTTTACTACTACATATTTCTTGATTGTTTTGGTTTAAAAGAAGCAGTGTAGCTGTTAAACTTCTGCACATTTACTTTGTTCTTCACAGCTTACAAAAGACTTTATTCTAGTATCTTTAGCAGTGCAATAATTCCTTGAGGTAAGAATTCTTTGAGGTAAGATGAGAATAATCAAAAGATCAGTCAGAACACCCATGGCATGAACCACTAATTATTTTTAGAAAAAAGTGACTTGCGTAGAAGAAGCCAGTGTTGCCACCAAGGGTTTTTATGTAAGATGAATTTATTATCTGGCCAAATATAGAAATTAAAAACAAAAAAATAAAAAGGCCACTATTAGGACTTGAGTATTTTTTCCTTATATTATTTCCTGGAACATAGAGGTGCAGACATTATCAAAGCATATGCAATATTCAGATTTACATTTAATGTCATAATACATCTTAAGTGAGTCTTTATGTTAATTCATGGTTTTGTAGGTATGGTTTAGATAAATTTTCTTATTTATAAATATATATATATTCCTAATCTTAAATACTAATCTTATCATTTTTATTACATGTTGTATCTAGAATTTAAAAATATTATGTAATTAAATGTCATTAAAATAGTTACTCAAATTTTAGTGATTGAAAATATTGTACAGTATTGGTATCTATTTAGTTTTATTATGCATTTCAGAATATTGTTTCTTCCTGAAGAAGAGGGACAGTTATCTGATATTTTCAACTGCATAGAACTTTTGTTTAAAACTAAAATCAAATATCATTTTAAAACTGAATTTTATTGTTACTTGATCCTTTAACCCAGAAATCATTAGATCAATCGAAAGTCTTGCTTGAGTAGAAGGAAAGCTCATTTTTCTCAATTTTGAAGAAGCTCAGTAACATCGGCTATGATGGCGATTGAAGATTTGAGAATTTTCAGTTGTGTGGTGGAACGATTTTGTTACCTTGTTTTAATTTCATATTTCTGGCATCTTAGCTGGTAAGCCTTTCTTATGTATTCATTATTAATGCATTTGGCTTCTCATCTGGAATGGCAAACTGTCATATTACTTGTACAGCTGAAGAATGGAATGTTCTACGTGATTTGTATCATAAGACTTATGGACACAGAAACATTAATCTGATTAGATTTACATCACTCTGCTGACAGGCATTCAGATGTTTCTCTTAAAACAAATAATTTGAAAGTGTACTTTGGAAAGTAGATGATGAAGAAGGTGCTATTCTTAAATAACTGGGTGACAATATCTTGGCTTGTTTTACTCATAAAATGTGGACAGTTTTTGAAGTGTTTAATAGAACATTTGCTATTAGTCAAAACCAGATGGTGCCGTTGTGAAAAGAATTAGCATTATTCTTTTCTAATAGCTAGTAATTTCAACTGAAATACTGAACAATGATACTAAAAACTAAATAAGGTTTGCTGTTTATCCTAATTTTAAAAGGTAGTAAATTTTGTAAAACTCTGTTTCTGAGTTATTGTTAAGCAAAAGGAGAAAAAATTATTTTAAAATAAATATCATTAGTTATTTACAAATGATAAATTTGCCTGTTTTCTTTTTAAATTAATATTTCCTTTGTATAATTCCAAGAAAATATTCAGATATGTATCATCTTTGCAAAATTCATTTTATGCTATTCCAATTTTTACTCTTTTGAAATTGAAGTAATAAATAGCTTGAGCAAAGAAATTATGATAAAGAAAAGAGAGTGTGTTGTTGAAATTTCTGTCAGCACTTTAACTTTGCACTGAAAGAATAGTTTTATTTAGTAACTATGTAAATATGGCACACCTTGTGGAAGCATCTAGGGGAACCCTATTTTATTATTTGGGGTGCGATTTCTTCATGCCTCATGAATTATTTTAGATTTAGAAAGAACTTTCAGATTATGTGTATTTTCTCATATTAAGAATCAAAGTTGTATACGTTTTTTTGAGGGAGGGGAAATAAGTTGTTTATAGGTATCAATTAGAATAGGTGATTATTATAAAGAATGTATCTCATTTGTAAAGCAAAAAAAGGCTTTAGTTTTATGTATACCTGTCGTATTTCACTTGAGAACTTTTTGTTCCATATTTGTTATAATATAAATCTGTAAGTAAATAATTTCCTTTAATTCATATTTGATTTCTTTAGAAATTTTAATGCTAGGTGGTCTTGGTTTGGTTTTCACAGATCAACATGGTTGAACAAAAGGTAAAATATTTTTTATAATGCCGAGTTGTCATTTCTAACAAGCATGGAAGCATTATTCCTTTGGCAATGTTCCCTTGGACTTTATTAACATGATCTCATCTTGCTTGGTTACAAATTTCAAATGAGAAAGTTATTTTGACCTTTAAATCAGTTTAACATCCTCATCTACTGTTTTTCTCTTCAAGTAAATAACATATAATTTTTATGTTATTCGTGAGTAAGCCTGTTGTCTGGTTTCTAGATTTTAATACTTAGCTGAATGTAGAACTGCCATAATCCAATGGATGAGATAAAACTATTTACATTTTTGTGCTTCTACATTCCTTCATACTGTATGTTCCAGGATTTTAATTCTTATTTACAGTGTAAGTTTTCATATCAGCTTAATCAATAAATAACTACAAAATGATATTGTTTAATTTTATGTTGAATAGTGACACAGACCGTTAATTTTTCATATGTTTTAATTGCCAGATTTTAAAAGATTGGTGTTTACAAAAAGGTTTGAGTTTCCTGAGCTACTTTGCTTATTTTCATTTTTGGTCATGTTTTGCTTCTCAGCTGAAAAAATTTTCTCAAAAAAAAAAAAAAAATGTGAACCAGAATTACAATATTGAATCTTGAAAATTGTGTTTTCATGCCAGGAAGTCCAAATAGATTCAGAAATGATGTATTGTCCCTAACTGAGTGAGTTGGCCGGGTTTCTTGGATCTTTTAGATTTGTGTATTATTACTCTTTATTTTCATAACCTTTAGTTCAGAAGGATTGGATCCAAATCATTAAAGAAAACAAGAGACAAAAATATTTTATGTCTTTTGCCCTTGAATATGAAGCGATATGTGATAGTAAATTCTTTTTGCTGAAATGCAAGCATATGCATGTGATCAGAAATGAGTTCTAACTTTAGAATCAACCATGTTTTCAATATGCACTGTTTAACTAGGAGAATTTGATTGAATTTTTTGGCAGTTGCCTCTTTTAAGAATTTCTCTGTTTTATCAATTTCTTCTACTTTAATTGTGTAATAATGATGGAAGGCAAAAATGTGCTAATAGGAATTATTTATTTATTATTATTTAGGTTACATGCATTGCATTCTAATTTTGTAAATTCGACATTTATTCAATATTAATTGAAGGAAGTAATAAATTCCTCTGAATTAAAGTAATGAATTTTATGAAAATTGAACAAAAATATTCTCACTAAGTGATATATATATTATTTTTTACTACTGTAAATTCTACATTTCTTTTTATGCACCCATATTCATTTTATTACATACTTACTCAAGAAAACTGCTAATTTTCTTTGCAATCAAATTAAAAAATGTGTCAATTTACCACCTTTTCACCCCCTTTTTTATTTCTAAATACTTAATCTAAATTCTGAAACAACTTGCATGTGTTGAAAGTTTTGTTAAATGTGACTTTTTTGATAAGATTTAAAGAGATGGGAAATATATATATATACCAGTTTTTGTTTTATTTTATTTATTTATTTTGTAAATTATGCTTGAAAATGACAGTTATAGTATAGTCATTTTTTTAGGCTATCTATTTTTGCTATTTACAGTATGTAATGCTGAAGTTCATTCTTATCCAAATATTTAAAGTTTGCTGCCATACATGTACAGTTTGAAATTTTAATCAATACATGCAAAAAATTAATATTATGAGATTTTTTGAACTTTTTGATTTTTGTCTTTTTATCATCATCTCTGCAGTTTAAATTTTTGACATTTTTATGATAACTGCTGTAATATCTAGAGCTAACTATTATGTGGCAAAGCAGCATGCTATACCATTTATATTAATGATTTTTTGTTTAATAACGATGCAGTAAAACTGATAGGCTGCTGCATACTTTTCATTATGCTAGAACTAAAATAATTCCAAGGCATGGTGCAAATTCCCACAAGTCCCATTACCATATGATAGTTTCACTCCTGCCTGTTAGATAAATTATATTGAAATTATTAAATTTTATTGCCTTTATATCACTTTTTATTGCTTTATGCTTTCATATTTTAGATGTATTTCTAATTCATTTTAATATAACTTTACATGAGCACAATATTGATATCTTTTAATGCAACATGTCATGTTTTTATAGTATTCTTCATAAAGAGAACATCAGCCGTATTTATGCTTATTATTTTCTTCTTATTCCTCCATGGTTTTAGCCTGGCCTGGTTGTGTCTTGCACCTTTAGAGTAAGGGCTAATTCTTCATTTGTCTTTGATTTTTTTTTTTTTTTAAATGCTGGCAGAAAAAATCTTTTCATCTAATGCATAATGAAAATCAGTCAGTGCAAAATTTATATATTGTAATATATTTTTATATAATAGCATCTTCTATGGTATCAAATCAATATAGGTAACTATTTAAAATTTGAAATTAGTGCCATCTTAGAAGTATTCTCCTAAGAAAATGACATAATTTGCTTTTTTGGGACCTTTGGAGGAACGTGTACAGAATCTCATCAAAAGAAAAGCATCCTAAATACAAGAAATTTTCTTTGGCCAAAGTTTTGCAATTGTTGCAAGAATATCTTCAAAACAATTTTCTTGGTTCATATACATATGTCCACCACATTAATTCAATGAGATAGAATTCTGGATGGTCCAGTGCAAATTTCTCTTCTGTATTTTAAAAATTGATTTATCATTTATATTAAGAAAAAATCAAAAAGCTCTGTTGCTTCTCAGCGTGTACCTGCCAAATGTTCAGTGTTTAGGTAAGGTCCTTCTGGCATTATTTTTCCTAGGTACAAAAATTACTTCAAGTTAACTTTTAGCGTGTTTAATCAGGTGTCTTAAGCATCTCTCATAAAGGTATTTTAACCAGTGGTTGTATTATTGCAAATATTTAATAATTTTTCACACTATCTTATTGAAACAATTTCTTCCGAGTAATGATATATGAAACACATGTTCAAAAGAAGAATAATATTTTTATCATAAGAACAATAGTGAAATGTGATAAATAGATTTATCTATTAATTAGTAAAGCACTTTCTTATTCCATGAAGCTGGTAAGCTTGATTAATTTAATGATTTAACTAAGATTTATTGTAAATTTAATATGAGTTGTGCAAATAAATTAACGCTTAAAAATATTTTGAAATAACTGTTTTACAATAAACAATTGTTTATAATGTGCTACCTATGCATTCTTATAAGATTGATATTTATGCTGAGTAGATGAATAGATTTTTTTTTGCTTTATATTGTGCTTGATTTTAATTTAATAAGATTTTTTCCCTCTGATATAAATATGTAGATGCTTATCTTTGAGACTTGCTATAATTGTGCATGTGTATGATTTTTGAAGTTTTTGCTTTGATGGTCGCTAAAGCATAATTTGGGACTGGATTCAATGCTTACGCTGCATATATAGTTTTTCTTTTGTTTTTAACGTGCTTTTTTTAAAATTATGTGCAAAATATTTCGAGTTTCTTTGCATGGCATTTCTTAATTTTTTTTTTTTTTTAAATATAGATTTTTATGCTTTCCTACAATCATTGAACAAGTTGTTCTTTCTGATAGTATTAATAATAAAACTGCATTTAACTCAAGATTTTACATTTGGCAAAGTTTTATATTTTGTGTATTTATCCAGAGAAATAATTTTTACCATGTAGTGTGTGTAATACAAGAACTGTTTTTGAAATTGTAATTGTTCAATCATTTTATATTACATGACATAAGGAAGTATAAGATTACAACAATTAAGAAATCATTGAATGCTATGGAATAGGATAAAAATTTATATTATTTGAACTTATTATTTGTTATTGTAATGAAGGCATCCTCTTCATTTGTAATATTAATTACCTCAATAATATAGTCCCATATTGTTGAACTTGTTTTTATTTGAAGGATGCTATAAATATATTTAATTCAAGTAGTAATATAATGCTGTTATTACTTAAATTCATCTAAGCTAGTGAAATTACTTACACTGTGTATGCTGGAGCACTGTTCTAAATGTTTTTCATTAAGAATCCCTGTTTTGTATCAATGAAGAATAATAATAAAAGTCAGTTTATTTCATATTCTAAAAGCTGATAATTTGAGAAGTATTCTAATTTGAAAATTCATTCTTTTTTGTTCATTAAATATATGCAGGTGATGCTTATGAATGCAGTACAAAAAAGCTTATTTAATTTTTTTTCTTGTTGGGGGGGGGAGGTGGTGAAGTAATTTGTTCTATAATAATGGAACTTCATCAGCATCTGGTTTACTGTTTAATCTTAGAATATACATATTTAAGAGACTCAGATTTTGCCCTACCTTTGAAAAGCTATTAAAGAGTAACTACCAGTTTATGAGTGCATTACTTTTCCGTGAAACTGCCATGTTAGCAAGGGCATGAATTACAAATATTGGTGGGAGTGATGGCAAGTCTTTTTATTAAAGGGAACATGCTAAATTCAGTAAAAGATTGCACTGCATGTGTCATTGACAGTTAAAGAAAATGGATGCCCTGCTAAACCGGTCGCGGACACTTAGCCGACAGCCACTTAGCCGACGGGACACTTAACCGACACCAGTTAGCCGACAAGACATTTAGCCGACACGGACACTTAGCCGACACGGACACTTAGCCGACAGGTCATTTAGCCGACACGGACAGTTAGCCGACAGGACATTTAGCCGACTGGACATTTAGCCGACACTGACAGTTAGCCGACAGGACATTTAGCCGACACGGACAGTTAGCGACAGGACATTTGTCCAAGACAGAGCATTTAGCTACGGAAAATTTAACTGTCAAGACACTTAGTCAACAGGACACTAAGCCGACAGTGACGTTTTAGCTCACACGTACGAACTAATTATTTAATCTTACTATGAATTACGAAATTTCTGGACTTATCCGTAAATTCAATATTTAAGTAATATGTTCACTATCAGTAAAATTCATTTTTTGATTCTTAAAGATCTCATATGTGGTTATAATTACTGTATTAATTTAGCATTGTGTGATATTTATCGTGCTGTTTGGTGTATATTGGCCAAATTAAAAAAGCGCTGAAATTTCTCGTCAAGGAATATGAATTAAATTTCGAAAGGAAAAAAAAAATTTTACCTAAATACGGCGGTCACTTAATTACATTTTAATATGGGATCTTCAAAAATTATCCGTAAAGTTTCTTCATTTAATCAACTGGGTCCTTTTGAACACTTTCCACATCATTAATAATTTTTCTTGTTTACTTAATGATATTAATTTTCCAATCTGGCTGTTCTTAATGCTTTCAAATTTGTATGAAATTAAAAGCGCGATTCTGTAACATTTTATTGACCACGCCTCTCGCTTAAAATACTTACTTACGTTAATGTTTATAACACTAAACTGTTGCATAATGTTTAATTTAGAATTCAAATATTCTTTAAGGTTTTGTTTTATTCAGAACTGAATACATTTCCGCAGAAACTACATTTTTCACTCTTCATATGCTGCTGA
>KK115146.1:268699-285381 GCA_000611955.2 Stegodyphus mimosarum
CCCAATTTATTTAAAAATTATAGAATATATATTAAATGCCTATAGTCAAAAATATAAAATAATAAACTCAGAACAACGAAGTAATTATGTATTTTACAAATAATGTTATTAATTTAACAAAAGTGAATATTAAATTATGTATTTTACATCAAAATAGTGTTATAATTAATTCAACAATCTCAACTGTGCTTTATATTCTCAAATTTGTCAATGGAGTCTTCTTGAAGTTGCATTCTTATGCTGCATAGCATGAAATTTTCTGGTTTTTCAAATTTCAAGGTTGGCAGCTATGGTGGTAGCAGAAAATTAGTTTAATGCCAGTTTAACAATAGTATGGAAATACCAGATATTTTAAAATCAAATGAATTCATATACTTTCCATATGATTTGTTCGTAATTAATAGCTTTTTTATGCCCTTTTTATGCTTTTTAATGCCCTTTTATGCAAAAAAAAAATTCAGCATTTTAAATTTTAATGCTTTGTAATCTTGCATTTTGTCTTATCTTTTGTGTTGCTAGAATAATGCATTTTATAAACAGTAATTTTTTTGTTATTGCTTTGGATTGAAGAATGTAGAAAAAAACCTTTTTTTGGTTGTTTTGCTGTTAAAAACCCTAAATATACAAACATTAATGTGGAGTGTCAGATTCCACATATTGTGTAAGAATGCCTTTTGTTATACACTCCTCAAAAGTGAAATTGCAACACCAAGAAAGAATACGCATAGGGTCATGCAAGTTGCAGGATTGAGAGTTGGGAGATGGATATGCAATTGATTAAAAAAAAAGACACATAAAATCATTATAAACCAATTTATTCAATATCTAATGTGCCCACCTCGGGCAGCGATACAGGCCGCAATTTGGCGAGGCATGCTATGAATAAGTTCATTGATGGTTGCCTGAGGTAGCCTTTGCCAAGCCACATCCACTGCTGTACGCAGATCATCCAGGGTTTGCAGTCGTGGTCCTCGGTTAATGTCACATCCAATGACATCCCACCAGTGTTCAATGGGATTCAGATATGAAGAGGCTGCTGGCCAGGGTACGATGTGAAATCTGGTCGGTCTGTTAAGAGTACATCGTGCGACATGCATCTTGACATTGTCTTTCTGGAATACAGTGTTAGGTGCGCTCTGCAACCAGGCCAGAACAACAGGGTTCACAGCTTGCATTGCGTAGCAGTCCGTTGTCAAATTGCCATTAAAACCGTCCAGGGGCATCTTGTGATCAAACATTATGCCACCTCAAACCACAATGCCTGGTGCAGGACCGGTGTGATGCTTGGCAAAATGGGCTGTATCGTAGTATTCTCCGGGTCGCTGCTATATCCATCGATGGCTGTCATTCCTCCACAGACAGAAACAAGATTCGTCCATGAACAAAACCCGATGCCATTCGATGGTCTATACACTATGATGCTGACACCAGGCGTCTAGTCTCGTGTTCAGCAGTCAATGGTACCCCTGAATGTAAGTGTTCTTCTTGCAGTCTGTTACGTATAGTTTGAGTGGACAGAGATCCACCTGCACCTGGAGGCAAACCACTTTGGATGTCACGTGGCGAGGAGAAAGGGTCTGCAATAGTTGACCGCCGAATACGTTGGTCTGTGTGCCTTGACGTGCACCTGTGCACACCACTTCCTCTTCGACGTGCACATACACCTTCTTGACTCTGTCGTGTGACACAACGTTGGATGGTACTCACGTTGTGCCCAACACAAGTGGCTATTATACACAGCGACAAACCAAGTTCATGGAGTTCGATAATAGGGTTGTGTTGCCCGGTCGTTAACTGATGGCATTGAGCTCACCGATGTCTCAGAGCCATTTTCTATGCTTCTTCTAAAGTCTCCAATGCTCCGTAAACCCTCAGATGCTGTTTATGAGAAGGCAAAGTGGCTGACTTTTATAGCTTGCATATGCGTACCACGTGATTCAATGCGTGTGCATCTTTTATCATATGCATATCCACCTCACAACTTTCGCTCCTGCAATTTGCAAGATGCTACGCGCACTCTTTCTTGGTGTTGCAATTTCACTTTTGAGGAGTGCAGCTATTGATTGATTATATATTTCTTGATTGAGAAGATTTTGTGCATATATTTTATTCAATTTTTCATTTCTTTTTCAAAGCGTTATTCACATGATACATTTTCATATTGTGCTTTCCTCCTCATCACTTTGACTATGGGGTAAAAGAAAATTTTTTGTAAGCTGCACAATTTAAATCTATGGATTTATATTACTAGTAACAGCATAAGGGAATAAATTAAAAAAAAAACTCCTAGGAAGGAGACACTAGTAGAGTTTGTGATCCATATTCATTGCATCCCATTGTAACTATCACTGGAAGGTAAAGACAGGAAGCAAGTGGGGAAATTTGAAATGCTATTTCACATTTTCTATTGAAGGAGAGATAGGTATTCTCACAGAATGTAAAGTGAGATTCTTTAGTTTTTATTAATCTCTCCTTGGATCTGATTTCCGGGAATGGTGTCTTTTATAGTCTGTGTTTAAGCCATTCCCCACATGGAAGGGGATAATGAATGGGTTGTCTAACTCCTGGTTTCCCAGTCTTTTTAGTTCACCCTTCCCTTTCAAGTTTTCTTTTTTCCTTTGGCACTGTCTTGAAGTTTTACTCGGTGCCCTCTTATGCCTACAGTTCATTAAATTAGTACTTTACAGTTTGTTGTGCAGTATGGAAACAAAATGTTAACAATTAAAGTCTTCTAAGCATTTACTATTATGAACCTAACAAAAGAGACTCAGATTTTTTCAATGACATGTACACCTTGCACAAAAAAAAGGGGAGGACAGTTCTATATCTCCTGTTCTATTGGGCCATTTGTTGAAATTTAACTTGGATTTTCCATGTCTCGAAAGCGTGACTTAAGATAAATATTAGATTTATATATAACATTGTTCTATTGTAGATATTTTGACAAAAAATTGGACCTTTTCTGAAATAACACACCAATTTTTTTCCTTATTTTAATTTTACTACTCAAATTATGCCAAAATGCCAAGTTTTGTAAAAATCTCATGAGTAGTTTATAAAAAATTAGTTTCCAAAATTTTAGCTCCACCATGTTAATTGAATTTATTATATATTTATTAATATCCCTTTTTTTAATTAAACTTACTTGATTCTTCCTTTCCAAATTTCAAAATTTAGGTTCATTCCGTATAAAATTTGCCCATTTTTTATGATTTATTTTTAAAATTTTTATTTTTTAAATAATTTTTATAAATTTTTCGGAAAAAAATTTGAAATGTAACGTATAAAATTTGAATTGTAACCTATAAAAGTTTTACCATTATCTTAAAGAAGATGTGTTTCTAAGCATACCTACAAAAAAAAGTAACTTGCAAAAAAATAGAGTTTTTTATTAAAATTTTTTTAAGATATACGTGAATTTACATATTGGCGCATTTTAAAATTTGCCATATTTGTTATAAGCGATAATAATGCCAAATGTGGTTTACGCACTTTATTAAAATTATTTGAAAGGTTATTATAATAGATGAAAGGTGAATAGGTTGCTATAAATTAAGAAGTTTGCCAAGTAAATAGTGCAAACTGAAAAAAATGCACCAAGATAAATTTAAAAATTTCTTCGTAAATGTTTTACCAAAAATTACAAAATTTAATGTCTAGGCATAATCTGAGTCATAGAATTGAAATATGGTAAGAAATAAGTATGCCATTTCAGAAAAGGTCCAATTTTGTGCCAGAATACTTATGTTAGAACAATGTTATGTATAAATTTAATATATGTCCTAAGTCATGCTTTCGAGACATGGAAGGTGAAGTTAAATTTTGACAATTGGTCCAATAAAATGGGAGAATAGAACTTTTTTTTTTTTTTGTGCATGGTGTACAATAATGTATATTAAAAGAATGTGATGTTTACATGCACTATTATTTCAAGTACAGACTTGTGGTCATTTTCTTTTTTAGATTGGAAGTACAATTTTTTTTAGATTCCATTGGAACAAAAACAATAAGTCTGTGTACAACTGTACAAGCTGGTTGGTCCACAACCTTCGAGAAAGGTTTATTGATGTGATTTATATGATTCTTGTAAAGATGTGTGGCTATGTTTGTATATAATCAAATGTGAATTTAGTAAATAAAAATGGTTATGCAATCTAATTTTCCAAGCACGTTCTTATTGTCCATTTCCCCTCAATTTTTCCTTTACTAATTCTTGGTCCAGTAATGCTGCTTCTACCCAGATGTCATCCGCACCTACACTGGCAGATTATGATCTAAGATTTGAATGAAAAGCTTTGAAAGGTGATGCAAAGAATAACAGTATGAGAACTTCCATTATTGTGGAGGTGATTTCAAAACATAAGTTAAAAATAATTCAGTGGGAATTGTATGATTTCAAAGCATAAGTTGAAAATATTCAAATAAATGGAAATTGTCTAAAGCTGCTATCACACATCCGTTTGTTTCGGAAGAACAACTGTTTGGAACAATTTTTATGCTTTGTCACAACAACCAATCATCACAGATCACTTTGGGGTTAACACAGTGGAAAATGGTTCTCCATTACAAACAAACTGATAGCTGATTGGTTGAAAATGAACAACTTGCAAATTTATTCAAAAGGAAGGAAAAAATTGCACGTCTTTCTTTCAATAGCAAACCAGGCAGAAAAATTATCCGAAACAGTTGTTCATGTGAAACTAATGTGTGTGTGATATTGGCCTAAAGGCCTATATTGGAAATACCGGATTAATTACAAAAGGAACAATATATTAAATTTTTATATTGAGGTTTTTTTAAGAATTTTATCAAAAAGTCAATTCATATGCCTTCTTACATAGAAATAAAGAAGTATTTTAACACATTTTGCCTTTTTTCCCATTATTGTTGTATTTTAGAATGTGCTTTAATTCTAGGCAACACAACAGATGGAAGAGAAATTACAACAGTTTTTAAATGAACATATGAATTATGATCCTAGTGAATCTCTGGATGCTGTTGCTCGCTTTGTTCATCATCAGGTTATCCACATGGCTCAAGATTGTCTTTCACAGTCACAGAGTCAACTAATAACCTCTCACTATTTTTTTGAGATGTCAGAAAACCTAGAAAAACTTCTGGTTGAGGTATGTATGTTTTCCTCTTTTATGTAGAGTATTGAAAACTTTGAGTAAGCGTAAATGCAATTTCCGATTTAAAAGTATCTTAATACTTTGACATCCACTTGCTTGGTTTTTAGCCCAAAAGGAAAACTATTCTCGAAACAGGATTTTGTCTTCCGCTATAAACAGCAAATCACTTTTTAAATCGCTGCCACTAAATATTATCACCCTGTATTATTTTTAAGGAAATTAAATAATGAAATGTGCATGTATGTATGTGTGTTCCTTGCATTGTGAAAAAACGACAATATTTTGAGCCATCTATTTTTGAATAATATAGCCTGAATTTTGAATTTCATATGTTGTAAAACTTTAATGAATTTTTTACTAACAAAATCAACAATTTGAAAGCAACCAGTGGCAACACTGTATGGAATAAAACATTTTATCTCCAGTGCATGAGACTGTCTATCAGAAATTCTAGAGATATGTTATTTTTAAGTATTTTGTGATTTTGCTGTTGAATTGCATGTGCAGTGAGCGCAAAGAACATGATATTTAATTCATAAATTTAAAATACAAAACCCTAATAATAAAAAGAAAAAAAAAATTTTGCAACCTATTTTTTACTAAAATGGAGTATTGATATGCTGAACTGAGAAAAGAATGAAAAAAATAGAAAAATGTTATGCTGACACTTAACACTGCATTGGGAATTCTAAACATATGATGCTATGCTGCTTTTAAAATTATTGCAGTTTTGTTGTTGAATTGTGTATGGCATAAGTATGAAGAAAATGATCTTTAATACTAAAGTTAAAAAGACAAAAAGAAATGGGTTAGCATAAGTAAGTGCAACAGTAGACTGGTAGACTGAGAGCTTAGAGACAGCATAAAAACCTTAACAAACCCTTTTGGTCTACCATTAAAATCTGAACCCTTTAAGATTTTGCTTTTTTTTATTTATTTTTTGTCTGCAGCTGTCATCATTATTATCATCGGATTTCTCTGTATTGCTTGGTAATGGCAAGTTTTGTGGATTTTATTTTCTTTACATGCATTGTAGAGCTGTACAAAAACTTTGCACCACTTAAATCTTATGAACTTTTAAAGTTCTTCTGAATCCTCAAATTAAGTTGGAGCATTGGATACATCTTCAATGCAGTCATTTATTAAAAAAAAATATATATTTCCATCCTATGTTGCCATTATTAACATTGGATTTAATTTCACTTGATAAATTATTGACTAACTGGAAAGTCTGATATACAAATGATGTGCTCCTGGCTTTGTTCAGGCACCAACATTTAATCAATACAACACCAGTTTTCTAACATTGACTTTTTCCTCTAATTTGCATGTGACATCAGTTTAATAACACTGTTGTCTATTGCTTTGCATGTGACACTAGTGTGGTAACACTGTCATCAACTCATTGTTTTGCACGAAGATGTTATAAGAAATATGAATAACATATTTTCGTTCATAGTACACTTATAAAACATATTTTTTTCTTAAGTAAAACTCATTATGGTACATTCATAAGAAAATTTGCTTAATTTCTGATAAACATTTACTTAAATAATAGTTTTTAACCTAACATCACATTCATGAAAATTATATTGAATGTGAGTAGTAATTATTGAATATCCCATTATTAAATTATGTTGCTATCATTACAGTTTTTTTGGTGGTGTATTGTTAAGGCTAATAAATGTATATGTGTTTTTTCTTCTATATTTTAATATGATCAGTTCATATATATATATAGATATTTGTATGTATTTAGTGCCAAGAAAAGTCTCCTGAAGCTGCTCAATATTTAAAAGTTTTGATCAAGAAACTTCTAGTCATAATTTCCCGTCCTGCTCGCCTTTTGGAATGTTTGGTAAGTTTATTTGCTTTGTTGCAATAAAGAGAATACTAGCTGTTTGAATAACCTTTTTGAAATGGACTTTTTTTCATTTATTTCTTATTATGTATTTGTTTTTTTATTTACTATCATGATATCCATCTTTTTACGAGGGTAATGCATGAGATGATATCCACAGCTAATTTAAAATCACAGTTAATCTGAGGCAAATAGAAAACTGAGAGAAGAGGAATGATCTGTATCATAATCAACAGAAAAGTACTATTAATTAATTACCTGTCGTTTTATCTAGAGAATAAGTTTATTTGGTTAGGTACATAAATCAAACTAATATTCCAAACAAAAAGAGCACATTGTGCTGTTATTCCAAATTTTTCCCCCCCTTTTTTGTATTTTTCGTAGACATGTTTTTCTTATGCTGATGGTTTGTAATAGTAATTTTCCCATCATTCTGCAAGAATGAGACTTATCTTTTTTTTTGGGGGGGGGCAGAGTTTATTTAGTCTTTTCAGTTTTGGCACCGGTGAATGAACTTCCCTTGGTGCTTTTTGCAATTAAAACTAATATTAAAAAATGATTCTTATAAAATCTGCTTTTTATTGGAAGATTTGGATTCTTGCATGTGCTATTAATTTCTTTTTTATAATATAAACAGAAAATCCTAGTATTTACATTTAAAACAGAAACTTAAAATAAATTTAAATGCAGTATTAGTAATAATGGTTTTATTTGCATACTTAAGTTATTTCGATATATCAGTGAAATAGGAAACTTAAGAGTTAATACCAATGTATTTTATATCCTATTGTCATACTTATATTCAAAACTATAGGGTGCGAAACATTTCTAAACTTTCTTTGGGAGCAATGATGTTAAAATGCAACCAGGTTAATTGGAAGTGGACTCACTTGGACTTTATTTTCTTTATTGTGATTTCAGGTGCATTTTTTGTGCATTTTATGTTATTTTCTTTGAATTCTTGAATTTTTATGTTTAATTAGTTGGTTATGTTGTTGTATATGCAATTCAGTATAGATATTATTAAAATTTTCTTTAATAATAAAAAATAGCATTTTTATTTGCTCAGAAAGTGCTCGAAAACACTGACGCATTGTAAATGTTAAGCATGTTCAACCATACACTGTCGTGTAAAAATATGAGACTTCATTTGTAGTATTTAACATTATTTTCAAATATTTTATACATGCTTTATCAGAAAATTTTATGATATTTTATCTCAGAATAATTGTTGTTTCAAAACATTTTACATATGCTGTAAAATCTATTTTCTGTTTATATAGGAATTTGATCCTGAAGAATTTTATCGTTTGTTAGAAGCTGCAGAAGGTCACGCAAAAGTTCAGCAAGGTGTAACAACTGATATTCCAAAATATATCATTAGTAAATTGGGCCTAAACAGAGATCCACTAGCTGGTAGGTTTATTTTTTATTTATTTATTTATTTTTAATTTTCTTTTACCTTGGGTTAGGGAGTCAGTATTTGTTTAAGAGAAAGTGTGACAGTCTATCCAACCCCCCCCCTGGAAAAAAGTTAATGATTTTTTACCAAGCATGCTATTTTAATCGCTTCCTTAAACTGACAGTTAAAAAAAAATTCTTGTAATTTTGTGTATGATTCCTTTCCCTAGAGAGATTCAATCTAATCTGTAAATAGATACTAAAAATTCAACTAATGAACCTTATAAGATTTAGACCATTATTTATTTTAAACCTTTCTGTTAATGAAATCATTAAGGAATGTAATTTAAAATAATAAATATTAAACAATGTTATTTTCTTTTGTAGCTTTTAATTGTATAATTTAACATATGAATTATTTTTAAGGTGTAGTTTTACACACTAATAGATGCTCAAATTTCAAATAATGATAATAATAAAATCCGGCTTCTTTTCATTTATTTGTGCAGTGATGTCTTTGACATTGCCAAAACAGTGCATGCTTCTGCTTACTTTTGGTCGGCTTGATGAACAGATGTTAAATTTTCTAACTGAATATTCTGTTTTCATTCTTATCATTTCCTAAAAAGTTAGACAGTAGAACTGGTATAAAATCCTTAAATTATGAAGGAATTAAAAAAATTATATTCAACTACTTTTGAATTCACTGGCCACATAATTGGAAATGTTGAGAAAATTTGTGTTCTTTATAATTAATTATTGTTAAAAGCATTAGTTTAAGGCATGAAAATGCAGTGCTAAAAGGAATTCAAATTGAATTATATTAATCCATTATTGTTAAATCTAAATGAAATAATAAAAGTAAAAAAAAATAAGTGTGAAAAAAATTGTAAAACGTAAGAAACATAATCATACTAAGCGAGGAACTTTTGCAGATTGTATTAAAGTCAGTGTGACTCATAATTAATGTTATAATTTAAATAATTAAAAACTTTTCTTTTCCTTCCTCCCCCTATTGTTAGCATTAATTTATGGAAGCATGTTTTGCATTATGTTTTAAAAGTGACATCTGATAAATGGGGGTCATCGTCAACCTGAATTGAACCTGCTCTATACTGGGAGTTCTCCATGGTTTTTGTTAGAATTCCAGGCCCTAACTCTTGAAATGATCATTTAATATTTGTGTTAAGCTGCTGTGTTGTTCATGGCTTATTTACTTAGATCTTTCCTTTTAAACAGCCTTATGGAAAAAAATCTGTGGCTTTGAATTTGCCTTCAGAATGGGGTATTAAAATTAAAAAAATCTGAAAATTTTATGATTTTAAAACGTTTTTCTTAACCCTTTTAAGTCACCAAACTTTACATATATGTTCAAAAATATTAATCACGATTTCTTCAAGTCACAAATAATAGAAGACAATAGAAGTAGTATAGATACTGAAAACATATGAGTCAAAGTGCAAATTGGGAGGGTCTTTTTGGAATTATAATTAAGGAAACAACATTTATTTATGGCTTTATGGACAAACCTTTATCTTCTTGGAGGGTTAAGAAAGCCATTGTATGTCACTGAGAATGTTGAACTAGTTGGTGTACTGCTGAAGCATTGGGTGCATTTCAAACATTTAAAAAGTAGCAGTATGCTGTTTATGTCATAACAATATAATAATAATTTTCACAGCAAAATTGAAGAGTTTGTTCAGTGATGAATATTTTTCATCATAAAAAAATTTCAAGTGTTAATTATTGTACAGTACTAAAAAAAAAAAAAAAGCAATATGTCTTTTATGTATCCTCTTTCCATTGTTAACAATGAAATCATTGCTATTATAATTCTAGATTGTTTGAGTTATATTGTTTGAGTTATATCATTTAATTTGTATAATATTTACTTTAGAAGCTTTACTAGAATATTTACTTTCACATCATTTTATACACCATTTTATTTTGTGCATTTTAATTTAGAAAGTTTTTCCACTGGATTGAAAAGCTAATCAATCTAATTATGAATTTGGTATCATTTTTGTTGTTTGATAATTTAATTCAAAGATTATTGTCTACGTCACACTTAGGCATATGATTTGATATGAGTTATAGTCTTGGAATTAATTATTACATTATTATTTCACTATTAATTACAAATGCATTTACAACTATTCATTAGATGTATCAGAAGGGAAAAAGTATATAGAGGTACTGCGAGATTGTGTTGAAGATAATAGTAATAAAAATGCTATAATTATGTATATAAAAACTAAATGAAGTGCTAAAAGGGATCTAAAGTCTTCAGCTTTGAGAAGGTGAAAAATTTTATTTAGTTGAAATTATGGTTAACCTTTTCATCATGTCTGAATGTACTATAGTTCAAATGACAAACAGCAAATATTCAACCATGACTAATGCAATACCTTTCCAGCTGTATTTTTGTATAAAATTATAACTAATTATACAATAAATACGAAACAATGCCAGTACTTCGGACAACATTTTAATTAAACTTCTTAGAGTATTCATCCTGTATTGTGAAGGAATTTTCTGAATGCTTATAAATTCCGATTGTAGTAAAAGAGTTAAATTTGTTGGATTATGGATCTGCAATTTGAAATAAAAGTTGTATGTTTATTAAGTAATAGTTACTACTTACGTATTAGTTGGATGTAGAAATAAAAATTGTAAGTTTATTGAGTAACATCTACTCAATTATTTATTGAATGTGCAGAATCATTTAGCATTATTTTTTTTTTATTTTAATTCATTTTTTATGTTACTGGCAAGTATGAACACTTTATTCTAAATTTAGAAATGTCTTTTGTTAGTTTTTTTAAATATAAAATCAAAAACCAAAAATTTCCTTTTCATTTTGAAATCTTAAGTAGTTCATGCATTTAAAGATTTTTTTTTTGTTGTTGTTGTTGTTGTAGAACTCAGTCGTGATTTATCAAGTGATTTTGATGGGCAGGAGCAAACAGATTATTCAGGGGTTAGTATTTATCATTTTTGTATACCAAATCATATCTTATATGTAGTAGTGTTGAATAAAATATAATTTTAAGCTTATATATTTTTAATCTCTCTGATAGCAAACAGGTCGAGATCTTTTCCCCCAATCATCTAAACCTCCAAATGAAAGTGATTTTGAGACTGTAAAATTAATCAGCAATGGAGCTTATGGGTACAAAAAATTATTTTTCTGTAAACTTTAAATTTTAATGCGCAAAATGTATTGCATAAAGAAAGCTTATGCTGTGAAGTAAAAACATAGTTAACAAATTTTACACTTATTTTATCTAGTTAAATATTTATTATTTGTGAATTGATATGTGAGAGTATTTTCTAATCATAAAATAGTCATCATTCAGTTTTTCTCATTTGTTTGATTTTTTTAATCTATTTTATTGTACCATATTTTTATATCTCCCCCCTTTGTTTTTTCAGTTTTATATTCTGAAGGATAGTTTGTTTTAGTCTGACTTTTCATAATAAGCATGTAATAATAATATCTTCAAGTCAATTAATAATCATTTAGTAACTAATTATCATATTTATTAGTTGTGCTTCTTTTGTGCTATATAATCACAATAATTAATTAGCATTCCTTAAAACTAAGAAGCACTAAAAATTGCTTTGTAGTTTGTAGTTGCAAAATAAAGTTTACAATTTGGCCTGTTAGATTTTTCTTATAATGTAACATTTTGCCTGAACAGAAGATATTTCCAGGTGCTGTATGGTATTTTAATATAAATTTTCCTAACCATAACCTTTGTTTCTATAATCTAACATTAAAAGCATATAATAAAAATAAACTGCTGGCTGTTAAAATTGTAACATTTGAATCATATATATTTTACAAATACCTTGTAATACAAGGGTGAAGTTATTAAAATTAAAATTAATTTAATATTGGTGCAGTCTTAATGGCTAGTGGTTTGTGTATAGGAAGCTGTTAATGTTATTTGTCCAAATTATCATGCACTTTAATGAAAATAATAAAGGTTTTGCAATTTTTTTTTCTTTGTTATACGAAAAAAAACATTTTACTTCTCATTTTGTTAGTTTTTATTACTGCTTGAAAAAGTTATATTTGTGATTTAACATTTTACTTGTAATTATGGTGTGCCACTTATCGTTTGTTATTTATTTGCTTTTCTAAATCTGTTTGGTAAATTACTTAACTATTATATCTATTAATAAAAAAAAAGAAGAAAAACTGTATAATCTTTCTGGAACAACCAGTGGTGTAGCCAGAGCTTTTGCGACTGTTTACTGCCCCCTCAATGCTAAAAAAAAAAATTCTATAAAATGCCAAAACTACATATGTAAAAATAAATAAAAGCCCTGTGTTTATTTTAGAAATAAAACTTGAATTTGAACACTCTGAAGTGCTATATTCATATTTTTCTGTTAGCTGAATCATTAATGATATTCTAGAAGTTTGTTTCATTGTTTGTTCCATAATATTTCAGTATTTAGAACTGTAATCTGGAGATGGTATTTTAGAATATATGGCAGAAATTCAAAACAACCATCTTTGTACTTTTTTTTTCCTTCATCTTTCCAAGCAGTTGTAAAATAAAACTGTGAAGTATTTTTCTTTCAATGAGGAGGTTTTCCTTATTTATGTCACTGTAATCTCGGTTTAATTGGCATTT
The DNA here is from genome assembly GCA_000611955.2 of Stegodyphus mimosarum. Taxonomy (NCBI): domain Eukaryota; kingdom Metazoa; phylum Arthropoda; class Arachnida; order Araneae; family Eresidae; genus Stegodyphus; species Stegodyphus mimosarum. The sequence continues at coordinate 281,743 of KK115146.1, forward strand.
GTGTTTTTTATTGAGAAGTTATGATAGAATAAGGAAAGCATAGCAGGAACATGGAACTGTTGAAATCTCTTTTAATTGTTTTTAGTACTCTTTCCAGTGAAAAAACAAATCTCGCCTCGCTTCAGTTTTGTCTGACAATTCAGCATCTTGGGATTGTTCACCTCAACAGTGAATGCAGTTTAATACTGTAGTTTGGCCTAGGGTTAGAATCCAAAGATAGGGTAACTGTATGAGCATTTTCATGCTTTTTCCTTATGTATAGTGTAGGATATATAATGTCTTATTCATTGCAGATGACATAACTACAAGTCAGTGCTGCTTTTGTTGCTTGAAAATCAGCCAATTTGGAGTTTTTAAGGCCTTCTTGAAGAACTTAAGTTCGCCGTAAATCTCTCTCGAGGAGAGAGATAGCTTTGTGGTTAGTTTTGCTGTCATCCAATAAATCCCAATCCTTTTTCGCTGTGAAGATTCATATGGCTAGCCCGAATGTATAATACACTTGACATAAAGTATGATTTCCCAGAAATGTGTCACGGGGGGACTGCTTTTTCTAGCTACACCACTAGGAACAGCTAATAGATTTTTTTGTTACTTCTTTATTTACTGTAGTTTTTAGTACACTGTTTAGTTCATGGATTAATCAGAGCTAATTTCATTTATTAGTTATTTTGGCAATTTGGTATATTGTTATAAAATGGAATATTGAAAGTTATATAAAACAGGTTATTTCTTTTTTAAAAAATACATGTATTGTGTTCTTTCAGGGCTGTGTATTTAGTTCGACATATTAAATCAAGGTTAAGGTTTGCTATGAAAAAAATTAGTAAACACAATCTGGTCTTAAGAAATCAAGTAGAACAGGTGTATGCAGAGAGAGACATTATGAGTTTCACGGATAATCCATTTGTTGTTAGCATGTTTTGCAGCTTTGAAACAAAGGTGAATTTAAATTTCATATATTTTTTACTGTACAAGAAGCACTTATTTATTGAGAATTATAAGTTTTGTTAAGGAATTGTCCATTTTTTTGTCTTTGAGAGTTATTTTGTAGCAGTTATCATTTTGCTGTTATTCTAATAATCATCATAATTTGTTAGAAACATCTTTGTATGGTCATGGAGTATGTTGAAGGAGGTGACTGTGCAACACTTTTAAAACACATGGGACCATTACCAGTAGATTTGGCTCGCTTTTACTTTGCCGAGACTGTTCTAGCGGTTGAATATTTGCATAGTTATGGAATAGTTCACAGGGATTTAAAGCCTGACAAGTATGTATAAATGCTGCATTTTATGTTGTTGCAGTGCATTAGACAGTATTGTTAAGTATTATTAAAGCCTGTGAAATATTTAAGGGTATTTAGAATATTGTATCTAATCTCTTTTATACATAATGAACAAATTTTTATCAATTTTCATTTCTGTTCCATTGCATTATAAAATTTCAGTAATAACTTTTAAAAATTTGAAACTATATTGCAAATCTGGTACTTATAGATCTCTGGCCACAAGAACATTTTTTTTTTTCTTTTTCTTAAACTGCTGATGCAAAAGTTTTTGGGGCCATAGTTCTGTGATTGTAAGAAGAATAGCATCAAAATAATTTTCTTAACTCATATTTATTTATGTAAATTCAATGACATAAGACTGCAATTGGCATATTTTGCAAATCAGCTTTCATATCTGTGTTAGAAACTTTAATTACATTGCTGGCCACCGTAAATGCAACATCCTGAAAGAAGCATGCAAATAACATGAAATTTACAACATGCATTAGCGGAGGTGAGATATGCAAATGAATAGAATTTCAGCGCAGACGCACATCACACGCGCCTGTGCCGCCACTTCAGAGCGCTATTTATGGCTTGAAGTTTTCGACGATTTCAAGTTTGGCAATTGTGTTTTTCTTGTGGTTTTTTTAAAGAAAAAGGATCAATTATGCCTCGTAGTAAACAGTGATCATCGTTTGATCAAGTATCTGAGTTCGACAGAGGAAGGATAGTGGCCTACTGAGAGTGTGGATTAACTTTCAGGGAAACCGGTAGTTGTGTTGGACGAAACCAAACAACTGTAATGCGGATATGTGACCGTTGGATGCAGGAGAATACGATGGACCGACATGTTCGATCGCATCCACTTCAGTGCACCACTTCACGTGATGACAGGAACATTGTGCGCATGGCAGTGATGGATCGCTCAGTCACGTCACGAACCATAGCACAGCACATTCAGTCTGTAACGTGTCATCTAATGTCTGCGTGTACCATTTGACGCCGTTTACAGCAAAGTGGTTTGTCCGCAAGACGTCCATTGCTTCGTCTACCCTTGACGCAGAACCACAGACGTCTCCGCCGCCAATGGTGCGATAAAAGAAGGATGTGGATGGCAGAATGGAATGAAATTGCCTTTACTGACAAGTCACACTTCTGTCTGCAACACCATGATGGTCGGATTCGAGTCTGGAGACACCGTAGAGAGAGATTGCTGAATAGCTGCGTTATGCACCGCCATACTGGTCCTGCACCATGTATTATGGTATGGGGTGGTATTGGATATCACTCTCGCACTCCTCTAGTATGCATTTCTGTTATTTTAAACAGCCAGCGCTACATCTTTGAGGTGTTGGAGCCAGTTGTCCTTCCTTACCTTCAGGGCTTGGCCACAGCCATATTTCAAGAGGATAATGCTTGACCGCACGTACTGTCCAAGGGTTCTTCATCAATCTCCAGATTGAATTGCTTCCCAGGCCCGTTTGCTTTTCAGATCTCTCGCCGATAGAAAACATCCATGGTTGCTGAACGATTAACCCAGATTACATCCCAAGCTGCCACACCAGATCAGCTTTTTGCAACATGTGGTCTGCTTGGTCTGCTGTACCCCAAGAACACACCCAAAGTCTTTTTGAATCAATTCTGAGGTGTGTGGCAGCAGTGATCTCCAACAATGGCGGCTACTCTGGCTACTGATTCCGGAAGGAACCACACTTCACAGAAGTCTATAAATTTAATCTTTAATACTTGGTCACATGTTATCTACTTAATAAATTTTGTTGTGATATCTCTTGCCTTTCTTGGTGTTGCAATTTGAGTGGCCAGCAGTGTACAAAGTAGTTTCTTAGTTTACAGTACGTGCACCCAAATATTTCACTGTTTAGGTAAAATCCTTCTAGCATTGTTTTTTCTATGTAATGTACAAACATTCTTGTAATTTTGGATTATTTTAATGCATCCTCCATTTCTTCCTTTAAGTTGTTTGATTAGACATTTTGAGTAAATCTTCCTCAGTCAATGATTGTATTATTACAAATATTTAATTATGTCTTGTCACACTACTCAATTGATATATCTTTTGACCAACAGTTGGTAAAACATTATATAATGAAAAAAGAAATTTTTATCTGTGAAACCAGTTTGTGTTACAGATTTATATATATATATATATATATATTTCTTTAGAAAGTTAACACTTGAAGATAGTATTTCAAGGTTTTAAAAACTGCACATCTAGCTGCAAATTTTTTATTACACTGTAATTAATAAGTAAGAATGTAGAAGCTACGGTACATTCGAAACCTCTAAATATTGCCATTTTGATCTTTTTGTACATCTCCCATTTTTCTTGCAACTTCTACTTTTCCCAC
>KK115147.1:0-18347 GCA_000611955.2 Stegodyphus mimosarum
GTTCGAATCCCGGCCGTGGGGTTATTTTTAAAATTAAAGGAAAAGGATACTATATCAATTAAACTAATTAAAAAATAATGACGGATTAAATAATTAAAAAGATTAAATAATGAAACATAATTAAAAATAATTGAGTACTAAAATACTAGAAGGAAAATAATAAAAATTAACGTCATTCCAAACACGTGGTAAGCGATCGTTGCCACAAAAAAATTAAAATAGTGTCGTTGCCACAAACATAAAAAATAGTGTCATTTCCACAAAAAATAAACACTTTGAAAAAATCGTTGCCACAGAATAAAAACGAAACTTTGATGATGTCATTCCATCACGTGATACAAAATGGCGCTGGTGTCGTCACTTCCGGAGAAATCCAAGATGGCGGAGGCCACGCCCCTTTTCTGTGACGTCACTTCCGCCGCACCGGGGAGGGTACCTACTACTGATATTGTTCCAGAAAAAAACATATAGTCCACAGTTATATTCTTCGCATTAGAAATTTAAATTTATTTAATAAAAACTTTTTTAATATGCAGATGTAAATCTTTTATTCTTCGTTTTTTGCGAGTGTTAGTAAAATGTATATAAATATTACGTAAAAGTATAACTTCATAAAAAAATTAACTTTTTTTTAGCTGTGTGATAAAATTACCCATCCATATCTTAATGTTTGTTACTTGGCCTAAAATTTTTACAATCTGGCCCTTTCTAAAAAATGTTTCCCAACTCCTGTTTTAAAGTATCAAAATGGACTGAAAGTCCAGTTAAGTAGTTAAAACTATATTTAGTTATAATATCATTCTCGTGTTTTATTCTTCACTCAAAAATAAAAGCATTTTTCTCTCTTTTTTTTTTAAATAATTTGTGTCACATGAGAAAATGTTGATGTTATGAAAGAAGATATCATTCCACGGGTCTATTCCATCAAAAGAAAATATTCAACGCCATTTTTTCCTGTTTAGGTATTATAATTCACGTTACGCACGAATTTGACGATTTTAGCTTCTAAAAATTTTCAGTTCGTTTCATAGGTAAACAAACAGGTCCTTACAGACACTAGTAAATTTTACAGAAATTGTGCAATATGTTTTATATATGACGCGACTGTATTTCTCCCTGAAAGCAACCATATTGCTTTCGTTAATTTAGAACAGCTGCATATATATCTAAGTCAGCCTTCTTTGTTGATCCCAAAGAAGACTGCTCTTTAATTACTCCACATTCAGACCTGCATCCTGCTCTTTAATTACTTCGCATTCAGACCAAGGTTAAGCTAAAAACACAAAGACAAGCTTAGACTATGCGCATATACTAAGTAATAAATTCGGCAAAGTTATTTTGCCAGAAAAGCTTCAGTCTTTAGTATTCAGTTACATCAGTGGTCTCAAAACTCAAGTACCGAATGCACGATCCAAGTGAAGGCCGAATACAGTATCTGAAAGCAGCTAACAAGCTAACGTTTTATTTTTTTAACCTAAATGAAAGTTTCTTTTATTAAAATAACTTTTCTTAAATAAATTTTAAGTTTTATTTGCTAAAATATTAAGATTACTAAATAAGGAAATTTTTCCAGCTTATAATTTATTTTTTGACTGAAATCTAAAGGCTGGGTCCGCAAAAATCTATGTGGTTACACTTCTTAATTCAAAAGTACTGATATTTAAATATTAAATTTTCAGACTATCAAATTTTTCAAACAATTCTAATGTGATAAATTAACCACTAAATAACTTACTTAAGCTAAAAATAAATAAATTATGAAAACCTTTCCATTTGGGACAAGACTTGAATATAAATAATGACAGTCCACTATCTCTTTTTTATTTATTATTTTTTTTTCCTTAAAGCATGCAGAAAAAATACATACTATATTTGTGTGTAAATAATTACAGACTTCTTTATTTCTTTCTCCAGTTTCAGTTATAACAGCTCATGGAGTTTCGATTTACGTAAAATTTGTAAAATTGAAGGAAAATTGCTAGAAATTATCTTTGTGACAAATTGTTGATGATCATGATCAGTCTGGTTCTTTTCTGGACTTTTTAATTTTAAACTGCCAGAAAAAAAAACTACTGGTATACAAATGTATTCCCAAACTCCCAAACAAAGCGATTATTCTTGTTGTTAAGATTCGCAACTCAAGGTATCTTTTGACAAGAACAAAAAAAAGGATTACTTAAATCTGTGTAGAATCTAGTCTTTTGGGGTAACAATACACTGCTACTAGACCTAGTTGAAAGTTTGTGTGGTGACTTATCTCTAAAACTAGAAGATGAATAGAATAGGGAAAGGGTGTAAAAGACCCTTTTATTGAGCTCAGTTACTTACGAACGGCGCACTCTCTGTGCTTGCAAAATCCCTAGTGGTGAGCATAAAGATAATGATAACAAACTAAATTTAAGAGATAAGTTAATAGTTCAAGAGTGCACAATTAATTTAACCTAGCAGGTTGACTCAAAAACCTACACCGGTGTGATATTATTAAACTTCGGCCGCAAGAATGCGAAGCCTCAATTTAGAGTTCAAGCAGCTGGTAGAAATAACAACGTGCGCACTCAATAGCGAAAACGCGCTCTGGCTAACCTTTTCGTTACTTCAGTTTAAATACTCTCTCGTTCACCCTAACTCATTTACATTCTGGTGAGGAAACGCGAGAGAAACAAGGAATGACTGAACAGGTTAACAACTTAAATTAGTAAATTAGTAAAAATAATATAAACCTTACATCTGTATCATCAAATCTTTGAATAAAATTTTCTCCACAGTATAAATCAGTTGGCTCCATTAGTGGATGTTTTGGGACGTTACTCAATCTTATCATAAATTGTGATGAAAATAATATAAAACTAGAGTCAAAATCGTTAAAATCTTAAACTATATGGTATTTCTCTGGCCTTTGTGATGTAATGGTCAGCACACTCGGCGCGTATTCGAGAGGTCTGAGGTTCGAGTGCCGACGAGGACATTGCTCATTTTTCATGATTCCTGCTTTTAAAAAAAAAACTAATGTGTCTACAGTAGCGCCCGAACAAAAAAGGTGGATGATGATTCTCCACCATTAGGATTTGGCGATTGGGTCCCCTAATCCCCAATCTCCCTTTAAAAGGGGGATTATATAAGGTATATCTCCCGCTTCTTAGAATACCTTCGTGGTGTAAAGGTCAGCACACTAGGCGAATATTCGAGAGGTCTGTGGTTCGAGTCCCGACGAGGGCATTGCTAATTTTTCATGACTCCTGCTCTAAAAAAAACCTAATGTCCTAATGTCGCTACAAAGCATTTCTTCAAATTCTTGCAGTAATAAAGACTGTCATAATACACCTAATTAATTTAAAGAAGCTGTATTCCTGCATAAAAGTGCTTCCGGAGCCACTAATTTTATACCACTGAGTTATAGTATAGTTCTCCAACCGTTGTTTCTCTCTACAGTGGAATATAAGGAATTTTTTTAATTCAAATATGCAATTTATGCCTTTCAGTGAGACTCCATGCAAAATCCTACTGAATATATTCTACTATATTACACTGAACTTTTAGACAGCTTGTAATTTGCAAATGAAAGCATGTGATATGAAATTTCGAGTATTATTTCATATAATAATTAAATTCGAAGAATATTACAAAAATATGCATTTCAACAGTTTGCAAATACAGACGGTATATTACTGTACTTTCTCTGCATTCAGAAGTTTGAAAAATGAGCTTACATGCCGTAAAAAGGAATTAATGAACAAATAAAAAAAAAGAAAAAAAATAGTCACATAAACAATCGCGTTTGGTTTATTTGGTTATGGCAAAGCCCTCTGGGCTATTTGCATAAGGAAAGGGTTTCTTTCGAGGAAGACTTTCTAAGGGAAACTGGTTCATATAGACGTTACACATGAAAAAAAACTACGGAAACGGCCATGCAGCCGGCCCGTTCGTGGAATTTGAGGCTCAGACCGAACTACCAGTGTTCAGCGATTTCACCACTCGACTGCTGTTGAGTCACAGATATCACGAATCAAATATTTGCATTCTCTTTCAGTTTTGCTGATAGAACGAACATTTCTCCTTTTTGTATATTTTGTGAAAACAGTATGCAGAATGATGCCACTGAACTAATCTTCAATGAAAATAGACATGAATTGTTATATTAGTAAAGCAACTGTGGCAGTTGTCTGTAAAGTGCTTTAGACATATCGTTAAAATATTTTTAAAAATTTAGATTAGATTAATAATGTTAATAGAAAAAACACTGCTGGGTGCATTTGCCGTTTTTAAATAATCAATTAATAATTTAGAGCTTGAACTTTGTCAACTCAGGGCTCTTCGAGCTTGCGACTTGCGAGATCCCTTAAATCCACTTCTGAGTGTGCTATATTTATGTTTATACTGTAATTGTTGAATTTCATATTCTTAAGGGAGAAAAAGAACAATTGATATCATGTATCCTGGCTAGGGAATGGTACATTTTATAGCGACATATCTGATAATCAAAGAAAATTTATCTGCTATAGAATCTTAATGTTGTGCGCGTACGTGAGCGCTTGCGCGTGTATGAGAGGATTACTTTTTAAGTAAGGTCTGTTTGGAAACAAAAAAGAAACAAGTAAATATTTCTCTAAATATCTTTTCTCAATTTATGCACAGTTTTCTGTTTTTCTATATAAATTTCTTCAATGGTTTAAATATTTATCATAATGAACAAGAAGTTTTAGAACAGCCTCTTTATAGAACTCCTACTTATGTGAATTTGGGTCTCAAACGTCTGCAAATGTACTTACAGATGACCGACCAGAGGGCGATTCGTCATGAACGTTTTCACGAACTTTCTTGAACAGCCTCAACCATTTTCAAACTTCACCGTCCTTCACTCATTGCATTGTCACCATACACTTCACATATCTGGCGATAAATATTCACAGCTTTCCTGTTTTCCGCTTCTAAGAACTGGATAATTGACCGTACTTCACAGTTAGCAGGCCCTCAATTTTCTGAAATATTTAAACCTCAAACTATGAAGCATACGAAGTGACGTCATGAATGTATGTGTCGTAAGATGTTACATTCTCCTTCATGATTACGCGAAATTACAAAGGGACCTTGCTTAACAAATAACTAAGGGATATACAGCGGGTAACAGTATTATGATCACAGCTTTAATGGGCTAAAACATGGCAAAAATAATAATTTTGATAATACGATGCGTGCTGGAATGTGAAATGTGAAAGCGAAAGCACAGTTAGTACAAACGTGTACAAAAATACACTGAGAACGAAAAATCGTTCTTATCACCGGTATTTATTGATATTTACAATTCAAATGAAAGATCAGCAGATGCTATACATACATCACAAAGACTATAGGATATCGTAAGAGACTCAGATTGACTTCTCTGAAACCTTTGTCAGCAGTATTATCGTGCCTGTTGCAGAGGAATGTGGTACACCAGGCAGCTTCCCCCCAAAGTGTGGGCCAATTAACTCATCGTCGGTCTGATGTATGTACTGCAGTTGCTGGCGCTCATTTGAACAATTCTTATAAATATCAAACACAATGTCTTGTAAAATATCCCTGATGGAAACGATTTTTCGTTTTCATCAAAATCCCTCTGCTTCTGCGTTCACATTTCATATTCCACCACGTATTGTTACATAATGAATAAGGATGGTAGCGTCGAAGACGTTGAATGAAAATTTTGATATGTTAACGTGGAACACGATGATGGGACACATGCCTAATGATATGTCATAAAACAGGACAAGAAGACGTGAGGAAGACAACGAAACTTCATCAATAGGGTTTACAGTATAGTTCCACCGCACTGACTATGCAGTTTCATGATGGTGATAGAGAACACCCCATTAAACGGATCCGAATGAAAAGTAAATTCCAACTCTTTTTCCTACTACCAAACCTCTTGAAAGGACTTTCGGGTTGTCAGTATTTTAAGTGTCCCCATGCTGCATAGATATTATGTAATGTTATATACACTTACAAGCAATCTTTTCTGAGTTTCGAAGCCATGCCCAATGATATGGCAGTCAACACCAGTAACTGCTATACTGATAAGTTATAGCCAATTATGATAAATGATTATGATTATCCTAGCCAATACTGATAAGTTATAGCCAGTTATAGCCAATTCAACACATATTAAATCTTGATGTAAATATTCGTGAATTAAAAAAAAAAAAACACGCAACTCAACTGGCGCAATACGCACGCTTGTTTCTGATCAATTACAATTGCAATGGGACGACAACATTAGGACGACTGATTGTTTATTTGCGTGTTGCTTGCGTTGCATATTCTAGCTCATGAACAGCTGCTAAATTAACATATATATTAATAATCTACGATGAACATGAAGCTTAATAATGATCATAACATTAGTTTTAATATGAACAACAGATTAGCAATCAAGCATTAAATAGATAGATGCTGTAAGGAGTTGACTTATAGATTTTCAAACGTAAGTATTTTTAATTGTCTTCATCGTGTCAAGACAGAATTCGTGAAAACTGCGAGTTTTTGACAGTTCTTTCTAGCTGAAAGATTAACAGCGTTCAGCATACTTGCTCTGTTTGGTATATTTTTCAGATTAAATTAGTCAGGCTCTAAATTTTTCTGTTGCATTTTAAAGTCTATGATTTCGTTGTATTTGAAGACGATATCAGAGGCGCTGCAGAATCATTGGTTGACCAGTTACCTGAAATCGAGATGCTTTAATGACGTAATGTAAAATTAACTGACACTGGTCATGAAAGTAGAGACATTATTGGGGAAGTTATTGTTCCTGTAGTCTCCGAGCATACCGCCTGACACCACCCTAAGTCGACTGTCGACGTGAACTTTCAGATTGTAAATTGCGAGGCGAGCGCAAATTATTTTCCTTATCTCCGACAAACAGAGAATTTGAGAAAAAAATGCGCAGATTACTCTTTAAAGATTAGGTTAAGAATAACTCCGTTATTGTTTTACTTTATTCATATTGATTAATTAAAGTTTGGGTTTGCAAGTTTTAATATTATTATTGCATGAATGATGAAATTAGGTAAATGCACGCATCGTGAGCTTCATATAAGAACCACATGATAGAATTACTTTTGAAATGATACATTACAGAGCGATTTATTATAAGGCCTGCTACTATCTTTACGATAGAAAAGGAATATAACCAAATCAAAAAGTAGACTTAAGTAGACTTACAATTAAAATATTAATTTTAATCGTAAATTAAAATTTTAATTGTAAATTAAGATTAGTATTTTATTTTACGTATTATTTCTCTTATGTAATTAATGAATTGTGTCTTATGTTACGTCTTGTGTAAATGAATAAAGAGAAAAAACTGTAAAAAATCGCCCAATTAATACTTTTTAATTATTTTTACTTAAAGAAGTAAGGGTAGCCTGTGGATATTTTCAGTGTGACATTGTAGAGTCATTAAGTTATTTTGATACGGGATACACGAATAACGAGCAATGCCATCGCCGGGCCTCGAACCACGGAACCTCTCGAATACTCGCCGAGCTTGCTGACCATTACACTATAAAGGCATTCTAAGAAGGCGGGAGAAATACCTTATATACTCTCCCTTTTAAAGGGCGACTTGGGATTAGGAGACCCAAACGCTAAATCCTGGTGGTGGAGAATCATCATCCACCACCTTTTTAGTTCGGGCGCCACTGTAGAGACATTAGGTATTTTGAAGCTGAAAACGTAAAAAATGAGCAATGCCTTCGCCGGGACTCGAACCACGGACCTCTCGAATACGTGCCGAGTGTGCTGCCCACTACAACACCAAGGCATACTAAGAAGGCGGGAAAATACTTTATATACTCCCCCTTTCTAAAGGGCGACTGGGGACCCAATTGCCAAATCCTGGTACTGGAAAATCAACATCTACCACCTTTTTAGTTTGGGCGCCACTGTAGGTTATTTTTGAAGCAGGAAAAGAGACAAATGAGTAATGCCTCTCCGGGACTCGAACCACGGACATCTCGAATACGCGCCGAGCGTGCTGACCACTACACCAGGAAGGCATGCTAAGAAGGAGGGGGAAAATGCCTTATAATATAAAAGTTAGGTTTTGACAAAAATTACCGAAAGTTGGTAAATTAAGATTATTATTTTAACTATTTTGTGATGCAACGTCTGAATTTCCGTAATGATTAAGCAAACATGTGGACAAAGAAGCCGTAAACTTTCTTAACATAAAAAAAAAATTAAATCGAATTTTAAAAATTCAGATGCGTACAGATCACACAGATCTCTTGTCAAGAAACTGAGAGCTAAGTTTTCTAGCTTTGAGCCTTTCTTTCAATTCATTATGCGATATATACACAAGCACGAATTCTTTTATCATTGTGAATTATGGAATGCATAGGAATATTACTACTAATATTTAACTAAAAGGCTCTTTCATGTTAGGAGCGTCTTGAGTTGAATTTTTTCTAATTTTAGACCTGTGATATACTTTAAGATACCATGACATTTACCATTTATATAATAAGGCAAATGCTGCTACTACACCAGACATAAGATCTGCAATTTATTTTCCATATGACCCAAATAGCTAGGTTTCAGAACACTGTCATTTGACAAACGTACGATCCTTAACTTAGTCCAATTTACAAAATTCATGTAATTTTAAAATTTTAACTGTAGAAATGAGTGATTTAAACTCAACAAATGAAATTCGTAATAATTTATGTCTTTATATTTTTATCTGGTTATCTATCTTTTTATTTTTATCTGTTTCATTTAAATCGGTTTCTCTGTTTGTTTGAATCAAATCTTGAAACAGACTCTTTATCAACTACTGCTGAGCCATTTTTCTTGAAATTTTGCTTATATTCGTATTTCCAACGGTAATATAATATTTCGCAGCGTACTCTAGAAAATTCGAAATAAATTTTTAAACGAAAAGCGTGATGTTGAATTAAGCTTCCCCCCCCCCGGGAATTTTCGCACATACCTTGTCTAACGATTTAACTGATCAAAGCAGAATTTCGATCTTTGCCCTGTCGAATAGAATGGAAACTAACTCTCACATGAAATTTACTTCGAATTATTATTTACGACTATTTTTCCAGTATCGATAGATTTTTTTTTCGCTGTTACATGACCAATATATCGGGTTTTCACAAAAGTCTCCCGCCACCGCAAATATCGTCTGCGCAAACAGTCCGCGTTGGCGCGTTTAATCATAGTTTGTCAAACGATTTTTGTCGTTTGAAAGAAAGAGACTTGCTTTAGAACACTGTCTCGTGAAATTTTTAAAATATATAATTATCATTAAGTACAAGGTGTCTGAAGTGGAACTATCACGCTTTCAGATTAGAACCACCATTTACTTCCAGTTCTGTTGCAAAACGTCGGCTACAGAACATTACCAAATCACGTGTATAGCTTTAGGTACAAATGTTGCATCATATGACAATGTGAAGGTTTGGTACCGAAAGTTCAAAAACAAAGACCATGACCAAAGCCGTGCCTATGTATATATTTTTTCCCCTGACGCAAAGCGGTAAATGTGCACCTCTGTATGCAATGCAAGATTATTTATTTACCTATTTGTGTGTGTGGGGGAGAATAAATAAATAATACTAAATGATGTTTGAAAACATAACATTATACAAACACGCGCAGTATATATAATAATCACACTTATAGAATAAATTAACTAGATTTATACATATATTTTATGCTCATTAAAGTAACTATTTCAAGTGAAAATACAATACCTCTTACTGTAATATTTAATTATAACTTTGTATATTCCACAAAGTTAAACACATATAACGATTAACAATTTTGAAATAAAAAAACATTAAAAATATGCTTTTTGAAGAATGGCAAATAATATTAAGTATTATAAATAAAACACCTCAAAAATTTACGGCATAAACTTTTCAAGCATATTTATAATTTAATTTTTCTTGCTTTTAAAGAAGCAAAATCATCAATCATTTTTGTGTTAACTCGTGTTCTATAGAGAGAATGGCAATATTTGAAGGTTTTTCTTGGAAAAATTATTCACAGTACTTACTTTGAAAACACCAATATAGTCATAAAAGAGAAGGATTTAATTGTGCTTACTAGGCAACGCTAGAGAAAATTGTGAAGTTCGGGCTGTTATGAAACGAAAAATATCACATACTTTAATACAAGTTATGGTTTCATTATACAAAGTTTGCAATATTGTTTTACCACAGGTATGTTATTATTGCTTCAAAATCCATTACAATTCTTAATTTAAATTACTAATCCTCTGTACATTTGCAATATTAATGAAACCTAAGTATGGTTATTATACTGAAACCATTTCGCATTTCTAAAATTATACGAACATGTTTCCGTCATTGGTTAAAATTCCCTTATGCGTAATATAAACGTTATACAGTAGTTCTATTTTTATTTATTTATTTATCTTTAACGCAGTTCCACAAATAATCCTCTTCGGTATGTTAAGTAAAATTGTGTTTATTCATTTTAAGCACTTAAAAAGATATTTTTGACAGCGAAAATTCTTCTTAGCAACTACATTTCTGGTCTTTCCAATAATATTCGCGTTCAGAAGTGGCCGAGGGGTAACATAGGCAACTTGTTCAAACAGCTTATTCTAATGATCGGATTGACTGCATTTAGCCTTCTGTACTTTGAATATCAGAACATCCTCCACGAAAACATCGTTTCTAAAGGATTAGTGTCTTGAGCATCATTATAATAGATAATCAATGAAATCAGTCTGTAATATTCACACAATCTTTCATCGATTAAAATAGCCACTACCTATGAAAAAAGCTTATTTGAGCAGAAATATGCCAATCTAATTTAATTATATGCCATCTACTTTAAATATGCCAATAGTTTGGCTGCCAGACACTTTTTTTCCTAGTAATCTCATGATATCTTGACAGTAAAGCATGATTTTAAAATTAACAAGATTTAATGATACTTCATATTTTATCTTTACTTTTATTGCGCCTCATCAATTAACTCAAGAAACTTCTATATGTTAAATTTCGCGACTATGACAGGTATTTATCATTAATTTTTATTCACAGCAACGAGTATTTCTTAAATTTTTTTATCAAGAATCATATCTTTTAAATATATTTTTATATCGATTCAGTTCAAGTCAAGTTCCGAGTCAAGGGAACAAAACTAAATTTTTTAAAAGATATTTGTTACGTCAAAATCAATTAATTACATAAGAATTAGCCAGAATAGTTTGTCTTAAATCTTTCCCAAAGTACTCAAAATTTTAAACCTCCTTTTTTAGTTCTCTAAAGTGTCTGGACCCTCTATAGACTTAAATGGGATCTTTTGCCTCACCTATCATATAACACCGACATCATTCCTTCGGACTTCTACCTTTTTTTACACCTGAAGCTACATTTTGCTAGTGCTATCTTCCATTCCGCACAGGACATTTGAAGTTCATCTGTCTTTGGAATCCCGACCACCAAGGCAGAAAGTCATGGATTTGGGTGGCGATTACTACCCTCGCTAAAGGTAGCGTTTTCATGCTTTTCTCCTAACTTTATTAAGAATGTTTTTTAGTGGAAAACTTTCGTTACAACCAGATATTTAAATTTTTATATAAAAAATATATCTCTTCCGGTGTTTTGAAACTTTCATAAACTATTACACCTAAAAATCCACTTAAAAAGAGCAATCAAATATATTAATTTGGCAATTTTCAACAATTTTTAAATATATCATATTCTGATTAAAATTTGGCTGCAGTTGGTATGATTTTGTTCCCTTCAGGTATCACGTAGCATCTGTTAGAAACCTTAGGCATTATCGTATCGTAAGGTATCGTCCCGCACCATATCAATATAGGCTATAGATAATTTTCCAATTTTTAGACACAGTGATTTCGTTTTTTACGTTTATCTCCCTTTTGTAAGAACTAGAATGTATGAATGTACTTCTTAGCCATGCCGATTAGAAAGAATAATTTTCTGTCTTCAGATTGAATAATTTTTTGCCTTTTTTTTTCCGAAGATTACAAGGTGTAAAATAAAATACATATAAGCAATTTTTTAAATTGCACGATTTGGGTAAAATGCACAGGAAATCAAAAAATAATTTTTTAATTATTACAGCATTCTTGGACATATGTAAGTGAAAGAAAATCCTGGAGTGCCCATACAAGCTTCATATGGGAGTGCGGCGGACCACCGACTAGTGTGTTCTTATATGTATATTATAATTCTTATATGTATATTATAATTCTTATATGTATTATTATATGTTCTTATAGTATTTCTTATATGTATTTTATTTAATAGGTTTTATTTATAATATACAGCTGAGAGCTTTCGAAACAATGCACTACTATTGTAATTAATGATAGATGTTTCTAACTCTACATAACAGCGGGGTTTAGAATAATCGCATTTTTCCCCAAGGAGATTATCCTGTCTGTTAAATCTCATGATAATTCCTTTTTAAACGTTATTTTAATATGCAAAACCGATGAATTACAATAAGTGACTTAACTATCATAAAATGCTTAAGCTTCTTGCCACTAATTATACTGTCTAGTAGACATGAGCACAATGGTATAAAGTAGATGCCTACTGCTAATTCGGAATCAGAGGACGGGAAGGTTATTAAAATTTTATAATTGGTTATTAGTCGTCTAACATTTCGTTTTTTTAAACTCTCTAGTCCAGTATTTTTGTCAAAGGAATAATTTCACGAAAACATATTTATAACACCGAATTAGTATTTTATTTCTGGAACTTTATTGTTTTTTCACTCCAACAAAAGAACCTGAAGCGAGGAGGACGGGAGGAAGAAAATACATTTTCTGGTAAATATGTTTATCTGATAAAATGTTGCAGGCATTTGAAATTCGTATTCTTGTTACTTGGGCAGTTTAATGTGAATATTTATGGCAGCAATTGAAAGAAATCATAAACTGTTATAAATTTGGGGCTTTTTTTTTTACATTTTATGTGTTACTTTTATTTATTAAATATCATATTCTTCGCACTTAAACCATAAAATTCAGTTCAACAGCAATATCGCAAAATAATTTTAAGGTTAGGTTAGGTTATTCAATTATGGCAAAGCACACGAGGGCTATCTGCCTAAGGGGAGGGATGCCTTCGTGGAGGACTTTCTAAGGGAAACTGGCTCGTATACACGTTACACATGGGGAAAACCACGAAAACGCCCATGCAGCCATCCCGTTCGCGGGATTCGAACCTCGGACCGAACTACCAGTGTTCAGCGTCTTTACCGCTCGGCCAAAATAATTTTAAAGCGAGCATACCTTTAGAATCTCTGTCTCGCGATTTTTTTCGGAGGAGGATTACGTTATTAAAAATTTGATGGCTCTAAGTGCCATTGTTTTACCACAATGCGAGAAACATATATACATTTATGCAGATTCTTCATTATTTAATTTTTTTAAATATAATGCACGGATCTAATATTTGGTGGCAACAATTTGAAAAGTGAACCGACATTTCAACGCAAAATGTCAGAACGAAATTAATAGCCCTTCTGAGCTAAAGCTTCTTTGGACTAATAATAAATTGTATTTATCTGAAATTTGCCTTCAATAGTTGTCTAATATAAATCATTACAAAATGTAATAACTCATTCATATTCATATTGAAGCGAAATAATAGCGATAGTTAGATTAGTCCATAGATTATCCTTCGACTTATTCCTCAAGAAAAGATGAATTAATTTCTTTATTGAAATAAAAATTTATTCAGTTGTTTATTTAGTTAAAAAGCACAGAAGCAAAATTTTTATCTATTAATTGCAGTTATTTTATGCATTTATTTATTTATTTTTTTTTACAGTAGTATTTTTGTTCAATAGGGATAAGCGTAATTGTGGACAAATATAAATGAAGAATTGCATTATTTCCTCAAATGTTCCGCTTTGTGTAAGCAAAACTTCATATTCAATCTTTTCAAATATATAACTGTGATTTTTACACCTCTTCTATACTTCTTTAATGAATATTAAACAAACTTAAGGAATTATTTTATTGATATTAAGGTTGAACTGATATCTGAATTTAAATTCAAGCATTTAATATTTCACTTGTTTGCAGACGATGTTGTACGTGCAAGTAGACTTAACAATTTCAACCGACTTTTTACAGGGTTTTAGAAATCTAATTTATTTATAACATTCGCAGAATTAAAATAGTATGTGTTGCGAAAGGCCATCGTATGAAATACAGTAGTAATTCGGGATTTTGCGTCATTTTTCACCCGTATAACCATTGTCATTCACCTTCAGATGGCGCTGCATCAGATATTTAGCGCACTTAGCAGGTTTGCCATGTTTATCAAATATCGCCAAAAGAGGATTTTTCTCTTGAAGCTGCTACCATTACGAAATTCGCGATTCAGATGCATCTTTACGTCAAACTTTTATGTTAAGGTTCACCATATTTATACGGAAAATTTATTGCTTTGAAGGGAATAAAGGTATAAGTATTCTGTAGAGAATTTAAAATTACTGAGCATATTTCAAATTAGCAATTTAGCTAGGAAATAACAGACAATAGCTGTTTTAGAGAACAACCACGAAAGAGCAAAGATTTCAACCGGAAAAAAATTTATGAAGTTACCATGGCAACAGTGTTGGTTCGCATGCGCGGTGGTTAAAAGTAAATTTAAACTAAGATTATTTATAAAATAACTGGGCGTGTAAGTAAATGATAAATGTTATGTAGGAGAATCAACGCCTTGCGATGCAATGAATACTCAGCATCTTGAATCCAACTACCTGAATTTTCGCTTTCGAAATTTTTTTGGATTTTATTTTTTCAGCCATAGTTACTTGGAAAACATATTCCGTCATTTCGAATTTATTTAGGTTTCCTAGAAATCCTAAAATTATTCTGGTGTAATGCTGATTTGCATGAAGATGAAACAAAAATTGCTCGTATCTTAGGAAATGATCTTGTCAATTTATGTTCTGACAGTTTAAAAATATAAACGTGACTTTTATTTAAATATTCAGTTTCTATAAAAAAGAAGTGAAAAATATGAATAAAGGCAGGCGATGATATGTTTTCCATTCAAATGGCGAACATGTATCTAACAATAAGAAAGCGGGCGAAACTGCGACCTTAAAATTTCAGACCCCAGCCTGGCACATATAAAAATTATTATTAATTTTTCAAAATAAAGTCTTAAAATATAAAAATATAACCATCAAAAGAGAAGAAATAAAAAAAATCTGAAATGTTTCAGATTTTAAATTACGTCCAAAGGGACGTTTATTTAACATTCTGTGTGTTACCTTTATTTGTTAAATACCATGTTCTTCGCACTTAAACCATAAAATTCAGTTCAACAGCAATATCGCAAAATAATTTTAAATTGAGCATATCTTTAGAAATTTCGGTACACGCTCTCACGCGCTGGAGATAAAAATGTTTTTCTGTACAACGTTGGTATTGCTGGCTTTGAAATCTTTGAGTTTGTTAATGAAAAATTCGTTAAAGTTTTAGAGAATATTGTTACGAATTTCACATTTATTTGGCTATTTATTTAGAACTGTAATTAAAATTCCTTTTTATTTTCCCGTGCAACGCACGCAGACGATTTTTGAAGAGAAAGCTACGTCAAAATAATAATAATAATAATAATAATAATAACATGCATACATTAATGCAGATTTTTCATTTTTTAAACTTTAATGCAGAGCGATAACATTTAGTGGCAACAATTTGAAAAGTGAATCGGGCATTCAGAGTTAATCAACGCAAAATCGCAAAACGAAAGTAATAGTCCTTCGGGACTAAATCCCTTTGGACTAAAAAGTAATCTTATCATTCAGATTCCACTTAAATAGTTAAGATAATTTTAAAGTAAAACCTACGCTAAGCTTAAAAAGTTTCAGAATCAATCCTTAGAAATTCAAAATAAAGAATACAACACTACACACATAAAAAAAGATGTTAAAAAAAATCTGAAAGGTTTTTCAGATTTTAAATTACGTCCAAAGAAGCGTTTTTTTAACATTCTGTGTGTTACCTTTATTTATTAAATATCATGTTCTTCGCACTTAAACCACAAAATTCAGTTGAACAGCAATATCGCAAAATAATTCTAAAATGAACATATCCAGAATTTCCGATACACAGTTCCACGCGCTGGAGATGAAAAGTTTTTTTCCCTCGTAGAGTGTTGCCATTGCTCGCTTTTAAATCGTTGAGTTTGTTCCTCAAAAATTCGTTAAAGTTTTACAGAATATGAAACAGATAATAAAACAAATTCCAAATTCCAAATTTGAGCTTTCAGATGCTCATATTCGGGTAGAAAAATACGATATTCAAAATTAGATGGCTCTAGGTACCGTTGTTTTATCACAATGCGTGAAACATACATACATTTATGCAGATTCTTCATTATTTAATTTTTTTAAATATAATACAGGCTATTTTTTTAAATATAATAATATAATTTTTAAATATAATAATTTTAATAATGTTTGGCAGTAACAATTTGAAAAGTCATACAAGGCCTTTGGTGATTCGACTCAAAATTGCAAAAAGAAAGCGATAGTCCTTCAGGTACGAAGCCCCTTTGGACTAAAAAAAAAGATTAAAAAAAAATTAAAATCTGAAATGTTTCAGATTTTAAATTACGTCCGAAGGGGCGTTTTTTTAACATTTTGTGTGTTACCTTTATTTATTAAATATCATGTTCTTCGCACTTAAACCATAAAATTCAGTTAAAGAACAATATCGCAAAATAATTTTAAACTGAGCATATCTTTAGAATTTCCTATACACAGCCTCACGCGCTGGAGATAAAAATGTTTTTTTTTCTGTACAACGTTGCCTTTGCTCGCTTTGAATTCCGTGAGTCTGTTAATCAAAAATTCGTTAAGTTTTATAAAATATGAAATCGATAATAAAACAAATTCTTAATTTCAAATTTGGGCTTCCAGATGCCCATATTCGGAGGAGGATTATGTCATTCAAAATTCGATGGCTCTAGGTACCGTCGTTTTATCACAATGGAGAAACATACATACATTTATGCACATTCTTCATTATTTAATTTCTTTAAATATAATACAGGGCTATACAGGGCTGCAATATTTGAAGGCAACAGTTTGAAAAGCGAACTGAAATTTAATGTTTCCGACGCAAAATCGCAAAACGAAAACAATAGTCTGTCAGGGACAAAGCCCCTTTAGACTAAAAAAAAAAAAAAAAACTTGTTTTGGTGTTATTATATTATTTCATTATAAATCAAAGCCGTCTGGACACGTTTTGCGCTCATTTAGATAAAATAAAAAGAAAAAAAATCTGACGTGTACACCACATAATTTCCTAGTACGGAATATTAAATTATACGCATTTTGCATTTCACTTAAACCTATTGGATTGAATTAAATCTACTTCGTCGATAGCGCATAAACACAATAGAATAAATGCACTCTTTAAAATTCTCTATATTTGTTTGCCATAGCGGTACCCTGGCGCTAGATTCATTTATCAGAGTTACATCTCGTTCATTTTATAATTCAGAACACACAAAAATTAAATATATCATCTGAATTATCCAATCGTTGCCATATGTTCTATTCAAATACTGTAATAAATCTAAAACGACGTATAAAAGAAATGAAACAAACAAAAACAAACAAAAAAAAAAGTTTTTCAAAGACGATTCAGTATTTCTCATTCAATACTCATTTCGCGAAAAGTCGAAAATACATTAAAAACTCAAAATATCTATATTGTTACGGATTTCGTATTTATTTATTTATTTAGCTATTTATTTAGAGTTTTAGTTAAAATTGTTTTATTTTCCCGTGCAAAGCAGACGATTTAGCTACGTCGAAAAAGCAAAAATACGCGAGCTCATGCATTTAATCTCTACATATAATAAAACAAAGAGTCTGTGTGTGTGTGTGTGTGTGTTGTGGGTGTGTCTTTCGTTCGTGTTGCGAGTAAGCTAATAGACCCAGGGCCACGAAATTTGGTACATAGGTGTATCTACACAAGAGCCAGTGCACCTCGAAGCGAT
The DNA here is from genome assembly GCA_000611955.2 of Stegodyphus mimosarum. NCBI lineage: Eukaryota > Metazoa > Arthropoda > Arachnida > Araneae > Eresidae > Stegodyphus > Stegodyphus mimosarum. Next base: position 18,030 of record KK115147.1, read on the forward strand.
TTTCTCTACATATAATAAAACAAAGAGTCTCTGTGTGTGTGTGTGTGTGTGGGTGGGTGTGTCTTTCGTTCGTGTTGCGAGTAAGCTAATAGACCCAGGGCCACGAAATTTGGTACATAGGTGTATCTACACAAGAGCCAGTGCACCTCGAAGCGATTTTTTCGAAATTCGAATTCGAATATTTTTTATTTTATGTTTTGTGACCAAATGGCGTCATTTTGAGACATAATGGGCTACAGGAAAGCGAGATTTCACTCTATACATTTCATTTTTACATCGTCGTGAAGTGTAGACACTTAGCTATTTTACGAACTTAAA